>JAUCNB010000072.1:0-250000 GCA_033675215.1 Rhodiola kirilowii
TCACCTTATCAGATAATGATCAAGATTCCATTCCTCTCTCTAAACTCAAGAAGGCAAGGAAGGACAAAGGGAAGACAAAGGTTTCAGTTGTCAGCCCTGTCAGAAAGGACTCATCTTGGGATGCAGAGGCGAGAAAGGATGCAGGGGGAGTCGATGCTTCTACAAAGAGAAAACGTGGAGTCCCTTCAACTGTTGCAGAAGATCTCCCAGTAGGCATCATGAAGAAAGACATCTGGTTTGTTAACAAGGATGCTGCGAAGAAGTGGAAATCTGTCCAGAAAAGAAAGATAATTCCAGAGAGAATTTTGGATGAGACACGGTACAAAGGGAAGGAAGTAGTAGATGTGCTGAAGCAAACTGATCTGTTCTGGACACTGGCCAGGAGCAAACCATTTAATGAACAATTGGTTAGAGAGGCGATTGCTAACCTCACTCCGTAGTTCGGTGTGGTCGGAGACAAAGACTTTGGAGTGGTCTACGTGCAAGGAAGAAGGATCGAAATTGACCCTGATCTGATCAACATCTACTTCGCAATGGATGGTCCAGCAGTATATATAGAGGAGCCAGACTATGAGAAAATTGCAGACACCATTACTGCCGACTCAGTCCGTTGGTGGCCGGAGACTGCTCTCTCTACGGTAGACCTGACGACCTTCTACTCCATGCTGTTTTTCATTACGGTGTTCAACTGGAAGCCGTCCTCTCACCGCTCTTCAGTTAGCAGAGCAGTGGCTCAGTGATATATCAGATAGGGAACAAGATGCAGTTCAATCTGGGCCGAATCATGTTCAAACAGATTGCTTACCATGCAACCTCAAGCTGCTCTCTTCACCGGATATGCTTCACATCTCTGATATATGAGTTGATCATCTATCAGGCTCCAGAATTGAAGACCCCAAATGACAGCCTTTCGAAGCCCCACAAAACTTCATGGTGGATCATAAGTTGTTCAAAGGACGTCATGTGAATGATCTTAAAGAACCGGGTTAGAAAAGAAAGGACTTTTCAGAGTCATCGGAAGGAGGGGAAGCTAGAATGGGTCGTGATGAGAGGAACAAGCTGATCAAGGATCTGTATATCATCATTGCAGCGGACAAAGAGCAATGCAAGCGCATTAACAAGCTAGCTCGTGCACTTCGCTACCCTAGCAACGATGAAGATGATGATGCGGAGTCTGATGGTGATTCTGACAATACCTCGTCTTCTTAAAGGTCCATGACTATAAACTCTCTGAACGATTTTTGTTGAACGTTCGTACAGTTTAAGTGCTTGTTCTGGCACATTTCAATTTCTGTTCGAACTAGATTGGACCCCTTGCCAGTTTGTGGCAAAAAGGGGGAGTATTTTGAGGTGACCAATTTTTGTTCCCTCATGTATGTCTAAAGTCTAGATAGATATATAGATCTAGTCGATTCGATTTTGCCAAAATGCCAAGGGGGAGATTGATGTTCCCTTGAGTGGCATGTATTTCGCAAAACATCTTTAGACAGTTCAAGCAGGTGTCCAAGGAGAGTTCGAACACATTCTGGGACGAAAGTACAGCGTGGAGCAGATGCAAGAATGCAATCCGGAAGGATCTAAAGATCGAAGATCTTTGCGGTCGAAATCGACTAACAAAGAGTCGGAGAAGATTCAGATATTCATTCGAATATCTACTCATCGGATTGATAAGTCGGTTGGCTGACTTGGCGAGGAAGTTATCGAATAATCTTCCTAAAGATCGATTAAAGATACTCATCGAATATTTAGGAATATTTCCTAAATATTTGATGAGGTGATCTGGGGTAGATTTGGAGATTGCCCATACATATAAATAAGAAGCTAGGGCATCCATAATCTGCATCGCTTTCAGAGAAATAATACACACGAGTACATATTGCCGATCGGAGAAGGAAAAAGCGACGGCCGACTGTTCTTTCCCCACTGGAAAAACATCGGCACTGACAGAACCTGTTCAGTGTGCGGTTTAGGCTGTCTGAGAGTGATCTTACCACTGCACACACCAGACGCAACTACTGGCTTTCGAGAGAAAGCAACCGAGCTTTGGAGAAGATCGAGCACGTTTTGACAAGAGGTTTGGGCGAAGGGGATTGAGGTGAACTGCGGTGAACCGAGATTTTAAATCTGAGAGACGGAGTAGTAGATGCTAGGCAATTACAAACGAGGAGTTGTGTAAGCGTAAGTTCACTTGTAGCTCTATACTCGTAATAAAGATTTGTGTCCCTTTAGGGTGTGGGAAACCCCCAGAGTAGGCGTAGCCGAACTGGGTATCATATTGTGTGTGCTCCTGTTCTGTTACTTGCGGTACTGTTAGCAACAGTGTTCAACAACTGTCTGAACATGACCTAGTGGAGTAGCTTGAACAGACAATAGTATTTCAAATTCTCTATCCCATATATATGGAGATGGGTACCGCTTTTTGGTTTTACCAAAGCCATGATCCCTTGTATTAAAAGGGGATCTTATTCCAACTTCTGGGACAAAATAGAAATTGACCCAGAAGCAAGAAAAATCTATGGACATAATACTGTCAACAGTAATATAGCTGATTCTGACGATAAGGATGAGACTACGTCTCATATTTTGGCAAGAAATGATGTTTCCATGATGGTTTCAAGCAATGACATTTTCTAGGACTCACCAAATGTAGAGCCGACCATTGAAGAAGTGGCATTTAAAAATAGACTACTAAACAAAGAAGCAGACAAGGGAAAATGCTCCTTTTCAAAAGACAAATATTATGAGAAGTAAAATCTAGGCATGGGTCCATAATATTTGACTATTTTCCTCAATCACAAGGGTAATAGTACCAGACATGGAGAATCTTCAAAATAGTAAATAGTAAGTGTGTTTTTATTTCGAGTCCCTTATGTTTTGGATCCCGACGTTTCCCTAGCTATAAAAAGAGGAGTATGGTATTTGATGGACCATAATTGTATGAATCATAAACACAGTTAAAACCCACCAAATTAGACTCTTTGTCTATTTAACTTTTGCTTGTTAGTTTCGATATTTATCTACATGGTATTTTGAAGTCTAGAGAGAATACAGGCTAAGGAGGAGTTTTAAAGCTGAAAATGAATTACGAGTCATTCCAGGTCACGACCAAATTCTGACTTTCAAGAACCTGACGTGGAATCACTCAAAACAAGTCCAACCGAAGGGCAACCAGAATCAGACCGGAGCTGAAAGGACCGATGGCTTTTGGGGAAAAGATATCAAACTCACTCATCCTCTCCCCTCATGCCACATGGGCGGAGGCTAAGCCTCCTCCTCTCCGCTTCCTGCACATGGGCCGGCGGCTTTGGGGGGGGAGAAGCCACATGGGGAGGCGGCTACAAGCTTCTCCTCCCATTTCTTGCCAAGTGTTGGCCTCTCCTCCACATCTCTCACTCCCCCATGCCTATAAATACCAAGCCATTCTCATTTGTAAATCATCCCATTTTGTGTGCAAGAAGCACAAGTCACTTATCTCTCTAGATTTTGGGCACTACTCTTGTAAACACTTGTTTTAAATCTATAATACTCCTGTTGGTTCTTGAGTATTCTAGTAGTTCTTGAGTTTACTCCTGTTGGTTCTTGAGTATTCTCCTTTTACTTTACTGTCTTTCAAAAACCTTCAAGTATTTAGCTATAATGTCCTGTTCCATGGATATTCGTAGCTAAACCCTTCATTCGGTTGAAGGGGTGTACTTGTGTCATAAAATGTTTTAGGCCCTACTCTTAATGCCTCTATGTGTTCAAAACTTGTTCTATGTGCCACATATTAGGTTAGAACTTCCAAGGTTGAGTGGATGCTTGGAATGGCAAAACTCTTCCGTGGGGTTCGTAAACATACTCGGATAAGTGGATGCTTGGAATGGAAAAACTTATCTGAGAAGTTTGACCTCTTTAAAACACCATTTGGTTGATCGGGAATGATTGATCAAATGGATGCACATATGCACATAAGGCTAATATACCTTGGAATGGGGTATTAGTCTAAATAGAACAAGTGCTCTATGTCTTGGAATGGACTAGACAGTGTGGCAAATCAAGTGCTTCGAATGGCCTTGATACACTTTTGAATACATAGTATGATCATTAGAGGTCAATGATAAACAGACTTTGATACAAGGCCCCTAAAACCGAATACTTTCCTTAACTTAAAACATCACCTGCACTTTACTTTCAGTCTCAATATCAACTGCAATATCAACCGCTTACTCTCCGCAAGACTTATCCTTCAAGCATCCCACTTGCTGTAAGTCTTCTCCTTTTATTTTCAGTACTTTACTTTCTGCATTAAAATCACAACCAACCCACTTACTTTTCTGTACTAAAACTAAAACCAACAACCAATCACTCACTTTTCATCGCTAAAACCACAATCCACCTAAAATCACGCTCCCCTTCAGTACATTCCTCAAAGAACAACTATCCCCCTAATTCCCTTGGGTTCGACCCCTACTTACCACTTGCTACCCAGTAGTGAAGTCGCGAGTAGCGGACTTATAAATTTATTCTTGACTTTTGCACACGACGACTGTGCATCCGTCAAAATTGGCACCGTTGCCGGGGAATTAGAGTTAGAAATTAACAATCGGATAAGTGTTCTTTGAATCGGTACTCGCTTCAATACAACCATGTCTCGCGAATGAAGCTACCATGACTACCAGGATGACGACGAGATAAACCTGTACGATCTAAATAATGAGGGGCCACTTCCATTTGTCGATGATCCGGAACAACTCATCCGAAACAGAAGAGCTTGTGATAGGGAGGCCATCCGAAGAAACCAAGGACCACCCGAGGACCGAAATGGAGCTGGTCCAGTACAGCCCCCTAGATATCCCCCACCCCCTCAACCTCGACAAGTGCCAAGACGAGAACCCATTTTCGATAACTACTATGGGGATAACAACAACTTCCGCGAACCTACTATGGGAGAACTCTCGGCACCAGATTTCAGAAACCAGCCGTGGTGCATTTACGAGGGCCCTGAACTGGAAGACATCGCTATCAACACTTCAGTGGCCCACAACTTGCCAAAGTTCTCAGGAACTTGTGGAGAATTAGCAACAACTCATCTCCAACGCTTACATGGCACTTGCCAAAACCTAAAACCAAATGGCGTGAACGTAGACGACTGATGGACCATAATTATACGAATCATAAACACAGTAAAACCAACCAAATTAGAATGTTTGTCTATTTAACTTCTGGTTGTTAGTACCGAAATGCATTTGCAGGGCATTTTGGAGTCTAGAGAGAAAACACGCTAAGGAGAGGATTTTACGCTGAAAAGATAACAAGAGTCAGTCCGAGGTCAATATCAGACGCTGAACGAAGAAATCTCAAGATTCTGACCAAGGATTACTCAAATTAAATCCAACCGAGGAGCAATCAAAGTCAGACCGGAGCAAAATTGGAATGATAGTTTTGTAAAGACTGTACAAAACCGTCAAAATCTCATCCATGGGCAAGGATGACCGGTGGCTTTTGTGAAATGGATGACTCATGGGGTGGCTTTCTCATTTTTCCTCATGGGATGACTTGAAGACTTGTGCAAGAGGTTGCAAAGCCACAAAAACCTCCCCCCAAACAACCCATAACTGGCGGCTTTAGGGAGGACCATGGGGTTGTGCCATGTGTTTCTCCTCCCATCCACATCCTCCTCCTCCCATCTCCTCCCTTGATCCCAAACCACATGGAGCCATCACCACCCTCCATTGCCTCCTCCTCCTCCTTATAAATAGAGAGCTTCACCTCTTCACAAATTATCACCACCACACTTCACAACTTATCATTCTAGAAATTGTAATACTTTGTAAGTTTGGTTTTGATCAATAAAGTTCCGATACTTTGCTATGCGCTACTCTTCCATGGATAGGCGTAGCTAAACTCCTCATTCGGCGGAAGGTACAATCTTGTATTATTTAATGTTTAATTAGTTTAGTTTATTTTCTCTGTATTCAATGCTTGTTCTATGTGCCATATATAAAAGTTAGAATGTTTAAGGTCGAGTAAACCATTTGGAAATGTGACCATAAGGGTCCAAATTCGTAAGCTCTTCCTTAGATATTCGTGATCACACTCGGGTAAGTGGACCATTTGGGAACTGGACCAAAGGGACCAAATGGAGAAACTTATCTGAAGAGGTCGACTATCCTAAAAACCATTTGGAAACTGGACCAAAGGGACCAATTGGATGCACATAGACTAGTACGCTTTAATCAGTGTTCAGACTAGTCTAATTAGAACAAGTAGCCGATGTTGCAAGTCTTGTGCTGTAACTAGCCTCGATTCATCGTTTGAATACTTAGAAGGTTTACTAAATTAATAAACATGTTATAATACAAGAACACCTGAAACCGAATACTTTACTCACAACTGTTAAAAACCCCCCTTGTACTTACTTTTGTAAACTGCTCAATCAACCGCAACCATCAACCAATCATATACCGGAGGAATCAACAATCACGCATCACCCACTGTAAGTCCCTCTTTGTAATTAATCATTTAATTTCTGTAATTTACTTTCCGCACAAAAAAAACCAAAAAACCAAAAATAGTAGCTTAGTTAATCACGCTAAAAGCTCAATCAACGTAAAACACGTCCATCGCTAGTATAGTTTTAAAGGAACAACCTATCCCCCTAATTCCCTTGGGTTCGACCCGTACTTACCACGTACTACCTAAAAAATAGTTAAGTCACGAGTGCGGTCTTATAAATTTATTTGTTCAACATTGCCTCACGACAAGGCAGTGACTGTCAAATTGGCGCCGTTGCCGGGGAATTAGCAAATGGGTAGTTGTTCTTTTTTCTATACATAATCCGCCATGTCTTCCTACTGCGAAAACGAGCCGTGGAAATATGATGAGTTTTTCTGGCTACTCCGCGAAGAGATCATCAACATTAAGCAATCCCAGGACCAAACTTTGGACGAGTACTTGGAGTACTTTGACTCCCTTGTGGAGAACGGCCCGCACCATGGATTCACCAGAATCAATCTTCTTCAAAGGTTCCTCGGTGGAATGAGGCCACTTGAGCGGAAAATATTTAATGATGTAGCAGGATGTTCACTCAGGAAGTTATCCGTGGGTGAAGCCTGGCGCCTCATAAATGATTTGGCAAAGAACACAAAACAGGGTCAGTGGCACCAAACTGACAATAAGGCACCAACGATGGAAGTGGACTCAGTTCAGAACGAGCCCGACACCACACCCATTGTAAGCTTGCCCGCAACAAAACTGAGAGAAGACATCAGTACAAGGGCAGTAATGGATATGGAGGCGGAGCTAAAGGAACCAACACTGGAGCCCACAAAGCTAACAGAGGATGAGGACGCATGGATAACTGGAAAGGAGCCTACATGGGATCTCACTCCCGAACCATCCAAAGTAATGGACGAATCAGATACAGAAAGAATCAAGGAGGAAGAATTGGAAGCTAGCATCCAGCAAATGAGTGCCTCAATACACCAAGACGAGGTCGAAGACGAGGAATTCTGGGCGGCTGCACAACTGATCTGGGACCGCATCACCAAACCGAACCTCATCACCAAACTACCCGAGGAAGTCCCGGCTCTACTTGACGAGCCAAATGAAGTCCCGGACTTCACTACCAAACCAGCCGAGACATGACCGGACCTCACTGCCAAACTCACCGAAAAAATCACGACAGGCTCGGCCCTCACTGAAGAACTGCTCGAGAAAGACCTGGCCCTTGTGGTGGAAGTCCCCCAACTTGACCCCTCGGTTTGTATACGGATCACAGCCCCTGAAGATAAAGTGATCAATGAGGAGGTGCAAGGTGAGTTGGAAACGGGACAAAGGCAAGAAAAGCCAAAGATGGAGCACTCACTCGTCATGAGCCAAGAAAAGCCGGCTGAAAACTCACTCGTTCTAGGATGGCCAATCATCTCTGCCACAAAGAAGCGACAAAGACATGGCCCGGTGCAATGGAAGCCCAGAAGGAGGAACAAGAGAGCTCGACTTAATGAACCAGCTAATATGGTCAAGGAACCCTCGCCCTCTCGAGGAAATGTAAGTAAGAAACCTCCGGATCAAGGGAGAGCAAAACTGAGCCTGCTGCCATATGTGTTCTTTGGGCAAATCAAAAGGGCAGTTGTGAAGAAGTTCGACCTCAAGCAACCATGGGATCCAAACACATCTGCTCGCAAGAAATCGGGAAAAGGCAAGGCAAAAACCAACACAGGAACGGTGGCAAAGTTTGACTTGAGCCACTCATGGGACCCAAACCAGTAATCCACAACGAGGTACTATCGAGCCAACGACGTTAAACAAGTGCACTGGTCGGGAGGTAACCCGACAATATCTTACTTTCTGTCATTTAAATTTTCAATAAGCGCTCTCACCCAATTTTTGTCTAGAAGGAATGTCTTACATATAGGAATAAGGTTTTTGGAGCAAGACCGGATCAGCCAGGTGAACAGGCTATCGTCGTACCTGTGCAAAAACAATTTATATTTCCTTGCAATGAACTGTGGGTTAGGACAGTGGCAAGCAAGGGTCGAACCCAAGGGAGCTAGAGTGGTTACTACTTTGTTCTGAAAGAGAGAAAAAACAAGAAAATTGGGTGAAAGTAATGGATTAGGAAACAACTGTAAATCACGAAAATAACAAGGTTATAAATATCAGAGAGAGATATTCAGGTTAGGGTATTATTCAATTGTGACTTGGTTTTATCATTGATTTCTAAACATCATGTTTCTAATTCTTTTAAACCTAAAAATTCAATACTCCATTCCAAGATATATCGAATTAGTGCACTACTTGTTAATAGCTCTCTAGTATCAACAAATAGTAAATAGGGGCGTTGAATTGATCAGTTAAGCTTTGCCATTCCAAGCCTCCACTTAACTTCACAATTCAATCCAAATAATGAGCACAAAAGGTTTAATCGAATAACGAAACACGCATTAAGATTCAAATCTCAAAAACATAAGTTACAATTATTTAACCCTAACCCGAATAAGGGTTTTAGTTACACATGGTCATGAAGAACAATGCAATAAGTAAAAGAACGAAGACAACTTCACTAAAACCGAGGAAGACTGTAGACCGGGCCGTGAGGGCTGAGTAATGGCTGAGGAAGGGCAGTGCACGGTGGCGCTAGGGCTGAGCAACGGTGGAGGAAGAGGCGGAGCAAAGCTAGGGTTTCGGCCGAGAGGGAGGAAATTTGTGGAGAGAGGAACTCTCCACGTTTTGGGACGATTTTAAAGGCTTATGAGCTCCTCTATTTATAGGGTGGAGTAGGGCACGAAATTCCCTCTTGGACTAGGTCAAATCGGTGGCCCAAAAGACAAATTAGGAAAAGTTTCCAAATCCGACTTTGCTTGATCTCTAAGTTAACTTATTGTGCAAGTCTTCAAGAGTCTTCCAGTGACTTCCAGAACCTTCCAGGGACTTCCAGAAACCTTCCAGGAGCTTCTAAACCGCCTAGGATGAAATTGGGAAATTTCCCGAAAATCACTGTTCACCGCCGGAGTTACTGTTCATCGCAGGAGTTACTGTTCATGAGCCGAAAAACACTGTTCATCCATTCTGCGCATCTGTTTTGACTTCGGCTCTCGATTTGACCTTCCAAACGACCTCGGATGCTCTCGGTGTGAACTAGAGAGTTGTAGGGAATTGAGTCACCTACGCAAAGGCATGTGTCTTGTATTTTTCTGATCATCGGTGCATTCCCATTCCTCCGGCGAAGCTCCAAAGGTCAATCTGCCATTGTGATGTTTTTGGCATAAAATGCCATCTTTTATGCACGTTTTCTCCTAGAGCTTCCAAATCACCTGAAATGCAAAACAACACTAAAAATAACTGTTTGCATAATTAAGTGCAGAAATTGGTGGGATTTAATGACTCGATGAGTCGTATAAATACGGCTCATCACCAGGCAGCTTCCGTGAATTTACCGGGCCTGCGCTGAGAGTTCGAGGCCCCAGCTGAACTCCCTCGATTATCCAGCCTCGTGCCATGTCGTTCACTCGACACCTTAAAGGGAGTTCTGTTCTTCTTTTTCCATAATGTCATTTCCTTCTCCTGTATATATTGCATGACTTTTGAACTAAGGCTTGCCTTCGTTCAAAAGTGTGGGGTGAGAACCACCTGCATATTTAGTTAATTAATATAGTATTATCTTTTTGAAAATATGAACTTAAGAATGTGAAAAAGATAAGTCATAATTCATGCATTAACCTTGTGAAAATTCAATTGTCTAAAAACTTAGGATGTAATTTTTCATTTGTCCCTTTGTGCTAAGATAACCAGGGATGTGGAGTTGATAGAAATGCCCTCGAAGGACTTGGCAAGCATTCGAAGGATCGAATCAAACTATATGGTTTTCGAAGTCAGTGGAGGCTGCACTTCAGGTTTCAGTGAATAATTGAAGTCAACTCCGCCAGGAAGCATCTATGCAAAGGCGAGGACGGGAATCAAACCGTCCTCTCTCTAGTCAAAATCACCGAGAAAATAGATGAGCGACCCTCATCTTGACCCGCGCAAAACGACGAAGACGAGAGGAGCGGGGAGGTATTTCCATATGCTCGCGGGCGATGATTGGACCTCCCAAAAAGGCGAAAAATGGACTTGCAATCACAAAGAAGCAAAAGCTCGAAGAAGCAAATCAAGAGGCCTAGAGCCCAATATTGTGAAGGTTTTAACCGACAAAAAAGTGAAGTTCTCAAAAGTCAAATCCAAGGCCAAAAGCCAAAGATCAATTCACTACAAAAAGCAGTCCATCGCCAAAAAGAAAGAAATCAAAAAGGCTCAACTCACTGAAACCCGAATCGAATCACGTGCTAGAGAAAGCTACAAGAAAACCATATAGTGCGAGACAATCCCGAGGATGCCAGTCTGGACCTGAAAAGAGATATCTCCCGAGACATCCAATATAACTTGCATCTCGGCACGGAGGTACAAGTATCAAACTACTCCTACGTATTTATACGGTTTAATTTAGTAATAAGTAGTGATGCATGAATTAGGATAAGTCTAGTATCACAGTCTAATTTTCATATTTTAAAAAACCAAACTTGCATAGAGTGCCACCTTTAAAAGCATTGTTCGGGACGAACAACTAAAAGTGTGGGGTTATCTGATGGACCATAATTATACGAATCATAAACACAGTAAAACCCACCAAATTAGACTGTTTGTCTATTTAACTTCTGGTTGTTAGTACCGAAATGCATTTGCAGGGCATTTTGGAGTCTAGAGAGAAAACACGCTAAGGAGAGGATTTTACGCTGAAAAGATAACAAGAGTCAGTCCGAGGTCAATATCAGACGCTGAACGAAGAAATCTCAAGATTCTGACCAAGGATTACTCAAATTAAATCCAACCGAGGAGCAATCAAAGTCAGACCGGAGCAAAATTGGAATGATAGTTTTGTAAAGACTATACAAAACCGTCAAAATCTCATCCATGGGCAAGGATGACCGGTGGCTTTTGTGAAATGGATGACTCATGGGGTGGCTTTCTCATTTTTCCTCATGGGATGACTTGAAGACTTGTGCAAGAGGTTGCAAAGCCACAAAAACCTCCCCCCAAACAACCCATAACCGGCGGCTTTAGGGAGGACCATGGGGTTGTGCCATGTGTTTCTCCTCCCATCCACATCCTCCTCCTCCCATCTCCTCCCTTGATCCCAAACCACATGGAGCCATCACCACCCTCCATTGCCTCATCCTCCTCCTTATAAATAGAGTGCTTCACCTCTTCACAAATTATCACCACCACACTTCACAACTTATCATTCTAGAAATTGTAATACTTTGTAAGTTTGGTTTTGATCAATAAAGTTACGATACTTTGCTATGCGCTACTCTTCCATGGATAGGCGTAGCTAAACTCCTCATTCGGCGGAAGGTACAATCTTGTATTATTTAATGTTTAATTAGTTTAGTTTATTTTCTCTGTATTCAATGCTTGTTCTATGTGCCATATATAAAAGTTAGAATGTTTAAGGTCGAGTAAACCATTTGGAAATGTGACCATAAGGGTCCAAATTCGTAAGCTCTTCCTTAGATATTCGTGATCACACTCGGGTAAGTGGACCATTTGGGAACTGGACCAAAGGGACCAAATGGAGAAACTTATCTGAAGAGGTCGACTATCCTAAAAACCATTTGGAAACTGGACCAAAGGGACCAATTGGATGCACACAGACTAGTACGCTTTAATCAGTGTTCAGACTAGTCTAATTAGAACAAGTAGCCGATGTTGCAAGTCTTGTGCTGTAACTAGCCTCGATTCATCGTTTGAATACTTAGAAGGTTTACTAAATTAATAAACATGTTATAATACAAGAACACCTGAAACCGAATACTTAACACACAACTGTTAAAAAACCCCCCTTGTACTTACTTTTGTAAACTGCTCAATCAACCGCAACCATCAACCAATCATAAACCGGAGGAATCAACAATCACGCATCACCCACTGTAAGTCCCTCTTTGTAATTAATCATTTAATTTCTGTAATTTACTTTCCGCACAAAAAAACCAAAAAACCAAAAACAGTAGCTTAGTTAATCACGCTAAAAGCTCAATCAACGTAAAACACGTCCATCGCTAGTATAGTTTTAAAGGAACAACCTATCCCCCTAATTCCCTTGGGTTCGACCCGTACTTACCACGTACTACCTAAAAAATAGTTAAGTCACGAGTGCGGTCTTATAAATTTATTTGTGCAACATTGCCTCACGACAAGGCAGTGACTGTCAACGACTTTAAGTTAAAAGCGTTCTACTTTTCCCTCACTGACTCGACAAACGACTGGTTCCTTTCATTGCCTTCCGGAAGCATCAGAACATGGGCTCAGATGCAGAAGAAGTTCTTAGACAAATACCCAGCAGGAAGAGCAATGCAAGTAAGGAGGCAACTGCAGGACATTAAGCAAGGGCCCAATGAAACCATGTACGATTACCTGGAAAAGTTCAACCGCCTGGAGAGAAGCTGCTGTACCCTTGGACTGCCCGAGAAACTCATCATCGAGTACCTCATTGATGGATTAGGGCCCTTAGACAAAATGCTCCTGGATGCCTCAGCTGGAGGATCCATGATGAATCTATCATTGAGCGGCATAATGAATCTCATCACCGACGTTGCTGAAAATGCCCGATTTAGAGAAGAGACAACTCGGCAGGAAGAATTTTCCCGAACAAAGAATGTGGCAAAAGCTGAAACACCGATGAACTCTATGCCAGAAGAGATGAAACAAATGAAGGAAATGATGATTTAGATCCTACGAAGACAACCAGTTCCAGTAAAGCCTTGCGAATTTTGTGGTTCTACGAACCACAAAACTGACGAATGCCCGACATTAATAGAAGAGGAACCGGTAGAAGTAAATGCAGTGGTAGGATACCAAGGATACAACAACAACAGCCATGACAGAGCCGGACCAAACAGACAGTATAATCAAGCGACCAATTCGAACTGGCGGAATGAGAACCATCCTTCGAGGGAGACACAACCAGCTGTCCCTCAACTAGCTCAGTCATTCTACCAACCGCTCCACCAACAGTACAACCAGAACGCCCCACCAGCAAACCAGTACCAAGCAAGCTCGAGCAATCATCAAGGACCAAACAAGTCACTTGAGGACATAATGATGCAATTGTCAGGTACTGTGCAGCAGTTGAATACTACTATACATCAAAACCAAGCCGAAACAAAGGGAGAATTATCGGACTTGAAGAAGCACATCTCCCAACTCGCTGCCTCAGTGTCCGCACTCACTAATGAGCCCGGCAGACTCCTTTCACAAACCATTCAAAACCCGCAGGAAAATGTGAATGTCGTGACTCTTAGGAGTGGAAAAACGCTTGTCGGCAAACCTATAGAGCAAGAGGAGGACAAAGACCCAAGGTTGCCCGGAGAAGAGCAAATGAGGCCCGAGTCTCTCGAAACTCTAGAGGAAGATGCGGCCGATAAAGACGACGACATGTTTGAGGAAGAGCGGGACGTGACCAATGAAGAAATGAATACGTCCGAGGATCGCAGGCCTAGCCCGGTTCTAATGTCCAAAGAGCACGAGGAGCGCCCGGTGCCCAGAACCGAGACCTCTAAAATCAGCGCCGCTCTTCCATTTCCAGTGCCAGCCCGAGTACCAAAATAGCATGTCATGGACGAGGACGTGTTTGAATTGTTTAGTAAAGTCGAAATCAACATCCCCCTCTTGGAAGCCATCAAGCAAATCCCTCGGTATGCTAAGTTTTTAAAAGAACATTGCACCAACCGGAGGAGGAGAACTAGATATGATCAAGAGCTGATGAGTAGGAACGTGTCAGCCGTCATACAACGAAAAGTGCCCCCCAAATGTGGTGATCCGGGAACTTACACCATTCCATGCACAATTGGTAACATCCGGATCGAGAACTGCATGCTGGATCTTGGAGCATCAATCAACGTCTTGCCCTTCTCTATCTATTCCTGCCTTAGGATTGGACCGCTCAAACCCACCGGTCTCACTATTCAACTAGCAGATCGGTCTTGCAAACAGCCCGAGGGAAAAATTGAAGACGTCCTGGTTCAAGTAGGCGAATTAGTGTTTCCAGCAGACTTCTACGTCTTAAAAATGGAGAATGGCGGACCTACAGACCATGCACCCATCCTTCTCGGCCGCCCGTTTCTCAAAACATCAAAAATGAAGATAGACCGTGGAAGTGGAATGCTCTCAATGGAGGTAGAAGGAGAGGTCTTCAGCTTTGACATATTCTGAGCAATGAAGCACCCCTTGGAATTCGAGGAAATACACGCTCTCGATACTTTGGACGACCTGGTCCAAGAAGTTCAACCAGAACCAAGAGCAGATCCCTTAGAAGCCATACTCAATGGAGCCGAAAGCTCATACGAATTGACCAAAGGCTTGCATGAAACGGTGGCCCACTTAACAATCTCGGAGCCTCTCACACCAGAATATGAAGTCAACGAGGTAAAATTATTCAAATCAAATACTTTTTTGCCCTCGGTGATGCAAGCTCCCAAAATAGAATTGAAGCCCCTGCCCGGGCATCTGAAGTACACTTTCCTAGGGGATAATAACACACTTCCAGTAATCATCAAGAGTGGCTTTGAAGCAGGCCAGGAACGTAGTTTGATAAAAGTGCTGAGACAACACAAGTTGGCTATTGGATGGACTCTAGCCGACTTGAGAGGAGTCAGCCCGGCTGTATGCATGCACCGTATTCTACTTGAGGATGGAGCAAAGCCATCAAGAGAGCCTCAACGACGACTCAACCCAATCATGATGGAGATCGTCCAAAAGGAAATACAGAAGCTATTAGATGCGGACGTTATCTATCCCATATCAGATAGCCAATGGGTGAGTCCTGTCCACGTGGTCCCGAAGAAAACTGGGATCACGGTCGAGGAAGATGCCGAAGGAAAAATGGTAACAACAAGGGTCAAGAATGGTTGGAGAATGTGCATCAACTACAGAAAATTAAACGCCGTCACAAGAAAAGACCATTTCCCTCTGCCATTCATCGATCAAATGCTAGACCGCTTGGCGAACAAGCCATATTTTTGCTTCCTGGACGGGTTCTCAGGCTACAACCAGATCCCCGTAGCACCTGAGGACCAAGAGAAGACTACATTCACCTGCCCATTCGGCACATTCGCCTTCAGAAGGATGTCGTTCGGCCTATGCAATGCCCCAGGGACTTTTCAAAGGGTAGTGACCAACATCTTTTCAGACATGATCGGAGAATTCATTGAAGTCTTCATGGACGACTTCACCATCTATGGAGACACATTCGACACTTGCTTAAGCCATTTGAGCACTGTTTTGGCACGATGTGTGTCCATGAACTTAGTGCTCAATTATGAGAAGTGCCACTTCATGGTAACACACGGAATAGTCTTGGGACATATCGACTCACAAGAAGGCATGGAAGTGGACAAAGCAAAGATCGACCTGATCATGACTCTACCATACCCATCCACGGTCCGAGACATCCAATCATTCCTTGGCCATGCGGGATTCTACCGACGATTCATCAAGGACTTCTCCAAAAAGGCGTTGCTTTATCCACTCTTCTCCAAAAAGAAGTTCCTTTTGAATTCACCGATGCATGCAAGGAGGCCTTTGATGATCTGAAGAAAGCCCTAACTAGCACACCCATCATCCAAACTCCGGATTGGGGTAAACCATTCGAAATCATGTGCGACGCAAGCGACTTTGCTGTGGGAGCAGTCCTCGGTCAAAAAATTGATAAGAAGGCGGGGGTGATCTACTACGCCTCACGAACCCTAGATTCTGCCCAACGAAACTACCCCGCCACCGAAAAGGAACTCCTGGCAGTGGTATTCGCTCTGGAAAAGTTCAGATCATATTTGCTTGGAGCAAAAGTGATAGTTTATTCTGACCATGCTGCCATCCGTTACCTAATGAAGAAGAAGGAGGCCAAGCCAAGGCTCATTCGGTGGATACTACTACTGCAAGAATTCGATGTGGAGATAAGGGACAAGAAGGGGATCGAAAATACTGTGGCCGACCATCTAAGCAGGATTGTCCGAGAGGAAGAAGGGGGGCACATAACCGAGTCATTTCCAGACGAGCACCTCTATGCAGTCTCAACCAAGGTGCCGTGGTATGCCTCAATCGTCAACTACCTTGTAGGAAGTACATTTCCTCCTTCTTTTACTAAAGCACAATGCATGAAACTTATGCATGATGCTAAGCATTACTTGTGGGATGATCCTTATTTGTGGAAAATAGGAGCAGATCAAATACTTAGGAGATGCATCCCAGATAATGAAATAGCTTCTATTATTAGCTTCTGCCATGAGTTTGCATGTGGAGGACACTTCGGGCCTAGGAGAACCGCTAGAAAAATCCTAGATAGCGGCTTCTTTTGGCCAAGTATGTTTAGGGATGCCTATGAGAAGTGTAAAAAATGCGATAAGTGCCAAAGAGTAGGAAATGTGTCAGCTAAAAATGAGATGCCTCAAGTACCCATATTAGTCAACGATGTTTTCGACATTTGGGGTCTTGATTTTATGGGACCATTCCCAGTATCATGTGGTTATACTTATATTCTAGTCGCTGTAGATTATGTGTCAAAATGGGTAGAGGCTAAGGCCACAAGGTGCGACGATGCAAAGACTGTCATAGATTTTTTGCGCACTAACCTGTTTTGTAGATACGGAGTACCCAAGGCCATAATAAGCGACCAAGGAACTCATTTCTGCAACCGCATGATGGTTGCCACCTTAAAATGCTACCATGTCCACCACCGAACGTCCACGGCATATCATCCCCAGACCAATAGCCAAGAGGAGATCTCCAACCGCGAAATCAAGGGAATTTTAGAAAAAATGGTGAAGCCGGGTAGGAAAGATTGGAGTCAGAGGCTAGATGAAGCTCTTTGGGCTTATCGGACGGCATACAAGACGCCAATTGGAACCTCCCCCTTTCGGCTTGTTTATGGGAAGGCATGCCACCTTCCGGTGGAATTAGAACATAAGGCCTATTGGGCACTCAAGCATTGCACTCCAGATTTAAAGGCTGCCGGACTGGCTAGGAAGCTTAATCTATGTGAGCTTGAGAAATTGCGGCTTGAGGCCTATGAAGGGCAAACGGACTACAAAGCGCGGACCAAATTGTATCATGACAAATTCATCCTCCGACGCTCATTTGAGGAGGGACAACAAGTGCCGGTCTTCTCCTCGCGACTGAAATTGATGCCCGGGAAGCTTAAATCTAGATGGACCGGCTCTTTCACAATAACTAAGGTATTCAACCATGGGGCAGTTGAGTTGGAAAGCCCGGACGACGGAAGAAGATTCACGGTAAATGGGCAGCGAGTCAAACATTACCACGGCAAGGTCGACTTTACTCCGCTAAACTATGACCTAGCCGTACCTCTAGACATTGTAAATACCGCTGATCTCAACGCACTAATTCATGACCAACCAAAAGAGACCAAGAGAGTGACAAGATCAGCAGCTATGGTCAAAGGTCCCTCGCCTTCTCAAAGACGATGGAAGGAGAAACCACCAGAACCATGTGAACTGGACCCAAGCCCATCATCCCCCAAAAACCCAGGACAAGGCAAGGCAAGAATCAAGGTTGGCACAATAGAGAAATACGACCTGCGCCACCCATGGGATCCAAACTTGTGATCCCCATGCGTCGAGCCAACGACGTTAAACAAAGGCACTGGTCGGGAGGTAACCCGACACCTATCTTACTTTCAGTAATTTTCTTTTCTATCATTTAGTTTTTACCGTAAGTCGCTCTCACCCACTTTTTGTATAGAAGGAATGTCTAACATGTAGGAATCGGTTTTTGGAGCAAGATCAGATCAGCCAGGCAGCTTCCGAGAATTACCGGGCCTGCGCTGAGAGTTCAAGGCCCCAGCCGAACTCCCTCGATTATCCAGCTCCGAGGCATGTCGTTCCACGACATGACATAGTAAAAGGGAGTTCAGTTCTTCTCTTTTCCTTAATGTCATTTCCTTCTCTTGTATATATTTGCATGACTTTTGAACTAAGTCGTGCTGAAAGGCAGGCCTTCGTTCAAAAGTGTGGGGTGAGAACCGTCTGTGTACATAGTTAACATGCTTTTTCTTTTTCCTTTTCCCTTAATATTATCTTTTTGAAAATATGAACTTAAGAATGTGAAAAAGATAGATCTAAATTCATGCATTTACCTTGTGAAAATTCAATTGTTTAAAAACTTAGGATGTAACTTCTCATTTGTCCCTTTGTGCTGAGATATACAGGGGATGTGGAGTTGATAGAAAATGCCCTAGAGAGGTTTGGCAAGCAATCGAAGGATCGAATCTAACTATATGGTTTTCGAAGTCAGTGGAGGCTGCACTTCGGGTTTCAGTGAAGATTGAAGTCATCTCCGCCATGCAGCGTTTATGCAAGAGGCGGGACGGGAATCAAACCGTCCAATCTCTAGTCCTAGTAGCCGGGAAAATAGATGAGCGACCCTCATCTTGACCCGCGCGAAACGGCAAGGATGAGAAAGAGCGGGGAGGTATTTCCATATGCTCTCGGGCGACGATTGGACCTCCCAAAAAAGGCTGAGAAAATGGACTAGCAAGTCACAAAGAAGTAAAAGCTCAAAGAAGCTAATCAAAGGCCAAAGGCCAAAATTGTGAAGGTTTTAACCTAACAAAAGTGAAGAAACTCCAACTCAATATCAAAGGCCAAAGGCCAAAGGCCGATTCACTACAGAAGCTATCCCTCGCCAAAAAGAAATCAAAGTGCTCAACTCAGTGAAACCCGAACCGAATCACGTGCTAGAGAAAGCTACAAGGAAACCATATAGTGTGAGTCAATCCCGAGAATGCAGCCCAGGAGCCTGAAAAGGGCTATCTCCCGAAACATCCGAATTAATTTGCATCTCGGCGCGAAGGTACAAGTGTCAAGTTTCTTCTAAGTATTTACACGGTTTAGTTTAGTAATAAGTAAGTAATGCATGAATTAAGATAAATCTAGTCCCACAGTCTCACTTTCATAATTAAAAGTTTACTTAGATTGTGTTCCGCCCTTAAAAAGCATTGTTCGGGACGAAAAACTAAAAGTGTGGGGTGATCTGATGGACCATAATTGTATGAATCATAAACACAGTTAAACCCACCAAATTAGACTCTTTGTCTATTTAACTTTTGCTTGTTAGTTCTGATATTTATCTACAGGGTATTTTGAAGTCTAGAGAGAATACAGGCTAAGGAGGAGTTTTAAAGCTGAAAATGAATTACGAGTCATTCCAGGTCACGACCGAATTCTGACTTTCAAGAACCTGATGTGGAATCACTCAAAACAAGTCCAGCCGAAGGGCAACCAGAATCAGACCGGAGCTGAAAGGACCGATGGCTTTTGGGGAAAAGATCTCAAACTAACTCATCCTCTCCCCTCATGCCACATGGGCGGCGGCTAAGCCTCCTCCTCTCCCCTTCCTCCACATGGGCCGGCGGCTTTGGGGGGAGAAGCCACATGGGGAGGCGGCTACAAGCTTCTCCTCCCATTTCTTGCCAAGTGTTGGCCTCTCCTCCACATCTCTCACTCCCCCATGCCTATAAATACCAAGCCATTCTCATTTGTAAATCATCCCATTTTGTGTGCAAGAAGCACAAGTCACTTATCTCTCTAGATTTTGGGCACTACTCTTGTAAACACTTGTTTTAAATCTATAATACTCCTGTTGGTTCTTGAGTATTCTAGTAGTTCTTGAGTTTACTCCTGTTGGTTCTTGAGTATTCTCCTTTTACTTTACTGTCTTTCAAAAACCTTCAAGTATTTAGCTATGATGTCCTGTTCCATGGATATTCGTAGCTAAACCCTTCATTCGGTTGAAGGGGTGTACTTGTGTCATAAAATGTTTTAGGCCCTGCTCTTAATGCATTTATGTGTTCAAAACTTGTTCTATGTGCCACATATTAGGTTAGAACTTCCAAGGTTGAGTGGATGCTTGGAATGGCAAAACTCTTCCGTGGGGTTCGTAAACATACTCGGATAAGTGGATGCTTGGAATGGCAAAACTTATCTGAGAAGTTTGACCTCTTTAAAACACCATTTGGTTGATCGGGAATGATTGATCAAATGGATGCACATATGCACATAAGGCTAATATACCTTGGAATGGGGTATTAGTCTAAATAGAACAAGTGCTCTATGTCTTGGAATGGACTAGACAGTGTGGCAAATCAAGTGCTTCGAATGGCCTTGATACACTTTTGAATACATAGTATGATCATTAGAGGTCAATGATAAACAGACTTTGATACAAGGCCCCTAAAACCGAATACTTTCCTTAACTTAAAACATCACCTGCACTTTACTTTCAGTCTCAATATCAACTGCAATATCAACCGCTTACTCTCCGCAAGACTTATCCTTCAAGCATCCCACTTGCTGTAAGTCTTCTCCCTTTATTTTCAGTACTTTACTTTCTGCATTAAAATCACAACCAACCCACTTACTTTTCTGTACTAAAACTAAAACCAACAACCAATCACTCACTTTTCATCGCTAAAACCTCAATCCACCTAAAATCACGCTCCCCTTCAGTACATTCCTCAAAGAACAACTATCCCCCTAATTCCCTTGGGTTCGACCCCTACTTACCACTTGCTACCCAGTAGTGAAGTCGCGAGTAGCGGACTTATAAATTTATTCTTGACTTTTGCACACGACGACTGTGCATCCGTCAGTATTGTAAAAACCAAGTTTTTGATATCGAAGCTTTTCTTTTGGGTTTTTAGAAACTCTTCCTTCTCTCTCTCCCCTTGTAATATTTTCGAAGTTGAAATAAAGTTTGAGTTTAAAGAATCCGGAGCTTCTCTCCTTGTAAGTTTTCTTTATTTTCAATTATTTTGTTTTAAATTTTGTATATATGTTTATGATGTTTAGCGTCATAGGCTAACCACCCCAATATGTGATAAATCGATGTCGAACCATGTAATGTCCTTTGTTGTATTTTGGAATCTGGGAATTAAGGATGAAGTTTCATAGTTAAGATCGGTATCAGCGACTAGATCAACCAACACTGAAAGGTTTATCAAGTTTTGTAACAGACCTATTTACATAGCTAACTTGGAATTTAATTGTCCACGCTTTCACACTGGTGCCCGTTGTTAAGCCGAGTGGGCGGAGTAGGTGTAATCTATGCTGTAGGTTGGTTAAATTTCCAAAGTTAGTTTGTAGAAGTAGTGACCATTGTAAATACTGACTGTAATCAGAGCAGAAAGCTCTATTCCTGATAAATACGGTTGGTGGATGTCCACGGTGCTGGTTGACGCTATGGGACGAGTCCTCATTTAAGTACTCAATATAATAATTTGATTCTTTTGAACATAAAAATAACATTTTAGTTAACGGCTTAAGTCAAGTATTTAAACATTTTAATCTACCTTCTTTTAATAATTTATTTATTGTGGCTTCACAAATATTGCACAAATTTGACATATTACATGGTTATTTCAAAGGTACATACGTATTACTTAGACTACTAATGAAGCACGGCTTACGCAAATGGCAATAACCTAAGGAAAGATTATAGCAACACCTATGCACACCTCCACGAAAAGATTGACCTTAAGCATCTGCAAACGTCCACAAGGGATCAAGAAGAGGATAACATCCAAGAAAACTTTTATGAAGGACGAAATATAAGTGTACACTTGTGATTGCAACCTAAGGATACCACATGGTCAAGGAAGATTCATCCATACAAGGGTTGCTAGAAGTTGAGGCTGAGAAGATCAAAAGGGAGAATCAAAAGCTTGGTCATCCTCCTTCCTTCAATTATTCACCTTGTACACTTATAGTTTTTCTCGATCAAATGTGTATTTCATTTATCACAATGTGTAGTGAGTAGTCCCTTGTGTTTTGAGGGTCTAGGGCCCTCATTGGCACTTTGGTCATTATATATACATAGAAATTCATGTTGATGATTAATAATTTTATTTTCTCTTGAGCTATATAATTGCCATGTTGTTAGGTGTTTGACAAAATGTCTAAGTAACAATTTGAACTTAAACTTGAACGTAAGACTTGAAAGAGCTAGGGAATAGTTTTAGATTACAGAAAATTATGATTCATATCTTAGTATTTCATGAAAGTGAATCCAAAGATATGAATGGTTAGCTAAACCTAATTGTATATTTCATTGTATTTGGTCTTGCAATTAAACTTATGGATCAAATTGATAAAATAGAGTGAGTCAATAGTCTTAAAAGAGTAAGACTTTAGTTTTGATAGTCTAAGAACCTAAGACATGAAAGAGCTAGGTAATAGTTTTAGATTGGAGAAAATTATCCATATCTTAGTATTTCATGAAAGTGAATCCTAATATATGAATGCCTAACAAAACATAATTGTCTATTTCATTGCATTTGGTTTAGTACAAATTGCTTGTAAACCATTAATCCTTGAAGGATTACCGTAGAGCTTCATAGCAGCTCTACGAGATAGTAGAAACCTTAATTATAAACAATATATGAATCCTAATTTTTGAATGCTTAACAAAACCGAATTGTCTATTCATTGCATTTGGTCTTGTAATGAAGTTTATGGATCAAATCGATGACATATAGTGAGTCAATAGTCCTGAAAGAGTGCCGCCTAGTTTTGATAGCCCATGACTTGTGGAAATGTTAACGAAAGTTGATTTTTATTAATTTTAAGCTAAGTTAAGAAGTAAATCATCAATTAATCTCATGAATGACTTGTGTTTGATCTTTAGAAGTTGTTGGAGAGGGAAATAGCACTCGAAACTTCCTTAATCAATCTTTTTGCCTCTAAATACTTGTCAAGTAGAATTTAACTACATCTCACACTTAAAACCAATTTGATCGGATTAGATAAGTAACAAGTACAATATCTACTCTACTAGTGTATAATCTCCTTGCTCCTTTGGAATCGACCCGGTACTTTGTTGGTATACGTTTCTTTGACACTACCGACCCTCTTTAGTTGACACTATTACGAGGTGAAATAAAAATAGATTGTCAATATACATACTAGATGATAAGGTTAGCGTGATATGCTGAATGTTATGAGTTGTGTTGTATCCATCCATCTTACAAAAAAAAATTGTTATTTGTAACGGTTATTTACTTACGGTGGATTAATTACAATTACTTACGGTGTACTAATTACAAGGCAGACAAAGTTTTGGCCCCAACGTATATATCCTAATTAACATGCATACACATAGACCTGTTCAAACGCGGGTTCGGGTCGGATTCGGGCCGAGCAATTTTATATTTTATAGCCCGTACAGCCTGGTCGGGCTAAACCCGCCCGTTCAATTTGGGTTCAAAATTATGTCCAAGTCCGCCCATTTACTGGACCGGGTTACCCGTCGGGCCAACCCTGCCCGCTAAAAATATGTGTCAACTGTTTATACATGATTAAATTTCCTGTTAATTCAAAACATCAATCAAAACATCTTAAAACTAAACTGGGTCAAGCCAGTTTGTACCTGTCGGGCTGTTGTTCTGGGTAAAGCCAAAGTTACCTTTCCTGTAAATGACAAAAGCATACTGAGTTAATGTGAAAATGCAAGACCTGTGTGTGCATGTGCGTATAAAGTATAGTGGCAAGTTACTTCTCATGTTCAGGCCAATTTGCTAATTCCAGTATCAACAAGTGGCCATACCAACTTAAGAAAGTATAGTTCTAAGTTTTCATCAAAAAGAAGAAGAAATGATTAATCAACGGCCTAAAGGCTAAAACTAAACTTCATCACACATTGTCTCATGTCTTGATTTAAAGCTCTGCATGCGATAATGGTTTTCTTTTTTAATTGAAAATAATATAATAAATATTATGTTTAATTTTATAGCGGGTTTGGACGGGCTATTTAGCTTGATCGGGCTAAAATGGGTGTCCAGGCCCGGCCCTAAAATAAATATGGTCCGGGTCGGGCTGGTCCGTCGAGCTATAATGTATGTCCAAGCCCGTTTAAATAATGCAGGTCTACATACACACAAGTGCAGGTGATCATTTGCAGCAGTAAAAATGTCTATTTTTGTATTGGAACATCTTCGGCTTCCTCGGACGTTGCATCTCCTCTAGTGTTATTAAAATATGGCTCGGGTGTCTCTGTCGGTTCCTTGGAGTTACCCGTTATATGAAAGTGCTGCTGAACTACCAAGACCGTGGAGTGTCCCCTAAAATCAGAGGATGCTAATATGTCCCCAACTGTTCCCAATTCTGAGCTCTCCGTCCAATCTGTAAGACCCATCATGAGTTGTGAATGTTCATCATGGCGGTGACCTACTATGATGAGTTCGAAAGCTTCCTCCATGGACCGAACAACTGCAATAGTTCCTGACCCATCCATCACAACTTCCTCAATGTACTTCACCTTTTGATTTCCTTTGACATTGTCACGGAATTCGCTCAACATTGCATTGTCTAGCTTCTTATCCATCAGGTTATCACTGGACACATTTCCATTCTCTACTAGCCGGATCATAGTCAGGTGAACATTTTCGTGAGCTGCAGCTCTCATAGCTATAGCCAGCGCCTCTCGATCATCGCATCCACCAAAGAAGAGAACAGCTACCCGGAAAGCTGACCAGCTGTTTAACACTGGCCTCGAGCTGCTAAGCAATCCTTTATCAACCAGAATTGCTACAGAGCAAGGCGCTTTCTCGAGCAGATTGTTGTTCAGTGTCTTGATGTTTTTCTTGGATGACATAAAGTCGCCATGGTTGAAATACTTCTTGTGGAATGGAATGATAACAAGATTAGTTTTCGTGTCGAGTGCAAGTTCACAAATGTCATCAGGCATGGTCGAATAGGATGATATCATTGTGAAAGGATGCAGTGAGATTTGGCCATGGTTGCTTTCCTCATATTGTGTAAAGGCCTTGATGATGGCTTCAGAGTGGGAGGAGTTGCTCGAAGATTTTTTGTGTTTTTTATGAGTGATGAAGAGAGGGGTAGCACGACCGGCAAGCTCTAAAAGATGAACAAGTGAGACAGACATGGCGCTTCTTTTGGGGGAGTTTATGGCTTCAAGAACATTAATGGCTGCAGGAACATTATCTTGATCATGCACACACATGAGCACTCTTAACTCGGCTTCTACCCTCAAGTGCATCACACTTCTTCTCTTGTAAACTTGAAACCTGTGTGATGGATCATACAGTAGTTTGATCAACGGTGTTACAACTGCTGTCACTATCAACATGGACGCACACATCACAACAAAAGCCTCGCTTCCTACCGCCTTGGCTTTCTTCATCATCTTAAACATACCAAGCTCAATGACTCCTTGTGCGGTCATGACAAGACCAAGGGCCGCAGCATCTCTTGTTGGCAATTTTGTTAATAGTGAGGCTAGAAATCCCCCAAGGAAGCGGCCAAAAAATGCTACAGCTATGACCAACTGCAGAGCCATGTAGTTGGTTGAACCAACTGCAAAGACATTTATCACCAGCCCATTTTTTATGAAGAAAAGAGGCATGAACAGCCAGTGCGTGATATAGTCGAGCTTTTCTATCAATGATGACGCCAACGGTGGCCCTGGAGGCAAAGCTATCCCAAGAACCAAAGGACCATAGTATATGTGCAGGCCAGCTGCCTGACTGATAAACCCCATCAACAGAACTAGCACGAATATTGAATATATCAACTCCTCGTCTAAAGGCTGTCCTTGAGGACTTCGTTTTACAACCCACATGATAACTGGCCGGATCAAAAATACCACAACAGCGGCAAGAAGGGCGCCATTAGAGAGTGTTGATGCCCATGCCTGTTTCCCAGCTGGAGATTCGTGCATAATGATAGTTGGTGTTACAAGAAGAAAGCCTAACAGATTGCTCACAATTGCAGATGACATGGCTACTCTGCCAAACTCGGAGTTGATGATGTTGAGTTCAGAAAGATATTGAACAACCATAGGGAACGATAAAACTGATTCTGTTAGTGCAACTACAGGTAGAGTTGTTGCTATTTTTTCTTCCACATGGACAAGATTTGTGATTAAGAGAGCGCAAGACATGGCCAAAATCAAGGCAACTATGACTGCCGATATGCCTACAAGAAAAGACCTTTTCCCCACCTTCTTCACAAGAAAGGGGTCGACTTGAGCCCCAATGAGGAAGAAATAGAACATGTACCCGAATGTCGAAAACGTATCAAGAACTACAAAACTTCTCAGAGGAAAAAGTGTACCGGTGAATTCCTTAATATGGCCAAGTACAGAAGGACCTAGAAGTAGTCCACTCTGTCAATCAAAACAAAAAGATAAATTAGATCAGAAGAAATTAACTAGTGCAGCTCATGCTCATGGGAAGAAGAACTTACAAGGATCTGCGAGAGGAGGATAGGCTGGCCAAGAGGTTTGAATGCTTTAGCAAAGAGAAGAATGATGGCACACCCAATAGAAAGCTGCAACAATAGAAGAGGGACGGAGTAATGCAAAGGGTTGTCGCGATAAAAGATTCCGTCTGAGGTGATTCTTCCAACAGAGGTGCAGATGGTCGTGAAATTCTTCAATGCAGTGGACGCCCCAGCATAGGTTGCTATGTCTTCCGGTTCCATTACCACTGAACCCATGGCTGACGGAGGTTAGGCCTATGATGTTGGCCTCGGCAGACAATTTTTTTTGGATGAAATGGATATTGTAATGGAAGAAAGAATACCAGAATAATGAGATCAGAATAGGACAATAGGTTGCTTGTCGAAATTCAACGCAGCTCAACTTCCCATGACTAAAAATAGCCCAACATTTCCAGCATGCATTTCAACCATTAGTTATTCTGCTCTGCTGATCTTATGTTGAACGTAGCTTATCCTACATTTGATTGTGTTGTTGAAAAAAGTGACCGAGAACGGATCGAAATTCGAGAGCGTCTACATCAGTTTGATTTTAAGCACCAATTAATTAATATTTTTAATTTTATTTTGTCATTATCTTAAACCAACTTGTGGCGTGTAAGCAACTAGCCTTATCATTCTGAATCAATTTTTCGTCCGTATATACACATATGGAATCAAACTAGTTGTCTGGCTCTGAATCATTTACTACTTTCTCAATTTGAAATTTAGTGCCTAAATAAGTTGCATGTTGACTCTGACTCAAGTACTAATATAGATGGAAGTGGGTTACGAAATCCGTGGGTTGGTCCACGTGGGTCGTGGGTCGACATGATCCAGTCCGATCCGCGCAACCCAGCTTGTGGGTCGAGAGTGGTGGGTTCAATTCGTGGATCGGGTAAGGTTGATTAAAATTCAACTCAGCCCGATCCAACCCAATTCGTGGGTCGGACCCTTTTTTAAATATTTTTTTAAATTAATATTTACTGAACCTTTTTTTGGTTTGTTACTTAGATAATAAGTTATTTTAAATTTAATTGTATAAAAAAAATTTGATATTTAATAACTAAGTATTTTAAAATTTTATTTTAATTAAAATTAATAATTTATGGGTTCAACCCGTGGGTTGGACCCAACCCGATCCAGCTCATTTATGATGGGTCCGACCCGTGGGTTGGGCTGGGTCCAAATTTTTTGCTTCGACCCGGCCGTGGGTCGACCCGTTACTGTTTCAACCCAGCTCAAACCCACACGAATTACACTGTTTCGACCCAGCCCGACCCGTGGATCGACCCACTTCATCTCAAAGTACTAAGCTGCTTTTTTTTGTTGTTGTTCAGTTTTCACACACTTATTTTTTCTTCCTCGTAAATTCTTGGTTGAATTAGCTTCTTCACGTGTCAATCCTGATGAGTTGACTTCACCTATAGCTCTGAGGATTTTGGACTTCTTTCAGATCACATCTCACCAATCTGACTTCATGACTGCTGCTGCTTTAGTTTTTCTTGCCTCAGCCATCTTATTACCCTATAGATGCAGTTGAATTCATGTGAACAACACAGAAAGAGCAGCAGCAATACTTGCACCACATGCTCTGCTTAGGCTCACAGATAGATCAAGAAATGTTATAGGGCAAAGTCCAATCGATTTTGATCTCAAAGTTTCAATCTTTGTCAAATTACGGCAAGATCCAGGTCCCAAATCCGCCATCAATCAGACCCAGTTGGGGATCTTGGACGGTTTTTGTGATAGGAAAATATGACATTTTAATACTTTTGGTTCAGTATTCATTTTCCTTTTAATTTGTAACTCGGTTTGAATGTTCAAACCATTATCTTTTCAGTACCATTATGTAAGAAGACACATCTCGTGCCTGAAAAATCAACAATTGCATTTCACTGCTAAATCTCATATTCTCTCTCTTTTCTGTTATCCAAATCCAGCAATCCTCGAGGTGATTTTCCTCACGCAATCATCTTCTTGGCTGGATTTTCCTATCTTCGATCTCTCGGTGAGCTCTAGATAGGTATTAGTCATCGGAGTTGCAAATCCATATCAGCTTCATCATCATCCTGGACCAAAATCCATGGCTGAAACTCGTGCTCAATCGATGATTGAGATGAATCGACAACTGGAGGAAGTCCGCAAACAATCTGAGGAACGCGCTCTGGAGTTGAAGGAGGAATCAACAGGAATCAAAGAAATCCTGCTAGGATTCATGTCTCAGAAACAAGCTCAAGCCGATTCCTCACTCTCGTCAAACCCTGGTAACTCCATTTTGGGAGCTTCGAATAAGACTACTAGACGAGCAGAGCCATCCGATTTAGCTGGGATCGGTCAATTATCCAATATCAGATAGCCGTCGAATATTCAGCGTGCTCCGCTCCCACCTGGTGGTCTTGCGACCCGAATCTCTAAGGTTGAATTCCCAAAATTTGATGGCACTTTACTCAAGGAGTGGATTTACAGATGCGAGCAGCTCTTGTAAGGTATTACAATGACATCATAATTACATGAGTACTCATTTTGATCAATTTCCTTCGTGGCATGAATATATTGCTATTGTGCCAACTCGTTTTGGAAGACTATTTGATGATACGTTGGCTGGTTTGGTTAGTCTGAAGCAATCTAATGATTCTGTAGAAGACTATTTGGACAAGTATGAATGTCCCATGCCCTGAGTATTTTTCTGACTAACTTGAACCCTCACCTGGCACTCCATGTTAGACAGTTTAATAGTACTACAGTTGCAGAGGCTGCTACGATTGCTTGACAGCATGACTCCTCACTACAGCAGACTCCCCAAAAATATTTAAGAGCCCCCCTTCAATCCCTATCAAAAATCCTAAATACCAAACACCTACAAAAATTCCTCTTCTCCCCTCTTGCCTATACCAGAAACTTCCAAGACACCTCAAAATCGACCCACCTTCACTGTTACCACTCTCACAAAAACAAAACACTGAAAGACCAGCTAGAAAATTTTCCTATGAGGAAATGCGAGATAGAAGGACCAAAGGCCTATGTATGTTATGTGACGAGCCTTACTCACCAGACATCATTTAAAGCATAAACACTCACTGATTTATATCATGGAAGGTGAGGATAATGACACCTCGGACGATGAAGAATTGATACAAGATCAGGAACCATCAGGGGAGATTATAGGTACTCCAACCATATCTGTTAATGCTTTAGATGGTTCAATTGCTTTTAATTGTATGAGAGTAGTGGGTGATCAGTCGAGTTTTCGACTAATTTATGGCCATTCTTCACTATAGTTTTGGGTCGTTTCCGACATTATTTTGATGTCATTAGACCTCTATCTCTACATTTTAGGTAGAAAACAAGTATCTCCAAAGGTCGAAGCCTAAATACAAAAAATCGGGGAAAACCCAAAGATTTAGAGCAAAACAGGGCAGCTTGACCTTTCCGGCTTATGTTGAACAGTTAGATCGCATACGGTGTCCAAATTGGTTGTTGGAAAGCTAACTTAAAGGGCCACAACTTTTTAGTTGACGCTAAGACCAAATTCGGACGTTAAGACTACGAAAAAGCCCAGGGAAGTGTCAGTCGGTCGGCTGAAATCAGTCAACCAATCGGTTGAAATCAGCCGAATGAGGTTTGCCCACGGCCATAGCCAGCCGACCGACTGGACTCTGCTGCTTCAGAAATTCCCACCGACCCTATAAATAGAAAGAGGGCTTTTGATATAATGTGTGGAGGTTTTTGGGGAGAAGAAGATTGGAAAAGAGGTCCAACCAAGGTCATCAATCATCAAAAGATCCAACTAAGGAGAAGAAGAGAAGACTAAAGGGAGATTCGAGGACTAACCATCCTCCTTCCTCTACATCTTTTCCCATTCAACTTGTTGTGTGCTATAAACCCTACTCACACCATGTTGTCTTACATGAGGTGTGAGTAGTGACCTTGTGTTTTGAGGGTCTTTTGACTCTCATTGGTACTCTTTGATCACAAATATACATTGATATTCAGATGGATGATTATTGATTTCATTTTCTCTTGTGTTATGAATGTTATGCACTCTAGGTGTTTAATAAAATGCCTAAGTGACAACTTAGACTAAAACTTGGACTTAGGACTTGGAAACCCTAATTCTAGGATGGAGAAAATGATCAATATCTTAAATCATGCAAATGAACCTTAGGATATGGATGCTTGACTAAGGATTGAATGTTTAATTCATTGGAGTTAGTCATTGAGCGAATCAGCAATTAATCTCATCTAATGGTGTCAATTTCATGTTCTCTATGCTCTTTATACATGTCATGTTACTAAGTGTTTGATAAAATGCCTAAGTAACATGTTGAATCTTAAAACTAGACCTAAGAATCTAACGACCTTAGAGATAATTTAGATAATAGATAATGTGATCCTATCTAGTGTATTACGGAAAGTAAACACATGCATTTGTTGCTAACTAGTCCTTCATGCCTATTTCACTTATAACCTTAGGAAGACATTCCAAGAATAATAGTGCTATAGAGTGAATCAATATCTTGATAAAGTGAGGTTCTAATTAAGAGAGTTTGGCTAGGATTAGATTCACATGAGAATTGGTCTTTCTTAGTCTAAGCTAGGTTTTCTACAAGGCATGGGTAGGAAGTGAACTAGTGCGTATGTTTTGCATTTATCTCCCACCCATAGGACGATAATGCAATGGAATGAACCGATATCCTCAAATTGAGTGAGGTTCGAGCTAAGAAGGTTCTAAACTATTTGACTACCATGAAATATTTGAATATCGTGTATGTGATTGATAGCGCTAAAATATATGCATTTTAGGCGACCTCTATGCTTATTGTTTCGATTGTTCTATTACGATTTCACTTGCTATTTGATGCTTTGTGGTTCTTTTCAGGCAAATTACAGAGTTTAAGCTGAGAATACAAGTAGGCAGTGATTTTGGGGCAACACTGAGCATTTTGGAGCAAGAAAACACAAGTTGGAAGTCGGAGCGCAAATTTCTCAAGGTCATGCGCTCGCATGGTTCAAAGCATGCGCTCGCATGCAAGTACTTTGTTGCCCTGCTAGCCTTCGCAGCCTTGTGCATTTGCACAGTTCACCTCATGCGGTCGCATAACCCAGACCCGACGCATGAAAATCTCGTGCGTTTGCACGCATGGCTCTGTGCGCTCGCACACTTCAAGAGCGCGCTCGCACTCGATCAAATTTCCCAGCCTGCAGGAGACCATGCGAACACATGCCTTTGCGGAGAGAAAAAAATCAGTTTCTTTTGAGGGGAATTTGGATGGTTTTTGATAGGGAGATCGAAGGTTTTTAAAAAAAAGAAAGAAAAGGTGTGGGGTTTGAAGTGTGTACGGCGTTCCAGAGATAGAGAACTCCTGGATTAAGTTAGGAAGGACTTCAACAACAAAGATCGGATCCTCTAGTGTTCGTGAATCTCCATATCGGTTTTGAAGTTCTAAACTCTACTTTCCATATGGTTGTTTGCATTTTTATTGCTGACTTCGTTTGTAAACTCACCATGAGTGAGTAGTGACCTTGATTGGGGATCAATGGATCCCCTAGACATGTTTGTGACGTTGTAAATACCTTGGATGCTAATGATGAATGAGTTTGCACATGAATCTTCTTCCTTTAAACTTAATTTCCCGAATTGCCTATAAGATGTTTGTGAAAGGTTCTCAATAGGAATTCTGCTTGATCTCATGCTTGATGTAGCTCACGTTGATCGTCATGACTTCAATGAACTAAATGAATAAGCATTAGGATTTTGTGTTAGTTGGATAACTCTTTAACCTAATGAGAATTGCTTGAGCTTAACAAGAACATGATTATCTAGTCAATAAAGCGCAAGTGTGAGGCTAGACATTCATATTCTATAGTGCCAATAGAACGCAAGTATGAGGTACTATACGAGATGTAACCTCTTTGTACTAAGTTGTGGCGCGAGTTGAACTTAGTATCAATGTTGCATAAGCCAATTTCTAAGCATGTGCATGTGATTTCATCATTGGTGTCTCATTTCATTGTCACAATAATTGTTTAGGTGGAGAAGTGATTCCTAGTCATCTTTTAGTTGAAAGTTAACCACTTTTAGTAGATACAATCTCACTTTTGGATAGTACCCTCTACTATCATCCTCTTAGAGGAACAAAAATCCCCCTCCAAACCATAGACATTCTAATCGGATCGTTAGCATTATTGGTTTAACCACCTATCCTTTGGGTACGACCTTGGTTCACCCCGAGTTAATACAAATGTTTTGATTGCCGTGACTTAGCATAAGTGTTTGGATTCTATTTCAATACTTAGCTATATTATCAACCGATCAGTGATCATTGGTAAATTGCCAAGGAGGGGAGTAACCCCTCGAAACACCTCTTATCTATCTTTTATCCCTAATTACTCGCCACATAGGATTTAGAATATACAAACCTTTACACATTTTTGGTTAGAATAGCCGAACGGAAACACGATCTTACATAGTGCATGTGCTTGGCTTGCTTCTTTGGGTTCGACCCGGTCTTACCAGTCTTTATAAATTGTTTTTGACCAAAAGAGATTCTATCGCAATTCGTTTGCGTGTGAAAATCTACAGCGTTCAGTGGGACAGTATGGCAAAAGAAAGCTTTATACTGATTGATTCAGGCAGCACATATAATTTTATCAATTTGAATGTTGTCAAAGAACTCGGTTGTTTACATGAGACAGTGAAGCCTATGCTCGTGGCAGCAGCTAATGGAAATAATATGACATCGGCTTGTCAATGTAGCAACTTCTCATGGAAATTGCATGGTTACACCTTCATGCCGATGTAAGAACTCTTCCTTTAGACGGTTGTGACTTGGTTTTGGAAGTTCAATGGCTCACCACATTGGCTCCTATCTGGTGGGTTTCTCTAACCGTTGGATGTAATTTTCTATGGGAGGTCAGAAATACGTATTAAGAGGGGTCACAAAATCCAGTTGCAAAGCGATTAAAGGAAGCAGTCTCAACAAACTATTGCTACAGGGACCTCAAATTACATTGTTATAAATTAGAGAATTTCTAGAAAGCACAACAAATGATCTAACATTGGAACCCAAATGATTTCTTTTGCATATATCTGTTACTTGATGTGATATGAGTAGGGACATGGTTCTTCAAGAATTATTATCTTCATATTCTGATTTATTCGAGGAGGCGTGCAGAGTTGCCTCCATTTAGAGAAGGATTTAATCACCAAATCCCACTAGTGGAAGGTGCCAACCCTATTAATCAAAGACCCTACAGATACTCTACATTGCAAAAGACTATTATTGATAAACTTATTCAAGATACGTTAAACCAGGGCATCATTCAGTATAGTTCCAGTCCTTACGCATCGCCGGTGGTTTTGGTAAAAAAGAAGGATGGCTCTTGGAGATTATGTGTTGATTAGAAAGGCTTAAATAAGCAAACTATTAAAGATAAATACCCAATTCCCTTACTAAAGGACCTGCTCGATGAATTAGAAGGATCAAAATACTTCTCCACACTAGATCTTAGAGCAGGTTTCGACCAATTAAGAATGGCTCCTCAAGATGGTTAGAAAACGGAATTCAAAACACACTCTGGACACTATGAGTATTTGGTAATGCCATCGGCTTAACAAAAGCTCCTTGTACCTTTCAAGGGTTGATGAACCATGTGTTCCGAGATGTTGCTCGGAAATTTTATTGGTATTTTTTGATGATATATTGGTCTACAAATCTAGTTGGGAGGATCACATTCAACATCTTCATTTTGTATTTACTGTTCTCAAGCAGCATCAATTATTTCTCAAACTCTCTAAATGTACCTTTGGGGCAAAAGTGCTAGAATATTTGGGTCACTTTATTTTTGCTGAAGGTGGTAGTATTGATCCTGGTAAAATCAAGGTAATACAACAGTGGCTGACTCCTATTAATCAGAAACAACTTAGAAGCTTTCTTGGATTAGCTAACTATTATTGACGATTTATTAGAAATTACAGTGTTATAGCGCGATCTTTAATTAATCTTCTAAAGCAGGATGGATTTTTATGGGGATTAGAAGCTGATGAAGCATTATGTAATCTTAAAACTGCTTTATCATATACACCAGTTCTAGATTTACATGATTTTGAAAAAGAGTTTGTCGTCGAAACATATGCTTCTAACAAAGGCATAGGAGCTGCACTTATGCAAGAACATCATCCTATCCGCTATATAAGTCGGACACTTGGCCCTCGACACCAATCACTCTTCGTCTACAAAAAGGAGCTCATGGTAGTAGCGCACGCAGTCCAAACATGGAGTTCTTATGCAACATATAGGTCGTTCATTATCAAGACTGATCAAAAGAGCCTCGAATATCTTCTTGAACAGAAAATTACTACTCCATATCAGAATATGTGGCTATCTAAACTCATGGGGTATTCCTTCGAGATACAATATAAACAAGGCAAAGAAAATTATGCCGTTGATGCATTATCTCGAGTTTCGGGTTCTCAACTACTGCAAATTACTCTTTCACAAGGTCACCAAGGATTTTATGATTCTATCAAGCTTCTATGGCAGAACGATCTTTACCTCCGCAAAATAATTTCATAGTTATAAGCTAATCGCACAACTCACCCTCGATTTTCTTATACGAATGATGAACTAAGGTACAAGGGGAAGTTGGTTATTGGCAATCACCCTGCAACCAAACTTCATATCTTCAAATGGCTCCATGATTTAGCTATAGGAGGACATTCAGGTAGAGATGCTACCCTCCATCGGATCAAATCACTATTTTATTGGCCTAACATGAGCCCATAAGTCTAGAACTATGTACAGAATTGCACTATTTGCCAGAAAAATTAATATGCCTTATTATCTAAACCTGGGCAATTACAACCTCTACCACTGCCAGATGCCTTATTATTGAAGGTGTATCACCCTCTTTGAACAAACATTGCATCCTGGTAATTATCGACACATTGAGTAAAACCGCCCATTTCATGGCACTTTCTCATCCTTACATTGCTAGAAGTCGCTCATGCATACATGGATAATATATTCAAGTTGCACGGTATGCCACAGTCCATTATCAGCGATCGAGACCCTATTTTCCTAAGTCGATTCTGGAAGGAATTATATAGCGTTCTTGGGGTCGACTTGAACTTTTCCACTGCTTACCACCCCCAAACGGATATGCAAACTGAGGTTATTAACCAGGCACTGGAAACATATCTTCGGTGCATGACATCAGATGCTCCCCACACTTGGAGCAAGTGGCTTCCATTGGCAGAAGGGTGGTACAATACTAAGTTTCATACTGCCATTCGCAGCACTCCTTATGAAATTGTGTACGGACAGCCACCACCAGATCATTTACCTTATCTCCCAGGTGAAAGCCCTTGCATTATAGTTAATCATAGCTTATAGAAAAGAGAGTAAATTATTTTGATGCTGAAATTTCATCCCCTTCGGGCCAAACAGAATGAAGCAACATGTAGACTCGCACCGCTATGCTCGGGAATTCAAAGTGGGAGACTACGTTTATCTAAAGCTGCCCTTACATGCAACATTCACTGAAAACAAAAATTCCACACAAGCTTTCACCTCGCTTCTATGGACCATTTTGCATCATTGGTTGCATCGGTCTAGTAGCTTACAAGCTTAAACTACCTCCCCAAGCCGCTATCCATGATGTGTTCCATGTCAGCCAACTCAAGTTGTGTCCTACGCTTCCTACTAATCCACCTGAGTTACCCCAAAACTTACTCGACTTGGAAAAACCAAAGAATTGGAGGCCATTCTTTACAGGAAAGTGGTCAAACATTGTAACGAGGCTGCCACAAAGATTCTCTTCAAGTGGAAAGGGTTTCCTACAGAGCAAGTCGCTTAGAAATTTACCAAGATTTCATCAGCAAATACCCAGAGTTCCATCCTTGAGGACAAGGATGTTTTCAACAAGGAAGTATTGTGATAGGTAAATATGACATTTTAATACTTTTGGTTCTGTATTCATTTTCCTTTTAATTTGTAACTCGGTTTGAATTTGTTCGAACCATTATCGGTTCAGTACCATTATGTATTAGTCATCAGAGCTACGAATCTGATTTTAGTTTTCTTGATTTATTTTTTATTGATGGGGATGAGCATGGAGTGTGATGAAGGAGTGTCTACATCGGTTCAAACTGAGGAGTGCTTGGGTTGGGAGTAGTGGTTGACAAGGAGAAGGAGTATGGAAATGTGAGGATTGGGGATATTTTGATTTGGGTGAAAGGAGGAGTGCTGTGGATTGGATTACAAAGGCACATGCCCAATTCGGGTTTGGACCTATTTGCGCATATCTAGTAATCCATTTTATGGATAAGTTCCTTTGTGCGTATGAATATCCAAAAGGAAAGGGTTGGACAACGCTGTTGTTGGCAGTCGCTTGCGTATCCATACTGGTGAAAATGGAGGAGACTAATACTTAATTCAATGTGAATTTGCAGGTATACAACTCTAAATTTATACGAAACTAAGATTATACAAAGAGTGGAGCTGCTAGTTTTGAGCACATTGAAGTGGAGAACGCAGGCAGTAACACCATTTTTTTTCATCAACTCATTCCTACACATGATCAATGGAGATAAGGATCAATCTCGTACTTGGTTCTGTAAAGCAATCAAACTCATCTCGAGCACGAATATAAGCTGAAATCTTCTCGTGTATGTTGAGATGTTGTTCTGGACGTGTACTAGAACAAGTTTACAAAATCCCTCTTAAACTGCCGGAGCCTCTATCACTCTAGTAATTGCTATCTAGGCTCCCCCTAGATCAGAGCCTCGCCTCCAATTCCACCAGATGATCCTCCACGAAGATCAGCGCATTCTGCAGAATGCGCAGCAGCAATAAACAGTTTGTGTGTCTTCTGTTTTTCCATGATCAGTCTGCCGAGCACTAAAACAGACTGAATCCGAGCACCGTGATCTTATCAGAATGATAATCTTGCCGATCGTTTGCCTCCTCCTCCCGATCAGAAAATATGAGTGATGAATATCTTCGTGAGTGCTGAAGACTTCGAATGCCTCAGCCCTCTTTATATAGGGGCGGATGAAATCCTAGAAGACTAAGATTTCTAATCTTCAACCGCCTATCTCTTTAGGAAATCTTTCCTAAATCTTTTAGGAAACATTCTTAAATCCTTGCGCTTCTATCTTGTAGAGAACCTTCAATATATCTTCAATTCGTTTAAGAAACTCTTCCGATTATCTTCTTCTCTAAGAAATCTCCATGCGCATATATTTCCTAAGATGTCTTTAACCAACTTCAAGATATGATCCATATTTATGCGTTAAACGCCTTCAATATCTGCATCATATCTTCAATGTTCAAGCAGCACCAACTTGCCTGATCTGAATAAGGAAACATTCTGCTGCCTTGAACTTGTTCCGCGTCGGCTGTCTCTCTCTGGTCTTTACTCTTCCTTGTAAAACAGCTTGAACAATTTCAGTGTTTTGCCAAAACCTATGACACTAAAATCTAACAATCTCCAGCTTGACATTTTTTTGGCAAAACTATCTACGTGTGCTACTTTTACATTTGAATCTTTGAGGAAATTTCAAACTCCAAAGCTATGCTAACAATAATTGCTAGCGAATGAATATTTGAGGAGGTTTCAAACTCCAAAAATTTTTAGCACATATAAATCTTTTAAGGAGCTTGCAAACTCCCCAATTTACTCCCCCTTTTGCCACAAAGGGACAAGGGAGTACAAAACAGTAGCAAATGTTCAAAAATAAAACCAGAGTTCAACAAACTGAGTAGCAAAAAGATTAGGATTTTTTGCAGTAGAGAGCGGATAGATCATCACCATGGAATTAATAGTCTGAGTCTTCTTCACTATCATCATCAGCAGCTGTTTCTTCATCCTCCGGATATCGTAGTTCCACCAAGACCTTTGTGATCTTCTTCTTCCTTGCCATGAGCAATACCATCCTCTCGTTAGCATCTGCCAGTTCATCCTCTTCTAGACGTGTGGTTACTTTTCTCCAAGTGTCAGAAGGAACTTGAGCACATAATTCTCCAAAGTATTGTTCAGACAACTACTTCTTAGGCTTGATAGGCACATCCTATCCCAGATCCATGGTATGCTTTCTAATGAAGTATTTGTGATCCGTCAAGAACAGTTTAGGAGCACCAGTCAACTTATCATGATTAGTCATGACGTCTGGATGTTGTGCAAGAACAAGTTGGAAGATCAGTGATGGAAACCCAATAACATGATTAACTTTCACTGAGTCCGCATGCGAAGCAATTTGATCGAAGATGAGTTGACCCAGATCTATTTTCTCTTTACACCCCAATGTCTTCAGCAGCGCCCCCCATGGCATGACCCAGTGTCGTACGGTGATTGTTGGGCAACCAGTTATGCACAACAATGCTATGGAGCAAGGAGTGCTTAGCTGACAGATCAGTCTTGGGCATGGTTAACTTGTTCCACCTTGTACGAACTCCAGCAGTTATAGCTTCAACAATCTTGTGCCAGTTTGGTTCATTAAGGCACACTTCTCTGCTCTTCATTCCATTATAATCGTTGATTACCTCGGGGGTAATGACGACTTCTCTTCCTCGAACTCTCACTTTGCCATAGTTTTCTTTCTCAGAATCAGCAAATTCCTTAGGTAAATTTATGATCACCTCTCTCATAATGTTTTCCGCAAATGGTTTGGCCAAAGAAAACCGAAGGCCACAAATCCAGCTCCTTGAGTAAACTTACTATCTCCTTGGTAGCATACTTGTCTGCCTCCAACACTCTTTCAGGTACAATCTTCCGCCTATCAACAGCTTCCCAGTTATCCGCAAGCTTGTCTGACACAAACCAAACTCCTCCAACAATAACTCCTGAGTCAAACTTCACCTTCTTCCCTTTACTATCAGCTTTACCTTTTCCAGTACCAGAATTTGTTTTAGGTTTCTTAGCTGCCAGTGTAACAACCTTCTTTTGATTAGAAGCATTAATCTCAACAGACTTCTCAGCTGGGGTAGAAACAGGAGCCTTTCTCTTCTTTGACACATTCTTTTCTGTACCTGTTGTAGGATTCTGATCATCAACTTGATTCAGCACTGCTTTCTTTGTCTTAGTAGGTGGCTTTCACTTGCTCACATGTTCCTTACCAACTAGAACTTCCTCTGGCACCTTGTCTAGGCTAAGAAACAAACGGCAGTCTCTCCCTCTAGTGTTGAGGTCGAACTACGTGCTATTGCTTTGTTGACAACCGAGGTTACTTGGCTTCGTTGGTTACTTGAGGATTTTGGCGTCTCTCTTTGTCTGCACCTACTCCACTTTTGTCTGAGGGCTATCAGTATCGCTCGCGATCCGATGAAGCATGAGCTCAACAAGTATATTGGTGTGGATGCTTCTTGTGTCAGGTCTCATGTACAGGATTAGGTTATTGCTCTTCAGTATGTTCCGTCAGAGCTTCAGTTGGCAGACTTTTTCACGAAGACACAGACCAGAGCATATCATGCATTCATCTCTCCAAACTCAGTGTTGTTGACCCATCTAAGTTTGAGGGGGGCTGTTAGAAATATATTGGATATATCCGAGTTACCATATTTCGTTTAGATATTATACTGTATATATTTTATTATGATTCGTACTTATCTCTTGTACAGATATATAGGCTATTAGCCTCATATCAATAACACACGTGATTCATACATTCATAAAACTTTCTAGGATACACAATCTGCAGAGCTCGATCCATCTTGGTGGTCTCCTTGGGGCGTATAATCATGGTGAAAACACATAACAACATACTTGTCATCAACCATGTCTCTCAACTCCTTAATATCCGCCAAGTACAAAAAGTCACAATCCACAAACATGGCCCAACCATAAAAATTAGCCAGATATGGAGTCAGGAAACGCGAGAAGGAGAGCTCAGTGCTCTCCAACTTGCCTCTTTCATGCCAATACAAGCCTTCTTTCCTTAGATCGAACTGCTTGAGTGGAATGATCTCAATGAGAATACTAGTCCTCTCCAGAAGAGAGTGCTTACCAACCTCATATGCAAGATCTTCCCTCGGATCATACCCCACGAAGATCTTAAAAGGCTTCACCGACTCGCAATTAGTAGTCAGCACCATAAGGTCCGTAATTAAACAACTTAACCCAGATCTGCAGCAAAAGAAACATTCATTCCACAGAATCAAAATTTCTAAAATTCAACTACTTAAACGAAAAATGAGTTTCATATCCAGCAAGATCTACCAATGTTTGTTGCATACACAATGACTCAACACGAGTAGTAAGGACTCACCATAAGCACAGAGCTCAAGCCGTTTTTACACCTCTTTAATTCTGCAAAAGCATGAGCAAACTTTTCTCCCGTTTGTCCCACCAACTTCTACCTAGTAGCGCGGACAAAGATGAATCATTGACAATAAGCTTCACAGGAAAAAAGAAATTTATAAACAAAATTTTCGGATAAGGTGCGCAGGAGTACTTGAGCATTGCATCAAACGCCATTCCCTGAATCGACAACAATTCTGTATTAAATATACATAAACATAAAAAAGAGGCGCCATTGACATCAGCACAATTTAGATCAATTACAAGCAACATCAAGGATGATGACATTCCATGTTTATAGTGACTGATCTTTTATTGATTCATATACCGTTAACTTAAAACTCCAAGCATTCCCTATTAATTTTGAAACTGACAATCAAATGAAATACTAACAAAGAGATTTCCACGGCAACACCTATTTAAGTTTCGTACATTGAGCAATATACATTTTAGAATTTAGAGAATGTAGACTCTATAGCAATAAAAATCCACGGCTTATCAGTTACAAGTCACATGGGCATCTTCTACCAACAACGAAATAAAGCCATTGCTTGAAGGCTGCCTTGAGAAATACTGGACACAGGTAATCTGCACATTGCATGTTAAGGCTAAATAGGGATTCTTTGCACACCTGACAGCACTGACCACCATGTGGTAAAATCAACAACAGAATAAGCTGGAAAGTTGAAAAATCTTCAAAGCTCTATAAATGAGGTCAAAGTTCCATCTTGTCTCAAAAAATAACTACGCATAAAAGCTGCAACTTTCAACTTTATAGCCAATGTTGAAACCACAGGAATGATTGGCAAGAACTGCCTCAACAATTTCAATCATCTTATCAGCTGGAGATCCCAAAAGAAACTTGGAGGGAGAAAAATAGTGAAGGACATTTGAGGGAAGTATCTTTCTAGCGGTGTCTACAGTCGTGGAAACTCCCATAACTAAAATAATCGGAAGCTTAAGCGCCCATTCACTGCCAAGAAGAAAAAAAATTGGATACGGATGCGACTTTATATTGATTTCAAGACTAGGTGTGCATGGTAAAAACAAATATACCCTCAATACAGAATAGGCAGCGTAAATCGTTCATTTTTTAAGATTTCTTTTCCATTAGACACTAATTGGTAAATAAATAATAAAGCGGGAGAGGATCATGATACAGTTATATTCTTAAAATTTGACTATCTGGAAGCACTGCAGTGTGAATGTAACTATTTTGAAGAAATGTCAAATTGAATATTGATGTATGCACACAAGATGATTGTAAACAGGGAACATATTTACAACTCATGGGCAGCATAATAGCAAGGATCACTGAGTAGAGGGACTGCTGATTACTGTGTACCTTGCTAACACAGACCCACTACGTCGCTCCATATCATCTACATTTATCACCATGGGCTTGCTGTTTCCTCCTTGCTCTTTGTACCAAGAAGCCAAGACCGAGATTTCCGCAGCCTAATTTAAAATATTCTCAGAGCAAACCAGACACAAACAGGGTATGTAGTACACAAAAGTGGGAGAGCTTAGAAAATAAGCAGGTTCTTTTCATTTGCTCACATTGGAAGAAACTGTCAAGAACTGTCTTAACATACTCTTCAAGCACCTGCATATCCCAACCTTGACTGAGAAGTCCATTGATGACAGATTAGCTACATGACATCCATTGGACTTCAAGTACACACCAAGATCATGAAATGTCAGAAGATCGTCAACAAAATCCATATTTTCTGCGAATCACAATGCCAAAATATCACAAAAACGAAATGTATACATTAAAGGAAGAGGTGATTTCAACGAAACGTTATGTAATATATACCCTCAAAGAGAACTTCGATTTCATCAGTATGAGATCAACAGAGATACTTGACAAATAACAGCTATGTTTATAGATATTTCTAGTAATCAGACCCAACAAAGATAATAAATGAATAAAAGAGCACTAAGCCACTAACTAGCAAGATGATTATACATGCTAGGAGGTTTCATATTCGATTACTAGAAAACTTAATAAAGATCATATATATCCCAATTTTCAATTTAACAACGACTGAAAACTTAATAAAGATCATATGCTTACTAGTGAGCACAAACCCAATAAATATTTGCTTGGAAGCCGCGTCGTTAATGATGGGGTAAGATCGATGAGCTTGGATGTGCCCGGCCATTTGACATGATTGAATTGCCTCAAATGATACACATACCCATCGATAAATATCATCAAATACATTAACATTGAATTTCCTCAGCACATCCTGCAGCAGTTCAAGTGCATTGTCAACGTTTCATGTGAAAAACGCATGGTCTCTATGAGTTAGGTATTATATTGCATTTCGTAACTGTTCACAATGAAGAAAATATTACTATAATCAAAAAATCAGATCCTAAACCAAAATTTTCATGACATAAGTGTTCAAAACCTGTATAGTCGACTCAATCTTAGACCACAGAGAGCTAAAAGCCTCTATCCGCAAACGCTCCAGGCAACTCTCATTGTCACCATCACCGCTCCCTGACTCTAAATCATCACAATGTCTCAGTTTCGAAGGCGATAACTCAATCTTCCTTCTGGTCTTTCCAGACGACACAACAGGTGCTTTCTTTTCAGGCTTCCTAGCCGATGCCTTGTGTAGAACAAAGAATGGCTGCAAGACAAAAGAATCATGAATGCTGAAATTTCCCTCCCAAAATATAATATCAAATCAAACACAAGCAACCATACTCAAATTAGTATTTACGAAACCGAATGAAATGAGTCGAGTTGAACCCGATATTGTAATAGTTAAATCAGTTAGACTAGAATCATAGTATACTCGAATCTACTTAAATTGGATAAATCCAACTAATTATGCTCAAATCTGATTAGTTAATAACATTTTGTTGGTTTCGAACAGTAAAAGGTGGTCTAGTTATATAGGAAATGGACAAAATCCTTAACAATCAACAGTACATGATCATACATACCTATCAAATGTAAGTCATCAAATAAGGATTCAATGAAATGGAGCTCACCTTGAAATGTAATGAAGCTGGCTGGACTCGTGCGCAAAAGTTATGCAATGAAGCTTTCGACGAGCTTCATCTCGTCCTGACTCCAAGGCTTCTGTTCTCGTCTCGGGAGCCACGTCGTCCCGATGCGTTCGAATTTTTGATTTTGGGGACTGATTTCAGGTTTGCTGAATTTGGTGCTTTTCGTCCCAGAAAACATGGATTTTCCAACCTCGATAAAAAACATGGATTTTCCAACTAAGGGAACAAGAATTTTATTTATCGAAACTTTTTTTTGCTAGATCAAACTTTTCTTTAAACCTTGCAAGGAACTGAGTAAAAATAGCACTAAAATATTTTGAAATTATTCCTAATTGTTAATTTTCATAGTTTATACAATGATTTGTTAATGGGCGGTTACTCACTCTTTATCATTTTTCCTACATTAAATGATAAAGAAGAAGAAAAACGAGGATATAATTTTCCATGAAACTAAAAAAATTGTAGTAAATATTTTAATTTCCTTTGATTATTTTAATAGAAGATCAATCATTGAAATTATATTTTTCTTCAATTTCCTTTCAATCCTTAAACTATCCATAAACCCAAGGCGACCTATGTATCCAAACACTTATGAATGGGCATCCTATCAGACTGATTCTGAAAAAAATAATAATTGTACTACAGTGAAAACCAAGTGCACCTTAAATCTTGCATATTCATCAATCTCAAAGATAACAATGGCAATGAGAGATACTATGATAAGAGTCTCCCAAAAGAAGAAAATGTGGCTCGTAAATGTAAAGAACAGCAGAAAATAAACAGAAGTTAAGACTAGTGACTAATGAAAAAGAGAGAAACAATACACACTAGCCCTATACACAAAAGATGCCAAGAGATGGCGTGGAGGTGTTAGGACTGATGCATGAACACTCAGGAGTCAAAACTTTGTTATTGGGCTGTCCGCAGTTGTACAAAACCATAGACGACCAATTCTTTCTACGATACACAGTCTGCACAACACCATCCATCTTGGTGGTCTCCTTGGGAGTAATCATGGTGAATGGTGAGATTATCCATTCAGCTTCTTTAAGTAGTTCACGTCAAGTTAGTCTCATTCTAAGGATGAAGATAGACAAACGTTAGAATGAGACTAACTTGGGATGAACATAGACAAACATTAGAATGAGACTAACTTGGGACGAACATGTACAACCGTTAGAATGAGACGAACATAGACAAACATTAGAATGACACTAACTTAAGACTAGGCTTGTCCACTTGAACTGAAACTTAACTGAACTTAATTGTAACTTAATTGAAATTAACTGAAACTTAACTTAACTTAACTTAGACATCAGCCAGAAAATATAATTGTCATATCATCATCATCATCAACATCATCATATCATCATCACCATATATTCATCATCATCATCATATCATCATCGTCATCATCATCAACATCATCATCATATCATCATCATATTACCATCATCAACATCATCATCATCACGTAATCATCATATCATCAATGATGTTGATGATATGATGATGATGTGATGCTGATGATATGATGATGATGATGATAATGATACGACGATGATGATATGATGATTACATCATGATTATGATGATATGATGCGGATAATGATGATGATATGATGATGATGATATGATGATGATGATGATATGATGATGATGTGAATGATATGATGATGATGATGACATGATCATGATTATGATATGATGATGATATGATCATGATTATGATGATAATGATGATGCTGATATGATGATGATGATATGATGATGATGATGACGACGATATGATGAAGATGAATATATGGTGATGATGATATGATGAACTCAGGAGATGATAATGATGATGATGATGATGATGATAATGATGATGATGATGACGATGACGATGATGATGACGATGACGATGACGATGACGATGATGATGATGATATGATGATGATGTTGATGAGGATAATGATGTGATGTGATGATGATGATGATGATGATTATGATGATGTTGATGGAATTGATGAAAAAATTGATTTAAATCAAACTTGACTTAACTTAACTGAAATTATATTAACTTACAATAACTTATATTAAATGAAATTAACTAAAAGTAACTTAACTTAACCGTCAAAAATATAAGATCAAGTGGACAGGGCCTTAGTTTCATTATAATGACGAACATAAACAAATGTTACAATGAGAAAACTTGGGACGGACAAAGGCAAACCTTAGAATGAGACTAAGTTGAGACTAACATAGACAAACCTTAGAATGTTCGTCCCATAGTCTCATTCAAAGGACAAACACAGACAAACGTTAGAATGAGACTAACTTAGGATGAACAAAGACAAATATTAGAATGAGACTAACTTGGGACGAACATAGACAACCCTTAGAATGAGACTAACATTTATCTTTATTCGTCCCAAGTTAGTCTCATTCTAAGGATGAACATAGACAAACGTTAGAATGAGACTAACTTGGGACGAACATAAACAACCCTTAGAATGAGACTAACTTGGGACGAACATAGACAAACCTCAGAGTGAGACTAACTTGGGTTGAACATAGATTAAGTTTAGAATGAGACTAACATTTGTCTATGTTCATCCCAAGTTAACTTGAAATGAACAAAGACAAATGTTATTCTCATTCTAAGGTTTTTCTATGTTCATCCCAAGTTAGTCTCATTCTATCGTTTGCCTATGTTCGTCCCAAAATAGTCTCATTCTAAGATTTGTCTGTGTTAGTCCTATGTTAGTCTCATTCTAAGGTTTGTGTATGTTTGTCCCAAGTAAGTCTCATTCTAAGGATGAATAGAGACAAATGTTAGAATGAGACTAAATTGGGACGGACAGAGACAAACCTCAGAATGAGACTTGAGACTAACAAAGACAAACCTTAGAATGAGATTAACTTGGGACGAATATAGACACAAACCTTAGAATAAGACTAACGTTTGTCTTTGTTCGTCCCAAGTTAGTCTCATTCTAAGGATAAACATAGACAAACGTTAAAATGGGACTAACTTGGGATGAACAAAGACAAACCTTAGAATGAGACTAACTTGGTACAAACATAGACAAACATTAGAATGAGATTAACTTGGGGCGAACATAGGCAAACCTTAGAATAAGACTAACATTTGTCTATGTTTGTCTTATTCTAAGGTTTAACTTTGTTTGTCCCAAGTTAGTCTCATTCTTAAGTTTGTCTATGTTTGTCCTTATAATGAGACGAACTTGGGACGAACTAAGACAAATGTTAGAATGTGACTAAACTAAGACAAATGTTAGAATGTGACTAACTTGGTACGAACATAGGCAAACCTTAGAATGAGACTAACGTTTGTCTATCTTCATGCTTATAATGAGACTAACTTGGGACAAACATAGATAAACCTTAGAATGAGGCTAATTTGAAACAAACAAAGACAAACCTTAGAATGAGACTAACGTTTGTCTTTGTTCGTCCCAAGTTAGTCTCATTCTAAAATTTGTCTGTGTTCTTTCTTAGAATGTGACTAACTGATGCGTGTCTTTTGACGCATCAAATTTAATATTTATATTTTCCTGCTAGTTGGCTAGTTTAGCGTCAAGCAGAGTTGAACCCAAGGGAACTGTTGTGCTGAAGTTGTAACTGTAAACAATTAAGAAGGTGGGGTTTTGTGAGCAATAATTGTATGGCACAAGGGAAAAGACTAACGAAGACAATCAGAGAAACATTCAGCTTAGGGTTTCTATTGTGACACGTTTATCATAGATTTCTAATGATAAAATCTTATGTTTCTATGCGTGGTTTTTCAGACAAAGGTAACTACTCTAGTATCCCGACAAAGGTGATACGCCACAATCTACCCCGACAAAGGTGTTAGACTTCTAGTTCTTTTCTAAACTCAATAATCCGACAAAGGTATTACTAAGGATAGGTGTTATTATCTACCTTTACCACAAAGTATCCAGTAGATGTCAGCGGTAAGAATAAATTGTTTGATTAAGCTTTGCGACAAAGCTTCCACTTAACCTCACAAATTAATTCATGCAATGAAGAACAAGAACTAGAGAAATATAAAATAGCATTAAGAACGAAAATCTCAAAACGTAGTCACAATGTATGAAACCCTAAACTGAAATAGAAATTTAGCTACTCATCGTCATAAAACTAAACACACATATTTTTGATGAAAAGGAAGTAGAAATCTATTCTCTCGTCGAACGCTTCGCCTTCTCCTCCAGAGCCATCTTCTAATCTTCGTAGAATTATGGGATTATAGAAACCCTTCTCCAAACCTTAATTTATAAGTTTTTGGGTTTCCATATCTGTTTTTGGGCCAAATTGCCAATTTTTGGACTTGCTGATGTCATCAAAATGAGTTGCTGACGTCATCACCGTGCGCTAGTAAGTCTTTAAGGGCGCTCCCCAAATCGATGTTAGCACTGCGCTAATGTCTTCTCTGGGCACGGTCTGACTATTTCCGACTTCGACTCTTGATTTGACCATCCAAATTTCCTCGGATGCTCTCAGTGTGAACTAATATAGTTGTAGAGAATTGAGTCAGCTACGCAACGACATCTAGCTCGTATTTTTCTGATCAGTGGTCAATTACCAGCACTCCATCAAACCTCCAAAGGCCTGATCTGCCACTGTGGTGTTTTTGGCATGAAATGTCATCTTTTATACACATTTTCTTCTAGAGCTTCCGAAACACCTGAAATGCAAAACCATACTAAAAAGTAAATGTTCGCATATAAAAGTGTTGAAATAAATGGGATTAGTTAGTTCGACGAGTCGTATAAATACTGATGTTCCCTTGAGTGGCATGTATTTGGCAAAACGTAGTTTAGACAGTTCGAGCAGGTGTTCAGGGGGAGTTTGAACATATCCTAGTACACATGTACAGCGTGGAGTAGACGCAAGGATATTCTCCGGAAGGATATTGGACAGCGAAGATATCGCCAAGTTAAGACGGCCAGCGACTTATTCGAGCATGAGATATTCGAATGAATATCTTCATTGAAGGCAGCGTTGCTTACTTGGGCAAGAAGACTTCGGATATTCTTCCAACCGATTTAAGAAAAGATATACATCAAATATCTAGGAATATTTCCTAAATATTTGATGGGATTATCGTGTGCAAATTAGGGTTCGTCCTAGCATATAAATACAATGCTAGGGCACCCTTATCTGTCATCGCTTTCAAGATAAAACATACACGAGTATACACTATCGATTGGGAAGGAAGAAAGCGACGGCCGAATGTGTTTCCCCACTGGAAACTCATCGGTGCAAGAACAGTCTTATCAAGTGCAACTGAGACTGCCTGGAAGCGATCAATCTACCGCACACAACCAAGGTGATCAAGCTTTCGAGAGAAAGCATCCGAGCTTCAGGAGAAGGTCGAGAAGATTCGGACTGCAGGTTCGGACGAAGGGGATCGAGGTTAACTGCTGTAAACCTCGGTTGCAAATCTGAGAGACGTAGTGTTAGAGGCTAGGCGATTACAAGGTGTAAGCGTAAGTCCACTTGTAGCTCTAACTCGTAATAAAGATTTGCTGTCCCTTCTAGGGTGTGGGAAACCCCCCAGAGTAGGCGTGGCCGAACTGGGTTATCATTCTGTGTGTCCTTCTACTTTCGTTCTGTTGTCTAAACTGTTGTGATACGAGTTCAAGGTCTGTCACAACTGTACCTCAAACTGTCTACTGAACTATTGTGCAAAGAGTTCAAGGTCTGTCGCAACTGTATCTTGGACACAAGCTTGAACAGGGGATATAATTTCAATTGGTATCAGAGCCGACACTCAACACACTGAGTGGGATCCTGCACTGTTCAAGATGACTCTGAAGGAAGGACAAAGCATCACCAGACCCCCGCTACTCGAAGGATCGAACTATGCCACCTGGAAGCCCGTGATGAGATCCTTTCTGAAATCTCTAGATGAGAAAGCGTGGAAGGCTATTCTGAAAGGTTGGACGGAACCCATGATGAACAATCTCACTGGAGAACCAATCCCAAAACCAGAAGCACTGTGGACAGAAGAGGAGGATAAAGCATCTATGGGAAACTTAAAGGCTATGAACGCAATCTTTTCGGCCATAGATGAAAACGTCATGAAGCTAATCATCAACTGTGAAGTGGCCAAGGAAGCATGGGACATCCTCCAAATAACCTTTGAAGGCACAGACAAAGTTCGCAACTCTCGCAAGCAAGCTGTCACAACCAGGTTTGAAGAGGTGAAGATGAAGGAAAGTGAAACTATCACTGAGTACAACACCAGAGTTCTGGAACTGGCTAACGAGGCTTCTGCTCTAGGGAAACCCATCGATGAAGAAAGGTTGGCCAGTAAAGTCTTAAGATCACTCCCTCCGAGATTTGCGATGAAGGTCACAGCCATAGAGGAAATGCACGACATCGCCAAACTAAAACTGGATGAGCTGATGGGTTCTCTCAGAACCTACGAGATCAATCATGACTTTCAACATGGGGAAGTGAAGGGAATCGCCCTAAAAGTGGACATGCCTGAAGACAAACTGGATGGTGGCTGCACTACTGAACAACTGGCTATGATGGCTGATGGACCATAATTATACGAATCATAAACACAGTAATACCCATCAAATTAGACTGTTTGTCTATTTAACTTTTGCTTGTTAGTTCCGATATTTATCTACAGGGTATTTTGGAGCTTAGAGAGAAAACACGCTAAGGAGGAGTTTTTAAGCAGAAAATATATTACGAGTCATTCCAAGATCACGACCAGATGTTGACTAAAGAAATCTCAAGATCCTGACATTGAATCACTCAAAACAAATCCAACCAAAGAGCAACCAAAGTCAGTCCGGAGATGAAATACACCGATAGTTTTGTGAAAACATCACAAAACCTCACAAAACTCACTCTCCCCTCCATGGTGACCGGCGGCTTTTGGAGGAAGTGACCAAAGGAGGAAGCTCCCCTCCTTTCTTCACCCACAACCGGCGGCTCTTCCCCTCCCCTCCCATGAAGACCGGCAGCTTTCAAGCCACCATGAAATGTTGCCATGTGGTGGCTCCTCCTCCACAAATCCCCTCTTCCTTTGGCTATAAATAGACCCATTCTCCTTTGTATTTCATCATCCCACAATCCCAAAAATCATACACTTATCTCTCTAAAAGTTTGGTACTTTGTAAGCTTTTGTTCTATATCTATAATACTCCTGTTGGTTCTTGAGTATTGTAGATCGTTCTTGAGTACTCTTGTCGGTTCTTGAAGTACTCAAGCTTGTCTTTACTTTTCACTGTTCTTGAGTACTCTTGTCGGTTCTTGAAGTACTCACCCCTTTCCTTTACTGTCTTTTACTTTCAAAGACTTTACTTTCCTGTCTTTCAAAACTGCAATTTTACTTTCCTTGTCTTTACTTTCAAAAACTTTACTTTACTGTCTTTTACTTTCAAAACCTTTACTTTCCTGTCTTTCAAAACTGCAACTTTACTTTCAAAACCTATACTTTTCCTGTCTTCCAAAACCTTTACTTTTCAAGTACTTAGCTATGATATCCTCTTCCATGGATAATCATAGCTAAACCCTTCATTCGGTTGAAGGGGTGTACTTGGATCATAAAATGTTTTAGACCCTACTCTTAATGCATCTTTGTGTTCAAAACTTGTTCTATGTGCCATATATTAGGTTAGAACTTCCAAGGTTGAGTGGATGCTTTAACGGGCAAAGCTCTTCCGTGGGGTTCGTGAACATACTCAGGTAAGTGGATGCTTTAACGGGCAAAGCTTATCTGAGGAGTTCGACTTATCTAAAACACCATTTGGTTGATCGTAACTGAATATCAAATGGATGCACATAAGGCTAAGATACTTCGAAAGGAGGAATTAGTCTAAATAGAACAAGTGTTCTAAACGATGTTGCAAGTCTTGTGCTAGAAATAGCCTCGATTCATCTTTGAACACTTAGTATGATCATTAGCGGTCAATGATAAACAGACTATGATACAAGGCCCCTAAGACCGAATACTTTCCTTAGATTTAAACACCACCTGCACTTACTTTCAATTTTAGTATAAACTGCTTATCCACTGCTCACCTTCCGGAGGACTTGTCAATCACGCAACAACCGCTGTAAGTCTTCTACTTTTATTTTCAGTACTTTACTTTTTCTGTCATTTACTTTTCCGCAATAAAACCTCAATCAACCTAAAACACGCTCCCTCACTGTACAATTCCCTCAAAGAATAGCTTATCCCCCTAATTCCCTTGGGTTCGACCCCTACTTACCACTTGCTACCCAGTAGTGAAGTCGCGAGTAGCGGACTTATAAATTTATTCTTGACGTTTGCACACGACGACTGTGCATCCATCAATGGCTCAGAATTTTGGCAGAATGGTGCGGAAAATCAACAGACGTGGACCAGAACAGGGCCAGCCTTCATCAAACAGCTTCCGAAACTAGAAACCCGACAGGTCAAGATCTAGAGACATGAGACAAGACTCTTCTGACAAAGGAAAGGAAGAAATTCAGTGCCATGAATGCAAGGGGTTTGGACATATTGCCTCCCAATGTGCGAATACCCTCATGAAGAAGAAGGCAATGGTCGCTAGCTTCAGCGACAGTGAATCAGACGAAGAAAAAGGGGAAACCACAAATTTTGTGGCCTTTGTTACTACTCTTGGAAATTGCAGCAACTCCAGTGAAGGAGTACCACCTCAGTTGGAACTCCCGGTTGAAGACCTCTCAGACAGTGACGATGAAGAACTCATGCAGGAGTCTCTAGCTGAGACATATAAAGACCTGTACGAGAAATGGCTGATACTGATCAAGGTCAACAAGAAGCTGAATGACACAGTAGCAAGCGTCACTATAGAAAAGGACAAGGTCTGGCAGGAGGTTGAAATACTGCTTACACAGAAGGTGGAACTCGAATGCACAGTAGACTCACAGAACTCTCAACTGGCTGAAATGAAACAAGAAAGATTGTGTCTTCTTACTCAGAGAACAGACCTCTTAGGTACTGTCTCTTCTCTGAAAGTCGACATGGAAAAGGAGCGTGACACTAATCCTGTAGGCATGGCGGGTCTAAGAAAAACCATCACAGATCTGAAGCGCAAGGAGGTGTTCCAACTAAGGAAGATAGAACAGCTGGAACTTCAGCTAGAATCTGAGAAAATGGATCATTCAGACACTGAGAAGGAGCTCAATCACCTCAAACAGTCGGTAAGGATGCTGAACTCTGGCACTAACGACTTAAATGATATTCTCAGATCTCAGAGGATGGAGTCTGGACATCGAGGCCTGGGGTTTACAAAAGAAGGTACCTCTAAAGGCACTACGTGTGTTAAAGCAATACCAGTGTCTGAACACCAGCCAGAACAGAAAGTAGATTTGTCCCAAGAACAGTCCAAAGGAAAGAACCGAGCTGATCACAAGGAGATGCATGGAACACTCATTGGTAGAAAGACCCGTGGAACACCCGTCCAAAGCCGGGATTACTGACAGATGCTTGTCGTCAGAGCAAATGTACAAATAAATTTATAAGTCCGCTACTCGCGACTTTACTACTGGGTAGCAAGTGGTAAGTAGGGGTCGAACCCAAGGGAGTCAGTGTGGATTAGTTGTTCTTTAATGAAGCTTATGTAGAAATTAATTACGATTGGGGTTGGGTTTGAGTGTGTTTTGAGAACTGAAAGTAAATTACAGCAGTTGATAATGGACTGTAAGGAAAGGATTCGGTTTTAGGGGCCTTGTATTATAATTGTTTATCATCGACCGCTAATGATCATACTAAGTGTTCAAAAATGAATTGAGGCTATTTCTAGCGGAAGACATGATCATGCTAAGTATTCAAAGATGAATCGAGGCAATTTCTAGCGCAAGACTTGCAACATCGTTTAAAACACTTGTTCTATTTAGACTAATTCCTCCTTTCGAAGTATCTTAGCCTTATGTGCATCCATTTAAATTCTTTGGTCCATTTTCCAAATGGTTTTTTAAGATAAGCCGAACTCCTCGATAAGTTTTGCTTGTTACAGCTTCCACTTACCGAGTATGATCACGAATTCCCACGGAAGAGCTTTGCTTGTTACAGCTTCCACTCAACCTTGGAAACTCTGACTATAAATGGCACATAGAACAAGTTTTGAATACAAAGGTGTACTAAGACTAAGATCTAAAACATTTATAATACAAGTATACCCCTGCGACCGAGTCAAGCTTTTAGCTGCTTGTATTCATGTCAAGGAATACAAGCAAACTATTGTCTTGAACAAGGGTACCGAATAATAAAATAACTTTACAGTAAAAACAAATAATATTGAAAGTAATTTTATACCTTACAATAAGCGGAGGAGAGGAGCTCCTAGGCAAGATCCAAGCGCCAAAAGCTCCAAAATGAAGAACAATATTTATTGAAAGTGAAGAGAAGAGGGTTAATCCCTCTATCTCTCTAAAACATTTGTGAAGTGTGTATATGATGATACAAATGAGGAGGGGTGAGCCTCTATTTATAGCTAAAGGGGAGGAGGATGGAGGGCCAAGATGGTGGCAAGTGGTGTTGCATCCAAGGGTGGAGGAGGAGGAGATGAGCTTGTGGAGGAGAAGCCACCACATGTCACATCCTTGTGGTGGCTCAAAAGCCGCCGGCTGCTATGAGGTGGAGGAAGGAGAGTGGAGGAGAGCTTAGCCACTCATGGAGGAGGAGCATCCCTTTAGCCTTCTAGAAGCTTGTGACCTTTTCATAAAAGCCATCGGTTTGACCGGATCTGACCGGAGCTTTGGTCGGAGCTTCTTGGATTTTGGAGAGTGTATTTTGAATGAAAATGTCATTCTAAGATGATCTCAAGAAGGAACCTAAGCCAAATTCTGCTCGGAACATGGTCGAAATCCCAAATCGGATGAAATTGCCCTTGTTTGGCATTTACCGGGCTCTGTGCCTTTGCATTGCGTTCTTGTCCAAATGCCGACTGTTCTAGCATATTTGAGTGATTCCAAGTCGGTTCCATGAAGGATGTTAAGGCTGATTTTGAGTGTAGCATGGTCGTGACCTTGGAATGACTCGTAACATCTTTTCGGCGTAAAATCCTCTCCTTAGCGTGTTTTCTCTCTAGAGTCCAAAATACCCTGTAGAAATAAATCGGAACTAACAAGCAAAAGTTAAATAGACCAACAGTCTAATTTGGTGGGTTTTATTGTGTTTTTGATTCGTATAATTATGGTCCATCAATTACTCACCAGTAAAACAAAGGATTGATCAGCGCACTTGCTGGTACTGCCACCAGATGGGACACATCAAACTGAAGTGTCGCCTGTTTCTTGCTGAGCGACGTGCTTTCCAACAACGGACCATACCGCGACAAAAATAAGTCTGGGTTCAAAAGGCAGACCAAACCGTTTGCATGGTAGCCTGCTACTCCTCAAGCTACACAGCGCAAGATAGTTGGCACTTCGACAGCGGATGCTCCGCTCACATGACAGGTAACTCTCAGTATCTTACCCATATTAGACCTGTTGAGCAGATGTGGTATGTCACCTTCGGGGATGGTGGAAAGGGTCAGGTGATCGGCTGTGGGACATTGATGGTTTCGGATCTCCCTGCACTCAAGAACACCCTCCTTGTTAAAGGACTGACAAGGAATCTTATCAGCATCAGTCAACTGTGCGACGATGGACATTATGTGTCATTCTCTAGCTACTCATGTCTTGTCCTAGACAAGAATGGCGATACACTGATGAAAAGAGGAAGGGATGCCAACAACTGCTACACCATTGGGATGGGTCTGAGGGGATCGATGAACAACGAGAACCATGGCAAGCAACCGGTTGCTCTTACCTGTGCAAACGCTCAACATAGATTTCTGCGAGGGGGAGTGGATAAGGCCTTGCCCACAAGGCCTAATTGGAGATGCGCACAAATCCATGTATTCAACTGTCCCATGAAACTGTTGAATCAGAAGGTGTCACAGTTCCGGAAGGGGTTCGTACAATGCCCACAGAAATATGCCTGAAGCCGAACAAGAAAATATGAATATGAAGGGCACCAGAAGATGATAACTCTGAGGCATACCAAGACCTTTGTCAACCCCTATGGCAGGTTACGGAGTGGAACACCCAGATCCCTAGTGGGTCTATGTGGTGTCAACCACTGAATGCATCCGACGGTGGTCAGTCAAAGTCGTATCTCCAGCTAAATAGTCGGACTGACCACCTAAGGAAGGGAGCTGGAACAAAAGGCACTGTGCGTCCTTAGAAAGACACAAACTTGGGACGAACTTAGAAAAACCTTAGAATAAGACTTAAGTTTGTCTTTGTTCGTCCCAAGTTAGCCTCGTTAGTCTCATTCTAAGGTTTGTCTAAGTTCGTCCTTAGAAAGAGACTAACTTGGGACGAACTTAGAAAAACCTTAGAATGAGACTTAAGTTGGTCTTTGTTCGTACCAAGTTAGTCTCGTTAGTCTCATTCTAAGGTTTGTCTAAGTTCGTCCTTAGAAAAAGGCTAACTTGGGATGAACTAAGACAAACCTTAGAATGAGCTTAAGTTTGTCTTTGTTCGTCCCAAGTTAGTCTCGTTAGTCTCATTCTAAGGTTTGTCTAAGTTCGTCCTTAGAAAGACACTAACTTGGGACGAACAAAGACAAACCTTAGAATGGCACTTAAGTTTGTCTTTGTTCGTCCCAAGTTAGTCTCGTTAGTCTCATTCTAAGTTTTGTCTAAGTTCGTCCTTAGAAAGAGACTAACTTGGGACGAACAAAGACAAACCTTAAAATGGGACTTAAGTTTGTCTTTGTTCGTCCCAAGTTAGTCTCGTTAGCCTCATTCTAAGGTTTGTCTAAGTTCGTCCTTAGAAAGAGACTAACTTGGGACAAACTTAGACAAACCTTAGAATGAGATTTAAGTTTGTCTTTGTTCATCCCAAGTTAGTCTCGTTAGTCTCATTCTAAGGTTTTGTCTAAGTTCGTCCTTAGAAAGAAACAAACTTGGGACGAACTTAGAAAAACCTTAGAATAAGACTTAAGTTTGTCTTTGTTCGTCCCAAGTTAGTCTCGTTAGTCTCATTCTACGGTTTGTCTAAGTTCGTCCTTAGAAAGAGACTAACTTGGGACGAACTTAGACAAACCGTAGAATGAGACATAAGTTTCTCTTTGTTCGTCCCAAGTTAGTCTTGTTAGTCTCATTCTAAGGTTTGTCTAAGTTCGTCCTTAGAAAGAGACTAACTTGGGACAAACTTAGACAAACCTTAGAATGAGATTTAAGTTTGTCTTTGTTCGTCCCAAGTTAGTCTCGTTAGTCTCATTCTAAGGTTTGTCTAAGTTCGTCCTGAGAAAGACACTAACTTGGGACGAACTTGGAAAAACCTTAGAATAAGACTTAAGTTTGTCTTTGTTCGTCCCAAGTTAGTCTCGTTAGTCTCATTCAAAGGTTTGTCTACGTTCTTCCTTAGAAAGAGACTAACTTGGGATGAACTTAGACAAACCTTAGAATGAGACTTAAGTTTGTCTTTGTTCGTCCCAGGTTAGTTTCGTTAGTCTCATTCTAAGGTTTGTCTAAGTTCGTCCTTAGAAAGAGACTAACTTGGGACGAACTTAGACAAACCTTAGAATGAGATTTAAGTATGTCTTTGTTCGTCCCAAGTTAGTCTCGTTAGTCTCATTCTAAGGTTTGTCTAAGTTAGTCCTTAGAAAGACACAAACTTGGGACGAACTTAGAAAAACCTTAGAATAAGACTTAAGTTTGTCTTTGTTCGTCCCAAGTTAGTCTCGTTAGTCTCATTCTAAGGTTTGTCTAAGTTCGTCCTTAGAAAGAGACTAACTTGGGACAAACTTAGACAAACCTTAGAATGAGATTTAAGTTTGTCTTTGTTCATCCCAGGTTAGTCTCGTTAGTCTCATTCTAAGGTTTGTCTAAGTTCGTCCTTAGAAAGACACAAACTTGGGACGAACTTAGAAAAACCTTAGAATAAGACTTAAGTTTGTCTTTGTTCGTCCCAAGTTAGTCTCATTAGTCTCATTCTAAGGTTTGTCTAAGTTCTTCCTTAGAAAGAGACTAACTTGGGACGAACTTAGACAAACCTTTGAATGAGACATAAGTTTCTCTTTGTTCGTCCCAAGTTAGTCTTGTTAGTCTCATTCTAAGGTTTGTCTAAGTTCGTCCTTAGAAAGAGACTAACTTGGGACAAACTTAGACAAACCTTAGAATGAGATTTAAGTTTGTCTTTGTTCGTCCCAAGTTAGTCTCGTTAGTCTCATTCTAAGGTTTGTCTAAGTTCGTCCTTAGAAAGACACAAACTTGGGACGAACTTAGAAAAACCTTAGAATAAGACTTAAGTTTGTGTTTGTTCGTCCCAAGTTAGCCTCGTTAGTCTCATTCTAAGGTTTGTCTAAGTTCATCCTTAGAAAGAGACTAACTTGGGATGAACTTAGACAAACCTTAGAATGAGACTTAAGTTTGTCTTTGTTCGTCCCAAGTTAGTCTCGTTAGTCTCATTCTAAGGTTTGTCTAAGTTCGTCCTTAGGAAAAGACTAACTTGGGACGAACTAACACAAACCTTAGAATGAGACTTAAGTTTGTCTTTGTTCATCCCAAGTTAGTCTCGTTAGTCTCATTCTAAGGTTTGTCTAAGTTCGTCCCAAGTTAGTCTCTTTCTAAGGACGAACTTAGGCAAAAACTTGGGACGAACAAAGACAAACTTAAATCTCATTCTAAGGTTTGTCTAAGTTCGTCCTTAGAAAGAGACTAACTTGGGACGAACTTAGACAAACCTTAGAATGAGATTTAAGTTTGTCTTTGTTCGTCCCAAGTTAGTCTCATTGGTCTCATTCTAAGGTTTGTCTAAGTTCGTCATTAGAAAGAGACTAACTTGGGACGAACTTAGACAAACCTTAGAATGAGGCTTAAGTTTGTCTTAGTTCGTCCCAAGTTAGTCTCGTTAGTCTCATTCTAAAGTTTGTCTAAGTTGGTCCTTAGAAAGAGACTAACTTGGGACGAACTAAGACAAACCTTAGAATGAGACTTAAGTTTGTCTTTGTTCATCCCAAGTTATTCTCGTTAGTCTCATTCTAAGGTTTGTCTAAGTTCGTCCTTAGAAAGAGACTAACTTGGGACGAACTTAGACAAACCTTAGAATGAGATTTAAGTTAGTCTTTGTTTGTCCCAAGTTAGTCTCGTTAGTCTCATTCTAAGGTTTGTCTAAGTTCGTCCTTAGAAAGACACAAACTTGGGACGAACTTAGAAAAACCTTAGAATAAGACTTAAGTTTGTCTTTGTTCGTCCCAAGTTAGTCTCGTTAGTCTCATCCTAAGGTTTGTCTAAGTTCGTCCTTAGAAAGAGACTAACTTGGAACAAACTTAGCCAAACCTTAGAATGAGATTTAAGTTTGTCTTTGTTCATCCCGGGTTAGTCTCGTTAGTCTCATTCTTAGGTTTGTCTAAGTTCGTCCTTAGAAAGACACAAACTTGGGACGAACTTAGAAAAACCTTAGAATAAGACTTATGTTTGTCTTTGTTCGTCCCAAGTTAGTCTCGTTAGTCTCATTCTAAGGTTTGTCTAAGTTGGTCCTTAGAAAGAGACTAACTTGGGACGAACTTAGACAAACCTTAGAATGAGACATAAGTTTCTCTTTGTTCGTCCCAAGTTAGTCTTGTTAGTCTCATTCTAAGATTTGTCTAAGTTCGTCCTTAGAAAGTGACTAACTTGGGACAAACTTAGACAAACCTTAGAATGAGATTTAAGTTTGTCTTTGTTCGTCCCAAGTTAGTCTCGTTAGTCTCATTCTAAGGTTTGTCTAAGTTCGTCCTTAGAAAGACACAAACTTGGGACGAACTTATAAAAACCTTAGAATAAGACTTAAGTTTGTCTTTGTTCGTCCCAAGTTAGTCTCGTTAGTCTCATTCTAAGGTTTCTCTAAGTTCGTCCTTAGAAAGAGACTAACTTGGGACAAACTAAGACAAACCTTAGAATGAGATTTAAGTTTGTCTTTGTTCATCCCAAGTCAGTCTCGTTAGTCTCATTCTAAGGTTTGTCTAAGTTCGTCCTTAGAAAGAGACTAACTTGGGATGAACTTAGACAAACCTTAGAATGAGACTTAAGTTTGTCTTTGTTCGTCCCAAGTTAGTCTCGTTTGCCTCATTCTAAGGTTTGTCTAAGTTCGTCCTTAGAAAGAGACCAACTTGGGACGAACTTAGACAAACCTTAGAATGAGACTTAAGTTTATCTTTGTTCGTCCTAGGTTAGTCTCGTTAGTCTCATTCTAAGGTTTGTCTAAGTTCGTCCCTAGAAAGACACAAACTTGGGACGAACTTAGAAAAACCTTAGAATAAGCCTTAAGTTTGTCTTTGTTCGTCCCAAGTTAGTCTCGTTAGTCTCATTCTAAGGTTTCTCTAAGTTCGTCCTTAGAAAGAGACTAACTTGGGACAAACTAAGACAAACCTTAGAATGAGATTTAAGTTTGTCTTTGTTCATCCCAAGTCAGTCTCGTTAGTCTCATTCTAAGGTTTGTCTAAGTTCGTCCTTAGAAAGACACAAACTTGGGATGAACTTAGAAAAACCTTAGAATAAGACTTAAGTTTTTCTTTGTTCGTCCCAAGTTAGTCTCGTTAGTCTCATTCTAAGGTTTGTCTAAGTTCGTCCTTAGAAAGAGACTAACTTGGGACGAACTTAGACAAACCTTAGAATGAGACTTAAGTTTCTCTTTCTTCGTCCCAAGTTAGTCTAGTTAGTCTCATTCTAAGGTTTGTCTAAGTTCGTCCTTAGAAAGAGACTAACTTGGGACGAACTTAGACAAACCTTAGAATGAGACTTAAGTTTGTCTTTGTTCGTCCCAGGTTAGTCTCGTTAGTCTCATTCTAAGGTTTGTCTAAGTTCGTCCTTAGAAAGACACAAACTTGGGACAAACTTAGAAAAACCTTAGAATAAGTCTTAAGTTTGTCTTTGTTCGTCCCAAGTTAGTCTCGTTAGTCTCATTCTAAGGTTTGTCTAAGTTCGTCCTTAGAAAGAGACTAACTTGGGACAAACTTAGACAAACCTTAGAATGAGATTTAAGTTTGTCTTTATTCATCCCAGGTTAGTCTCGTTAGTCTCATTCTAAGGTTTGTCTAAGTTCGTCCTTAGAAAGACACAAACTTGGGACGAACTTAGAAAAACCTTAGAATAAGACTTAAGTTTGTCTTTGTTCGTCCCAAGTTAGTCTCGTTAGTCTCATTCTAAGGTTTGTCTAAGTTCGTCCTTAGAAAGAGACTAACTTGGGACAAACTAAGACAAACCTTAGAATGAGATTTAAGTTTGTCTTTGTTCATCCCACGTTAGTCTCGTTAGTCTCATTCTAAGGTTTGTCTAAGTTCGTCCTTAGAAAGACACAAACTTGGGACGAACTTAGAAAAACCGTAGAATACGACTTAAGTTTGTCGTTGTTCGTCCCAAGTTAGTCTCGTTAGTCTCATTCTAAGGTTTGTCTAAGTTCGTCCTTAGAAAGAGACTAACTTGGGACGAACTTAGACAAACCTTAGAATGAGACTTAAGTTTGTCTTTGCTCGTCCCAAGTTAGTCTCGTTAGTCTCATTCTAAGGTTTGTCTAAGTTCATCCTTAGAAAAAGACTAACTTGGGACGAACTAAGACAAACCTTAGAATGAGACTTAAGTTTGTCTTTGTTCGTCCCAAGTTAGTCTCGTTAGTCTCATTCTAAGGTTTGTCTAAGTTCGTCCCAAGTTAGTCTCTTTCTAAGGATGAACTTAGACAAAAACTTGGGACGAACAAAGACAAACTTAAATCTCATTCTAAGGTTTGTCTAAGATCGTCCTTAGAAAGAGACTAACTTGGGACGAACTTAGACAAACCTTAGAATGAGATTTAAGTTTGTCTTTGTTCGTTCCAAGTTAGTCTTGTTGGTCTCATTCTAAGGTTTGTCTAAGTTCGTCATTAGAAAGAGACTAACTTGGGACGAACTTAGACAAACCTTAGAATGAGCCTTAAGTTTGTCTTTGTTCGTCCCAAGTTAGTCTCGTTAGTCTCATTCTAAGGTTTGTCTAAGTTGGTCCTTAGAAAGAGACTAACTTGGGACGAACTAAGACAAACCTTAGAATGAGACTTAAGTTTGTCTTTGTTCGTCCCAAGTTAGTCTCGTTTGTCTCATTCTAAGGTTTGTCTAACTTCATCCTTAGAACGAGACTAACTTGGGACGAACTTAGACTAACCCTAGAATGAGACTTAAGTTTGTCTTTGTTCGTCCCAAGTTAGTCTTGTTAGTCTCAATCTAAGTTTGTCCTTAAAAAGAGACTAACTTGGGACGAACAAAGACAAACCTTAGAATGGGACTTAAGTTTGTCTTTGTTCGTCCCAAGTTAGTCTCGTTAGTCTCATTCCAAGGTTTGTCTAAGTTCGTCCTTAGAAAGACACAAACTTGGGACGAACTTAGAAAAACCTTAGAATAAGACTTAAGTTTGTCTTTGTTCGTCCCAAGTTAGTCTCGTTAGTCTCATTATAAGGTTTGTCTAAGTTCGTCCTTAGAAAGAGACTAACTTGGGACGAACTTAGACAAACCTTAGAGTAAGACTTAAGTTTGTCTTTGTTCGTCCCAAGTTAGTCTCGTTAGTCTCATTCTAAGGTTTGTCTAAGTTCGTCCTTAGAAAAAGACTAACTTGGGACGAACTAAGACAAACCTTAGAATGAGACTTAAGTTTGTCTTTGTTCATCCCAAGTTAGTCTCGTTAGTCTCATTCTAAGGTTTGTCTAAGTTCGTCCCAAGTTAGTCCCTTTCTAAGGACGAACTTTGACAAAAACTTGGGACGAACAAAGACAAACTTAAATCTCATTCTAAGGTTTGTCTAAGTTCGTCCTTAGAAAGAGATTAACTTGGGACGAATTTAGACAAACCTTATAATGAGATTTAAGTTTGTCTTTGTTCGTCCCAAGTTAGTCTCGTTGGTCTCATTCTAAGGTTTGTCTAAGTTCGTCATTAGAAAGAGACTAACTTGGGACAAACTTAGACAAACCTTAGAATGAGGCTTAAGTTTGTCATTGTTCGTCCCAAGTTAGTCTCGTTAGTCTAATTCTAAGGTTTGTCTAAGTTGGTCCTTAGAAAGAGACTAACTTGGGACGAACTAAGACAAACCTTAGAATTAGACTTAAGTTTGTCTTTGTTCGTCCCAAGTTAGTCTCGTTAGTCTCATTCTAAGGTTTGTCTAAGTTTGTCCTTAGAAAGAGACTAACTTGGGACGAACATAGACAAACCTTAGAATGAGATTTAAGTTAGTCTTTGTTCGTCCCAAGTTAGTCTCGTTAGTCTCATTCTAAGGTTTGTCTGAGTTCGTCCTTAGAAAGAGACTAACTTGGGACAAACTTAGCCAAACCTTAGAATGAGATTTAAGTTTGTCGTTGTTCATCCCAGGTTAGTCTCGTTAGTCTCATTCTAAGGTTTGTCTAAGGTTATCCTTAGAAAGACACAAACTTGGGACGAACTTAGAAAAACCTTAGAATAAGACTTAAGTTTGTCTTTGTTCGTCCCAAGTTAGTCTCGTTAGTCTCATTCTAAGGTTTGTCTAAGTTTGTCCTTAGAAAGAGACTAACTTGGGATGAACTTAGACAAACCTTAGAATGAGACATAAGTTTCTCTTTGTTCGTCCCAAATTAGTCTTGTTAGTCTCATTCTAAGGTTTGTCTAAGTTCGTCCTTAGAAAGAGACTAACTTGGGACAAACTTAGACAAACCTTAGAATGAGATTTAAGTTTGTCTTTGTTCGTCCCAAGTTAGTCTCATTCTATGGTTTGTCTAAGTTAGTCCTTAGAAAGAGACTAACTTGGGACAAACTTAGACAAACCTTAGAATGAGACTTAAGTTTGTCTTTGTTCGTCCCAGGTTAGTCTCGTTAGTCTCAATCTAAGGGTTGTCTAAGTTCGTCCTTAGAAAGAGACTAACTTGGGACGAACTTAGACAAACCTTAGAATGAGACTTAAATTTGTCTTTGTTCGTCCCAGGTTAGTCTCGTTAGTCTCATTCTAAGGTTTGTCTAAGTTCGTCCTTAGAAAGACACAAACTTGGGACGAACTTAGAAAAACCTTAGAATAAGACTTAAGTTTGTCTTTGTTCGTCCCAAGTTAGTCTCGTTAGTCTCATTGTAAGGTTTGTCTAAGTTCGTCCTTAGAAAGAGACTAACTTGGGACAAACTAAGACAAACCTTAGAATGAGATTTAAGTTTGTCTTTGTTCATCCCAGGTTAGTCTCGTTAGTCTCATTCTAAGGTTTGTCTAAGTTCGTCCTTAGAAAGACACAAACTTGGGACGAACTTAGAAAAACCTTAGAATACGACTTAAGTTTGTCTTTGTTCGTCCCAAGTTAGTCTCGTTAGTCTCATTCTAAGGTTTGTCTAAGTTCGTCCTTAGAAAGAGACTAACTTGGGACGAACTTAGACAAACCTTAGAATGAGACTTAAGTTTGTCTTTGCTCGTCCCAAGTTAGTCTCGTTAGTCTCATTCTAAGGTTTGTCTAAGTTCATCCTTAGAAAAAGACTAACTTGGGACGAACTAAGACAAACCTTAGAATGAGACTTAAGTTTGTCTTTGTTCGTCCCAAGTTAGTCTCGTTAGTCTCATTCTAAGGTTTGTCTAAGTTCGTCCCAAGTTAGTCTCTTTCTAAGGACGAACTTAGACAAAAACTTGGGACGAACAAAGACAAACTTAAATCTCATTCTACGGTTTGTCTAAGATCGTCCTTAGAAAGAGACTAACTTGGGACGAACTTAGGCAAACCTTAGAATGAGATTTAAGTTTGTCTTTGTTCGTTCCAAGTTAGTCTTGTTGGTCTCATTCTAAGGTTTGTCTAAGTTCGTCATTAGAAAGAGACTAACTTGGGACGAACTTAGACAAACCTTAGAATGAGCCTTTAGTTTGTCTTTGTTCGTCCCAAGTTAGTCTCATTAGTCTCATTCTAAGGTTTGTCTAAGTTCGTCCTTAGAAAGAGACTAACTTGGGACGAACTAAGACAAACCTTAGAATGAGACTTAAGTTTGTCTTTGTTCGTCCCAAGTTAGTCTCGTTTGTCTCATTCTAAGGTTTGTCTAACTTCATCCTTAGAACGAGACTAACTTGGGACGAACTTAGACAAACCCTAGAATGAGACTTAAGTTTGTCTTTGTTCGTCCCAAGTTAGTCTTGTTAGTCTCAATCTAAGTTTGTCTAAGTTTGTCCTTAAAAAGAGACTAACTTGGGACGAACAAAGACAAACCTTAGAATGGGACTTAAGTTTGTCTTTGTTCGTCCCAAGTTAGTCTCGTTAGTCTCATTCCAAGGTTTGTCTAAGTTCGTCCTTAGAAAGACACAAACTTGGGACGAACTTAGAAAAACCTTAGAATAAGACTTAAGTTTGTCTTTGTTCGTCCCAAGTTAGTCTCGTTAGTCTCATTCTAAGGTTTGTCTAAGTTCTTCCTTAGAAAGAGACTAACTTGGGACGAACTTAGACAAACCTTAGAATGAGACTTAAGTTTGTCTTTGTTCGTCCCAAGTTAGTCTCGTTAGTCTCATTCTAAGGTTTGTCTAAGTTCGTCCTTAGAAAGAGACTAACTTGGGACGAACTTAGACAAACCTTAGAATGAGACTTAAGTTTGTCTTTGTTCGTCCCAGGTTAGTCTCGTTAGTCTCATTCTAAGGTTTGTCTAAGTTCGTCCTTAGAAAGAGACTAACTTGGGACGAACTAAGACAAACCTTAGAATGAGACTTAAGTTTGTCTTTGTTCGTCCCAATTTAGTCTCGTGAGTCTCATTCTAAGGTTTGTCTAAGTTCGTCCGTAGAAAGTGACTAACATGGGACGAACTAAGACAAACCTTAGAATGAGACTTAAGTTTGTCTTTGTTCGTCCCAAGTTAGTCTCGTTAGTCTCATTCTAAGGTTTGTCTAACTTCGTCCTTTGAAAGAGACTAACTTGGGACGAACTTAGACTAACCCTAGAATGAGACTGAAGTTTGTCTTTGTTCGTCCCAAGTTAGTCTCGTTAGTCTCATTCTAAGTTTGTCTAAGTTCGTCCTTAGAAAGAGACTAACTTGGGACGAACAAAGACAAACCTTAGAATGGGACTTAAGTTTGTCTTTGTTCGTCCCAAGTTAGTCTCGTTAGTCTCATTCTAAGGTTTGTCTAATTTCGTCCTTAGATATACACAAACTTGGGACGAACTTAGAAAAACCTTAGAATAGGACTTAAGTTTGTCTTTGTTCGTCCCAAGTTAGTCTCGTTAGTCTCATTCTATGGTTTGTCTGAGTTTGTCCTTAGAAAGAGACTAACTTGGGACAAACTTAGCCAAACCTTAGAATGAGATTTAAGTTTGTCTTTGTTCATCCCAGGTTAGTCTCGTTAGTCTCATTCTAAGGTTTGTCTAAGTTCATCCTTATAAAGACACAAACTTGGCACGAACTTAGAAAAACCTTAGAATAAGACTTAAGTTTGTCTTTGTTCGTCCCAAGTTAGTCTCGTTAGTCTCATTCTAAGGTTTGTCTAAGTTTGTCCTTAGAAAGAGACTAACTTGGGATGAACTTAGACAAACCTTAGAATGAGACATAAGTTTCTCTTTGTTCGTCCCAAATTAGTCTTGTTAGTCTCATTCTAAGGTTTGTCTAAGTTCGTCCTTAGAAAGCGACTAACTTGGGACAAACTTAGACAAACCTTAGAAAGAGAATTAAGTTTGTCTTTGTTCGTCCCAAGTTAGTCTCGTTAGTCTCATTCTAAGGTTTGTCTAAGTTAGTCCTTAGAAAGAGACTAACTTGGGACAAACTTAGACAAACCTTAGAATGAGACTTAAGTTGTCTTTGTTCGTCCCAGGTTAGTCTCGTTAGTCTCAATCTAAGGGTTGTCTAAGTTCGTCCTTAGAAAGAGACTAACTTGGGACGAACTTAGACAAACCTTAGAATGAGACTTAAGTTTGTCTTTGTTCGTCCCAGATTAGTCTCGTTAGTCTCATTCTAAGGTTTGTCTAAGTTCGTCCTTAGAAATACACAAACTTGGGACGAACTTAGAAAAACCTTAGAATAAGACTTAAGTTTGTCTTTGTTCGTCCCAAGTTAGTCTCGTTAGTCTCATTCTAAGGTTTGTCTAAGTTCGTCCTTAGAAAGAGACTAACTTGGGACAAACTAAGACAAACCTTAGAATGAGATTTAAGTTTGTCTTTGTTCATCCCAGGTTAGTCTCGTTAGTCTCATTCTAAGGTTTGTCTAAGTTCGTCCTTAGAAAGACACAAACTTGGGACGAACTTAGAAAAACCTTAGAATAAGACTTAAGTTTGTCTTTGTTCGTCCCAAGTTAGTCTCGTTAGTCTCATTCTAAGGTTTGTCTAAGTTCGTCCTTAGAAAGAGACTAACTTGGGACGAACTTAGACAAACCTTAGAATGAGACTTAAGTTTGTCTTTGCTCGTCCCAAGTTAGTCTCGTTAGTCTCATTCAAAGGTTTGTCTAAGTTCATCCTTAGAAAAAGACTAACTTAGGACGAACAAAGACAAACCTTAGAATGAGACTTAAGTTTGTCTTTGTTCGTCCCAAGTTAGTCTCATTAGTCTCATTCTAAGGTTTGTCTAAGTTCGTCCCAAGTTAGTCTCTTTCTAAGGACGAACTTAGACAAAAACTTGGGACGAACAAAGACAAACTTAAATCTCATTCTAAGGTTTGTCTAAGATCGTCCTTAGAAAGAGTCTAACTTGGGACGAACTTAGACAAACCTTAGAATGAGATTTAAGTTTGTCTTTGTTCGTTCCAAGTTAGTCTCGTTGGTCTCATTCTAAGGTTTGTCTAAGTTCGTCATTAGAAAGAGACTAACTTGGGACGAACTTAGACAAACCTTAGAATGAGTCTTAAGTTTGTCTTTGTTCGTCCCAAGTTAGTCTCGTTAGTCTCATTCTAAGGTTTGTCTAAGTTCGTCCCAAGTTAGTCTCTTTCTAAGGACGAACTTAGACAAAAACTTGGGACGAACAAAGACAAACTTAAATCTCATTCTAAGGTTTGTCTAAGATCGTCCTTAGAAAGAGTCTAACTTGGGACGAACTAAGACAAACCTTAGAATGAGACTTAAGTTTGTCTTTGTTCGTCCCAAGTTAGTCTCGTTAGTCTCATTCTAAGGTTTGTCTAACTTCATCCTTAGAAAGAGACTAACTTGGGACGAACTTAGACTAACCCTAGAATGAGACTTAAGTTTGTCTTTGTTCGTCCCAAGTTAGTCTCGTTAGTCTCAATCTAAGTTTGTCTAAGTTTGTCCTTAAAAAGAGACTAACTTGGGACAAACAAAGACAAACCTTAGAATGGGACTTAAGTTTGTCTTTGTTCGTCCCAAGTTAGTCTCGTTAGTCGCATTCCAAGGTTTGTCTAAGTTCGTCCTTAGAAAGACACAAACTTGGGACGAACTTAGAAAAACCTTAGAATAAGACTTAAGTTTGTCTTTTTACGTCCCAAGTTAGTCTCGTTAGTCTCATTCTAAGGTTTGTCTAAGTTCGTCCTTAGAAAGAGACTAACTTGGGACGAACTTAGACAAACCTTAGAATGAGACTTAAGTTTGTCTTTGTTCGTCCCAAGTTAGTCTCGTTAGTCTCATTCTAAGGTTTGTCTAAGTTCATCCTTAGAAAGAGACTAACTTGGGACGAACTTAGACAAACCTTAGAATGAGACTTAAGTTTGTCTTTGTTCGTCCCAGGTTAGTCTCCTTAGTCTCATTCTAAGGTTTGTCTAAGTTCGTCCTTAGAAAGAGACTAACTTGGGTTGAACTAAGACAAACCTTAGAATGAGACTTAAGTTTGTCTTTGTTCGTCCCAATTTAGTCTCGTTAGTCTCATTCTAAGGTTTGTCTAAGTTCGTCCGTAGAAAGTGACTAACATGGGACGAACTAAGACAAACCATAGAATGAGACTTAAGTTTATCTTTGTTCGTCCCAAGTTAGTCTCGTTAGTCTCATTCTAAGGTTTGTCTAACTTCGTCCTTTGAAAGAGACTAACTTGGGACGAACTTAGACTAACCCTAGAATGAGTCTTTGTTCGTCCCAAGTTAGTCTCGTTAGTCTCATTCTAAGTTTGTCTAAGTTCGTCCTTAGAAAGAGACTAACTTGGGACGAACAAAGACAAACCTTAGAATGGGACTAAAGTTTGTCTTTGTTCGTCCCAAGTTAGTCTCGTTAGTCTCATTCTAAGGTTTGTCTAATTTCGTCCTTAGAAATACACAAACTTTGGGCGAACTTAGAAAAACCTTAGAATAGGACTTAAGTTTGTCTTTGTTCGTCCCAAGTTAGTCTCGTTAGTCTCATTCTAAGGTTTGTCGAAGTTTGTCCTTAGAAAGAGACTAACTTGGGACGAACTTAGACAAACCTTAGAATGAGACTTAAGTTTGTCTTTGTTCGTCCCAAGTTAGTCTCGTTAGTCTCATTCTAAGGTTTGTCTAAGATCATCCTTAGAAGAAGACTAACTTGGGACGAACTAAGACAAACCTTAGAATGATACTTAAGTTTGTCTTTGTTCGTCCCAAGTTAGTCTCGTTAGTCTCATTCAAAGTTTATCTAAGTTAGTCCTTAGAAAGAGACTAACTTGGGACGAACAAAGACAAACCTTAGAATGGGACTTAAGTTTGTCTTTGTTCTTCCCAAGTTAGTCTCGTTAGTCTCATTATAAGGGTTGTCTAAGTTCGTCCTTAGAAAGAGACTAACTTGGGACAAACTTAGACAAACCTTAGAATGAGATTTAAATTTGTCTTTGTTCGTCACAAGTTAGTCTCGTTAGCCTCATTCTAAGGTTTGTCTAAGTTCGTCCTTAGAAAGAGACAAACTTGGGACAAACTTAGAAAAACCTTAGAATGAGACTTAAGTTTGTCTTTGTTCGTCCCAAGTTAGTCTCGTTAGTCTCATTCTAAGGTTTGTCTAAGTTCGTCCTTAGAAAAAGAGATTAACTTGGGACGAACTTAGACAAACCTTAGAATGAGACTTAAGTTTGTCTTTGTTCGTCCCAAGTTAGTCTCGTTAGTCTCATTCTAAGGTTTGTCTAAGTTTGTCCTTAGAAGAAAACTAACTTGGGACGAACTAAGACAAACCTTAGAATGAGACTTACGTTTGTCTTTGTTCGTCCCAAGTTAGTCTCGTTAGTCTCATTCTAAGGTTTGTCTAACTTCGTCCTTAGAAAGAGACTAACTTGGGACGAACTTAGACTAACCCTAGAATGAGACTTAAGTTTGTCTTTGTTCGTCCCAAGTTAGTCTTGTTAGTCTCATTCTAAGTTTGTCTAAGTTCGTCATTAGAAAGAGATTAACTTGGGACGAACTTAGACAAACCTTAGAATGGGACTTAAGTTTGTCTTTGTTCGTCCCAAGTTAGTCTCGTTAGTCTCATTCTAAGGTTTGTCTAAGTTCGTCCTTAGAAAGAGACTAACTTGGGACAAACTTAGACAAACCTTAGAATGAGATTTAAGTTTGTCTTTGTTCTTCCAAGTTAGTCTCGTTAGTCTCATTCTAAGGTTTGTCTAAGTTCATCCTTAGAAAGACACAAACTTGAGACGAACTTAGAAAAACCTTAGAATAAGACTTAAGTTTGTCTTTGTTCGTCCCAAGTTAGTCTCGTTAGTCTCATTCTAAGGTTTGTCTAAGTTCGTCCTTAGAAAGAGACTAACTTGGGACGAATTTAGACAAACCTTAGAATGAGACTTAAGTTTGTCTTTGTTCGTCCCAAGTTAGTCTCGTTAGTCTCATTCTAAGGTTTGTCTAAGTTCATCCTTAGAAAGACACAAACTTGGGACGAACTTAGAAAAACCTTAGAATAAGACTTAAGTTTGTCTTTGTTCGTTCCAAGTTAGTCTCGTTGGTCTCATTCTAAGGTTTTTTCTAAGTTCGTCATTAGAAAGAGACTAACTTGGGACGAACTTAGAAAAACCGTAGAATGAGTCTTAAGTTTGTCTTTGTTCGTCCCAAGTTAGTCTCGTTAGTCTCATTCTAAGGTTTGTCTAAGTTGGTCCTTAGAAAGAGACTAACTTGGGACGAACTAAGACAAACCTTAGAATGAGACTTAAGTTTGTCTTTGTTCGTCCCAAGTTAGTCTCGTTAGTCTCATTCTAAGGTTTGTCTAACTTCATCCTTAGAAAGAGACTAACTTGGGACGAACTTAGACTAACCCTAGAATGAGACTTAAGTTTGTCTTTGTTCGTCCCATGTTAGTCTGGTTATTCTCAATCTAAGTTTGTCTAAGTTTGTCCTTAAAAAGAGACTAACTTGGGACGAACAAAGACAAACCTTAGAATGGGACTTAAGTTTGTCTTTGTTCGTCCCAAGTTAGTCTCGTTAGTCTCATTCCAAGGGTTGTCTAAGTTCGTCCTTAGAAAGACACAAACTTGGGACGAACTTAGAAAAACCTTAGAATAAGACTTAAGTTTGTCTTTGTTCGTCCCAAGTTAGTCTCGTTAGTCTCATTCTAAGGTTTGTCTAAGTTCGTCCTTAGAAAGAGACTAACTTGGGACGAACTTAGACAAACCTTATAATGAGACTTAAGTTTGTCTTTGTTCGTCCCAAGTTAGTCTCGTTAGTCTCATTCTAAGGTTTGTCTAAGTTCGTCCTTAGAAAGAGACTAACTTGGGACGAACTTAGACAAACCTTAGAATGAGACTTAAGTTTGTCTTTATTCGTCCCAGGTTAGTCTCGTTAGTCTCATTCTAAGGTTTGTCTAAGTTCGTCCTTAGAAAGAGACTAACTTGGGTTGAACTAAGACAAACCTTAGAATGAGACTTAAGTTTGTCTTTGTTCGTCCCAATTTAGTCTCGTTAGTCTCATTCTAAGGTTTGTCTAAGTTCGTCCGTAGAAAGTGACTAACATGGGACGAACTAAGACAAACCTTAGAATCAGACTTAAGTTTGTCTTTGTTCGTCCCAAGTTAGTCTCGTTAGTCTCATTCTAAGGTTTGTCTAACTTCATCCTTTGAAAGAGACTAACTTGGGTCGAACTTAGACTAACCCTAGAATGAGACTTAAGTTTGTCTTTGTTCGTCCCAAGTTAGTCTCGTTAGTCTCATTCAAAGTTTGTCTAAGTTCGTCCTTAGAAAGAGTCTAACTTGGGACGAACAAAGACAAACCTTAGAATGGGACTTAAGTTTGTCTTTGTTCGTCCCAAGTTAGTCTCGTTAGTCTCATTCTAAGGTTTGTCTAATTTCGTCCTTAGAAATACACAAACTTGGGACAAACTTAGAAAAACCTTAGAATAGGACTTAAGTTTGTCTTTGTTCGTCCCAAGTTAGTCTCGTTAGTCTCATTCTAAGGTTTGTCGAAGTTTGTCCTTAGAAAGAGACTAACTTGGGACGAACTTAGACAAACCTTAGAATGAGACTTAAGTTTGTCTTTGTTCGTCCCAAGTTAGTCTCGTTAGTCTCATTCTAAGGTTTGTCTAAGTTCATCCTTAGAAGAAGACTAACTTGGGACGAACTAAGACAAACCTTAGAATGATACTTAAGTTTGTCTTTGTTCGTCCCAAGTTAGTCAAGTTAGTCTCATTCAAAGTTTATCTAAGTTTTTCCTTAGAAAGAGACTAACTTGGGACGAACAAAGACAAACCTTAGAATGGGACTTAAGTTTGTCTTTGTTCTTCCCAAGTTAGTCTCGTTAGTCTCATTATAAGGTTTGTCTAAGTTCGTCCTTAGAAAGAGACTAACTTGGGTTGAACTAAGACAAACCTTAGAATGAGACTTAAGTTTGTCTTTGTTCGTCCCAATTTAGTCTCGTTAGTCTCATTCTAAGGTTTGTCTAAGTTCGTCCGTAGAAAGTGACTAACATGGGACGAACTAAGACAAACCTTAGAATGAGACTTAAGTTTGTCTTTGTTCGTCCCAAGTTAGTCTCGTTAGTCTCATTCTAAGGTTTGTCGAAGTTTGTCCTTAGAAAGAGACTAACTTGGGACGAACTTAGACAAACCTTAGAATGAGACTTAAGTTTGTCTTTGTTCGTCCCAAGTTAGTCTCGTTAGTCTCATTCTAAGGTTTGTCTAACTTCGTCCTTTGAAAGAGACTAACTTGGGACGAACTTAGACTAACCCTAGAATGAGACTTAAGTTTGTCTTTGTTCGTCCCAAGTTAGTCTCGTTAGTCTCATTCTAAGTTTGTCTAAGTTCGTCCTTAGAAAGAGACTAACTTGGGACGAACAAAGACAAACCTTAGAATGGGACTAAAGTTTGTCTTTGTTCGTCCCAAGTTAGTCTCGTTAGTCTCATTCTAAGGTTTGTCTAATTTCGTCCTTAGAAATACACAAACTTTGGGCGAACTTAGAAAAACCTTAGAATAGGACTTAAGTTTGTCTTTGTTCGTCCCAAGTTAGTCTCGTTAGTCTCATTCTAAGGTTTGTCGAAGTTTGTCCTTAGAAAGAGACTAACTTGGGACGAACTTAGACAAACCTTAGAATGAGACTTAAGTTTGTCTTTGTTCGTCCCAAGTTAGTCTCGTTAGTCTCATTCTAAGGTTTGTCTAAGATCATCCTTAGAAGAAGACTAACTTGGGACGAACTAAGACAAACCTTAGAATGATACTTAAGTTTGTCTTTGTTCGTCCCAAGTTAGTCTCGTTAGTCTCATTCAAAGTTTATCTAAGTTAGTCCTTAGAAAGAGACTAACTTGGGACGAACAAAGACAAACCTTAGAATGGGACTTAAGTTTGTCTTTGTTCTTCCCAAGTTAGTCTCGTTAGTCTCATTATAAGGGTTGTCTAAGTTCGTCCTTAGAAAGAGACTAACTTGGGACAAACTTAGACAAACCTTAGAATGAGATTTAAATTTGTCTTTGTTCGTCACAAGTTAGTCTCGTTAGCCTCATTCTAAGGTTTGTCTAAGTTCGTCCTTAGAAAGAGACAAACTTGGGACAAACTTAGAAAAACCTTAGAATGAGACTTAAGTTTTTCTTTGTTCGTCCCAAGTTAGTCTCGTTAGTCTCATTCTAAGGTTTGTCTAAGTTCGTCCTTAGAAAAAGAGATTAACTTGGGACGAACTTAGACAAACCTTAGAATGAGACTTAAGTTTGTCTTTGTTCGTCCCAAGTTAGTCTCGTTAGTCTCATTCTAAGGTTTGTATAAGTTCGTCCTTAGAAGAAAACTAACTTGGGACGAACTAAGACAAACCTTAGAATAAGACTTACGTTTGTCTTTGTTCGTCCCAAGTTAGTCTCGTTAGTCTCATTCTAAGGTTTGTCTAACTTCGTCCTTAGAAAGTGACTAACTTGGGACGAACTTAGACTAACCCTAGAATGAGACTTAAGTTTGTCTTTGTTCGTCCCAAGTTAGTCTTGTTAGTCTCATTCTAAGTTTGTCTAAGTTCGTCCTTAGAAAGAGATTAACTTGGGACGAACTTAGACAAACCTTAGAATGGGACTTAAGTTTGTCTTTGTTCGTCCCAAGTTAGTCTCGTTAGTCTCATTCTAAGGTTTGTCTAAGTTCGTCCTTAGAAAGAGACTAACTTGGGACAAACTTAGACAAACCTTAGAATGAGATTTAAGTTTGTCTTTGTTCTTCCAAGTTAGTCTCGTTAGTCTCATTCTAAGGTTTGTCTAAGTTCATCCTTAGAAAGACACAAACTTGAGACGAACTTAGAAAAACCTTAGAATAAGACTTAAGTTTGTCTTTGTTCGTCCCAAGTTAGTCTCGTTAGTCTCATTCTAAGGTTTGTCTAAGTTCGTCCTTAGAAAGAGACTAACTTGGGACGAATTTAGACAAACCTTAGAATGGGACTAAAGTTTGTCTTTGTTCGTCCCAAGTTAGTCTCGTTAGTCTCATTCTAAGGTTTGTCTAATTTCGTCCTTAGAAATACACAAACTTTGGGCGAACTTAGAAAAACCTTAGAATAGGACTTAAGTTTGTCTTTGTTCGTCCCAAGTTAGTCTCGTTAGTCTCATTCTAAGGTTTGTCGAAGTTTGTCCTTAGAAAGAGACTAACTTGGGACGAACTTAGACAAACCTTAGAATGAGACTTAAGTTTGTCTTTGTTCGTCCCAAGTTAGTCTCGTTAGTCTCATTCTAAGGTTTGTCTAAGATCATCCTTAGAAGAAGACTAACTTGGGACGAACTAAGACAAACCTTAGAATGATACTTAAGTTTGTCTTTGTTCGTCCCAAGTTAGTCTCGTTAGTCTCATTCAAAGTTTATCTAAGTTAGTCCTTAGAAAGAGACTAACTTGGGACGAACAAAGACAAACCTTAGAATGGGACTTAAGTTTGTCTTTGTTCTTCCCAAGTTAGTCTCGTTAGTCTCATTATAAGGGTTGTCTAAGTTCGTCCTTAGAAAGAGACTAACTTGGGACAAACTTAGACAAACCTTAGAATGAGATTTAAATTTGTCTTTGTTCGTCACAAGTTAGTCTCGTTAGCCTCATTCTAAGGTTTGTCTAAGTTCGTCCTTAGAAAGAGACAAACTTGGGACAAACTTAGAAAAACCTTAGAATGAGACTTAAGTTTTTCTTTGTTCGTCCCAAGTTAGTCTCGTTAGTCTCATTCTAAGGTTTGTCTAAGTTCGTCCTTAGAAAAAGAGATTAACTTGGGACGAACTTAGACAAACCTTAGAATGAGACTTAAGTTTGTCTTTGTTCGTCCCAAGTTAGTCTCGTTAGTCTCATTCTAAGGTTTGTATAAGTTCGTCCTTAGAAGAAAACTAACTTGGGACGAACTAAGACAAACCTTAGAATAAGACTTACGTTTGTCTTTGTTCGTCCCAAGTTAGTCTCGTTAGTCTCATTCTAAGGTTTGTCTAACTTCGTCCTTAGAAAGTGACTAACTTGGGACGAACTTAGACTAACCCTAGAATGAGACTTAAGTTTGTCTTTGTTCGTCCCAAGTAAGTCTTGTTAGTCTCATTCTAAGTTTGTCTAAGTTCGTCCTTAGAAAGAGATTAACTTGGGACGAACTTAGACAAACCTTAGAATGGGACTTAAGTTTGTCTTTGTTCGTCCCAAGTTAGTCTCGTTAGTCTCATTCTAAGGTTTGTCTAAGTTCGTCCTTAGAAAGAGACTAACTTGGGACAAACTTAGACAAACCTTAGAATGAGATTTAAGTTTGTCTTTGTTCTTCCAAGTTAGTCTCGTTAGTCTCATTCTAAGGTTTGTCTAAGTTCATCCTTAGAAAGACACAAACTTGAGACGAACTTAGAAAAACCTTAGAATAAGACTTAAGTTTGTCTTTGTTCGTCCCAAGTTAGTCTCGTTAGTCTCATTCTAAGGTTTGTCTAAGTTCATCCTTAGAAAGACACAAACTTGGGACGAACTTAGAAAAACCTTAGAATAAGACTTAAGTTTGTCTTTGTTCGTTCCAAGTTAGTCTCGTTGGTCTCATTCTAAGGTTTTTTCTAAGTTCGTCATTAGAAAGAGACTAACTTGGGACGAACTTAGAAAAACCGTAGAATGAGTCTTAAGTTTGTCTTTGTTCGTCCCAAGTTAGTCTCGTTAGTCTCATTCTAAGGTTTGTCTAAGTTGGTCCTTAGAAAGAGACTAACTTGGGACGAACTAAGACAAACCTTAGAATGAGACTTAAGTTTGTCTTTGTTCGTCCCAAGTTAGTCTCGTTAGTCTCATTCTAAGGTTTGTCTAACTTCATCCTTAGAAAGAGACTAACTTGGGACGAACTTAGACTAACCCTAGAATGAGACTTAAGTTTGTCTTTGTTCGTCCCATGTTAGTCTCGTTATTCTCAATCTAAGTTTGTCTAAGTTTGTCCTTAAAAAGAGACTAACTTGGGACGAACAAAGACAAACCTTAGAATGGGACTTAAGTTTGTCTTTGTTCGTCCCAAGTTAGTCTCGTTAGTCTCATTCCAAGGGTTGTCTAAGTTCGTCCTTAGAAAGACACAAACTTGGGACGAACTTAGAAAAACCTTAGAATAAGACTTAAGTTTGTCTTTGTTCGTCCCAAGTTAGTCTCGTTAGTCTCATTCTAAGGTTTGTCTAAGTTCGTCCTTAGAAAGAGACTAACTTGGGACGAACTTAGACAAACCTTATAATGAGACTTAAGTTTGTCTTTGTTCGTCCCAAGTTAGTCTCGTTAGTCTCATTCTAAGGTTTGTCTAAGTTCGTCCTTAGAAAGAGACTAACTTGGGACGAACTTAGACAAACCTTAGAATGAGACTTAAGTTTGTCTTTGTTCGTCCCAAGTTAGTCTCGTTAGTCTCATTCTAAGGTTTGTCTAAGTTCGTCCTTAGAAAGAGACTAACTTGGGACGAACTTAGACAAACCTTATAATGAGACTTAAGTTTGTCTTTGTTCGTCCCAAGTTAGTCTCGTTAGTCTCATTCTAAGGTTTGTCTAAGTTCGTCCTTAGAAAGAGACTAACTTGGGACGAACTTAGACAAACCTTAGAATGAGACTTAAGTTTGTCTTTGTTCGTCCCAGGTTAGTCTCGTTAGTCTCATTCTAAGGTTTGTCTAAGTTCGTCCTTAGAAAGAGACTAACTTGGGTTGAACTAAGACAAACCTTAGAAAGAGACTTAAGTTTGTCTTTGTTCGTCCCAATTTAGTCTCGTTAGTCTCATTCTAAGGTTTGTCTAAGTTCGTCCGTAGAAAGTGACTAACATGGGACGAACTAAGACAAACCTTAGAATCAGACTTAAGTTTGTCTTTGTTCGTCCCAAGTTAGTCTCGTTAGTCTCATTCTAAGGTTTGTCTAACTTCATCCTTTGAAAGAGACTAACTTGGGTCGAACTTAGACTAACCCTAGAATGAGACTTAAGTTTGTCTTTGTTCGTCCCAAGTTAGTCTCGTTAGTCTCATTCAAAGTTTGTCTAAGTTCGTCCTTAGAAAGAGTCTAACTTGGGACGAACAAAGACAAACCTTAGAATGGGACTTAAGTTTGTCTTTGTTCGTCCCAAGTTAGTCTCGTTAGTCTCATTCTAAGGTTTGTCTAATTTCGTCCTTAGAAATACACAAACTTGGGACAAACTTAGAAAAACCTTAGAATAGGACTTAAGTTTGTCTTTGTTCGTCCCAAGTTAGTCTCGTTAGTCTCATTCTAAGGTTTGTCGAAGTTAGTCCTTAGAAAGAGACTAACTTGGGACGAACTTAGACAAACCTTAGAATGAGACTTAAGTTTGTCTTTGTTCGTCCCAAGTTAGTCTCGTTAGTCTCATTCTAAGGTTTGTCTAAGTTCATCCTTAGAAGAAGACTAACTTGGGACGAACTAAGACAAACCTTAGAATGATACTTAAGTTTGTCTTTGTTCGTCCCAAGTTAGTCAAGTTAGTCTCATTCAAAGTTTATCTAAGTTCGTCCTTAGAAAGAGACTAACTTGGGACGAACAAAGACAAACCTTAGAATGGGACTTAAGTTTGTCTTTGTTCTTCCCAAGTTAGTCTCGTTAGTCTCATTATAAGGTTTGTCTAAGTTCGTCCTTAGAAAGAGACTAACTTGGGACAAACTTAGACAAACCTTAGAATGAGATTTAAGTTTGTCTTTGTTCGTCACAAGTTAGTCTCGTTAGCCTCATTCTAAGGTTTGTCTAAGTTCGTCCTTTGAAAGAGACAAACTTGGGACAAACTTAGAAAAACCTTAGAATGAGACTTAAGTTTGTCTTTGTTCGTCCCAAGTTAGTCTCGTTAGTCTCATTCTAAGGTTTGTCTAAGTTCGTCCTTAGAAAAAGAGAGTAACTTGGGACGAACTTAGACAAACCTTAGAATGAGACTTAAGTTTGTCTTTGTTCGTCCCAAGTTAGTCTCATTAGTCTCATTCTAAGGGTTGTCTAAGTTCGTCCTTAGAAGAAAACTAACTTGGGACGAACTAAGACAAACCTTAGAATGAGACTTACGTTTGTCTTTGTTCGTCCCAAGTTAGTCTCGTTAGTCTCATTCTAAGGTTTGTCTAACTTCGTCCTTAGAAAGAGACTAACTTGGGACGAACTTAGACAAACATTAGAATGAGACTTAAGTTTGTCTTTGTTCATCCCAGGTTAGTCTCGTTAGTCTCATTCTAAGGTTTGTCTAAGTTCGTCCTTAGAAAGAGACTAACTTGGGACGAACAAAGACAAACCTTAGAATGGGACTTAAGTTTGTCTTTGTTCGTCCCAAGTTAGTCTCGTTAGTCTCATTCTAAGGTTTGTCTAAGTTCGTCCTTAGAAAGAGACTAACTTGGGACAAACTTAGACAAACCTTAGAATAAGATTTAAGTTTGTCTTTGTTCGTCCCAAGTTAGTCTCGTTGGTCTCATTCTAAGGTTTGTCTAAGTTCATCCTTAGAAAGACACAAACTTGGGATGAACTTAGAAAAACCTTAGAATAAGACTTAAGTTTGTCTTTGTTCCTCCCAAGTTAGTCTCGTTAGTCTCATTCTAAGGTTTGTCTAAGTTCGTCCTTATAAAGAGACTAACTTGGGACGAACTTAGACAAACCTTAGAATGAGACTTAAGTTTGTCTTTGTTCGTCCCAAGTTAGTCTCGTTAGTCTCATTCTAAGGTTTGTCTAAGTTCGTCCTTAGAAAGAGACTAACTTGGGACAAACTTAGACAAACCTTAGAATAAGATTTAAGTTTGTCTTTGTTCGTCCCAAGTTAGTCTCGTTGGTCTCATTCTAAGGTTTGTCTAAGTTCATCCTTAGAAAGACACAAACTTGGGATGAACTTAGAAAAACCTTAGAATAAGACTTAAGTTTGTCTTTGTTCCTCCCAAGTTAGTCTCGTTAGTCTCATTCTAAGGTTTGTCTAAGTTCGTCCTTAGAAAGAGACTAACTTGGGACAAACTTAGACAAACCTTAGAATGAGACTTAAGTTTGTCTTTGTTCGTCCCAAGTTAGTCTCGTTAGTCTCATTCTAAGGTTTGTCTAAGTTCGTCCTTAGAAGAAGACTAACTTTGGACGAACTAAGACAAACCTTAGAATGAGACTTAAGTTTGTCTTTGTTCGTCCCAAGTTAGTCTCGTTAGTCTCATTCTAAGGTTTGTCTAAGTTCGTCCTTAGAAAGAGACTAACTTGGGACGAACTTAGACAAACCTTAGAATGAGACTTAAGTTTGTCTTTGTTCGTCCCAAGTTAGTCTCGTTAGTCTCATTCTAAGGTTTGTCTAAGTTCGTCCTTAGAAAGAGACTAACTTGGGACGAACTTAGACAAACCTTAGAATGAGACTAACGAGACTAACTTGGGACGAACAAAGACATACTTAAGTCTCATTCTAAGGTTTGTCTAAGTTCGTCCCAAGTTATTTTCTTTCTAAGGACGAACTTTGACAAACCTTAGAATGAGACTAACGAGACTAACTTGGGACAAACAAAGACAAACTTAAGTCTCATTCTAAGGTTTGTCTTAGTTCGTCTCAAGTTAGTCTCTTTCTAAGGACAAACTTAGACTAACCTTAAAATCAGACTAACGAGACTAACTTGGGACGAACAAAGACAAACTTAAGTCTCATTCTAAGGTTTGTCTAAGTTCGTCCCAAGTTAGTCTCTTTCTAAAGACGAACTTAGACAAACCTTAGAATGAGACTAACGAGACTAACTTGGGAAGAACAAAGACAAACGTTAGTCTCATTCTAAGGTTTGTCTTAGTTCGTCCCAAGTTAGTCTCTTTCTAAGGACGAACTTAGACAAACCTTAGAATGAGACTAACGAGACTAATTTGGGACGAACAAAGACAAACTTAAGTCTCATTCTAAGGTTTGTCTAGGTTCGTCCCAAGTTAGTCTCTTTCCAGTGACGAACTTAGACAAACATAAGAACGAGACTAACAAGACTAACTTGGGACGAACAAAGACAAACGTTAGTCTCATTCTAAGGTTTGTCTAAGTTCATCCCAAGTTAGTCTCTTTCTAAGGACGAACTTAGACAAACCTTAGAATGAGACTAACGAGACTAACTTGGGACGAACAAAGACAAACTTAAGTCTCATTCTAAGGTTTGTCTTTGTTCGTCCCAAGTTAGTCTCTTTCTAAGGATGAACTTTGACAAACCTTAGAATGAGACTAACGAGACTAACTTGGGACGAACAAAGACATACTTAAGTCTCATTCTAAGGTTTGTCAAAGTTCGTCCCAAGTTAGTCTCTTTCTAAGGACGAACTTAGACAAACCTTAGAATGAGACTAACGAGACTAACTTGGGACGAACAAAGACAAACTTAAGTCTCATTCTAAGGTTTGTCTTAGTTCATCTCAAGTTAGTCTCTTTCTAAGGACGAACTTAGACTAACCTTAAAATGAGACAAACGAGACTAACTTGGGACGAACAAAGACAAACTTAAGTCTCATTCTAAGGTTTGTCTTAGTTCGTCCCAAGTTAGTCTCTTTCTAAGGACGAACTTAGACAAACCTTAGAATGAGACTAACGAGACTAACTTGGGACGAACAAAGATAAACGTTAGTCTCATTCTAAGGTTTGTCTTAGTTCGTCCCAAGTTAGTCTCTTTCTAAGGACGAACTTAGACAAACCTTAGAATGAGACTAACGAGACTAATTTGGGACGAACAAAGACAAACTTAAGTCTCATTCTAAGGTTTGTCTAAGTTCGTCCCAAGTTAGTCTCTTTCCAATGACGAACTTAGACAAACCTAAGAATGAGACTAACAAGACTAACTTGGGACGAACAAAGACAAACGTTAGTCTCATTCTAAGGTTTGTCTTACTTCGTCCCAAGTTAGTCTCTTTCTAAGGACGAACTTAGACAAACCTCAGAATGAGACTAACGAGACTAACTTGGGACGAACAAAGACATACTTAAGTCTCATTCTAATGTTTGTCTAAGTTCGTCCCAAGTTGGTCTCTTTCTAAGGACGAACTTAGACAAATATTAGAATGAGACTAACGAGACTAATTTGGGACGAACAAAGACAAACTTAAGTCTCATTCTAAGGTTTTTCTTAGTTCGTCCCAAGTTAGTCTCTTTCTAATGACGAACTTAGACAAACCTTAGAATGGGACTAACGAGACTAACTTGGGACGAACAAAGACAAACTTAAGTCTCATTCTAAGGTTTTTCTTAGTTCGTCCCAAGTTTGTCTCTTTCAAAGGATGAACTTATACAAACCTAAGAATAAGACTAACAAGACTAACTTGGGACGAACAAAGACAAACGTTAGTCTCATTCTAAGGTTTGTCTTAGTTCGTCCCAAGTTACCTTCTTTCTAAGGACGAACTTAGACAAACCTTAGAATGAGACTAACGAGACTAACTTGGGACGAACAAATACATACTTAAGTCTCATTCTAAGGTTTGTCTAAGTTCGTCCCAAGTTAGTCTCTTTCTAAGGACAAACTTAGAAAAACCTTAGAATGAGACTAACGAGACTAACTTGGGACGAACAAAGACATACTTAAGTCTCATTCTAAGGGTTGTCTAAGTTCGTCCCAAGTTAGTCTCTTTCTAAGGACGAACTTAGACAAACCTTAGAATGAGACTAACGAGACTCACTTGGGACGAACAAAGACAAACTTAAGTCTCATTCTAAGGTTTGTCTTAGTTCGTCCCAAGTTAGTCTCTTTCTAAGGACGAACTTAGACAAACCTTTGAATGAGACTAACGAGACTAACTTGGGACGAACAAAGATAAACGTTAGTCTCATTCTAAGGTTTGTCTTAGTTCGTCCCAAGTTAGTCTCTTTCTAAGGACGAACTTAGACAAACCTTAGAATGAGACTAACGAGACTAATTTGGGACGAACAAAGACAAACTTAAGTCTCATTCTAAGGTTTGTCTAAGTTCGTCCCAAGTTAGTCTCTTTCCAATGACGAACTTAGACAAACCTAAGAATGAGACTAACAAGACTAACTTGGGACGAACAAAGACAAACGTTAGTCTCATTCTAAGGTTTGTCTTACTTCGTCCCAAGTTAGTCTCTTTCTAAGGACGAACTTAGACAAACCTCAGAATGAGACTAACGAGACTAACTTGGGACGAACAAAGACATACTTAAGTCTCATTCTAATGTTTGTCTAAGTTCGTCCCAAGTTGGTCTCTTTCTAAGGACGAACTTAGACAAATATTAGAATGAGACTAACGAGACTAATTTGGGACGAACAAAGACAAACTTAAGTCTCATTCTAAGGTTTTTCTTAGTTCGTCCCAAGTTAGTCTCTTTCTAATGACGAACTTAGACAAACCTTAGAATGGGACTAACGAGACTAACTTGGGACGAACAAAGACAAACTTAAGTCTCATTCTAAGGTTTTTCTTAGTTCGTCCCAAGTTTGTCTCTTTCAAAGGATGAACTTATACAAACCTAAGAATAAGACTAACAAGACTAACTTGGGACGAACAAAGACAAACGTTAGTCTCATTCTAAGGTTTGTCTTAGTTCGTCCCAAGTTACCTTCTTTCTAAGGACGAACTTAGACAAACCTTAGAATGAGACTAACGAGACTAACTTGGGACGAACAAATACATACTTAAGTCTCATTCTAAGGTTTGTCTAAGTTCGTCCCAAGTTAGTCTCTTTCTAAGGACAAACTTAGAAAAACCTTAGAATGAGACTAACGAGACTAACTTGGGACGAACAAAGACATACTTAAGTCTCATTCTAAGGGTTGTCTAAGTTCGTCCCAAGTTAGTCTCTTTCTAAGGACGAACTTAGACAAACCTTAGAATGAGACTAACGAGACTCACTTGGGACGAACAAAGACAAACTTAAGTCTCATTCTAAGGTTTGTCTTAGTTCGTCCCAATTTAGTCTCTTTCTAAGGACGAACTTAGACAAACCTTTGAATGAGACTAACGAGACTAACTTGGGACGAACAAAGACATACTTAAGTCTCATTCTAAGGTTTGTCCAAGTTTGTCCCAAGTTAGTCTCTTTCTAATGACGAACTTAGACAAACCTAAGAATGAGACTAACGAGACTAACTTGGGACGAACAAAGATAAACGTTAGTCTCATTCTAAGGTTTGTCTTACTTCGTCCCAAGTTAGTCTCTTTCTAAGGACGAACTTAGACAAACCTCAGAATGAGACTAACGAGACTAACTTGGGACGAACAAAGACATACTTAAGTCTCATTCTAATGTTTGTCTAAGTTCGTCCCAAGTTGGTCTCTTTCTAAGGACGAACTTAGACAAATATTAGAATGAGACTAACGAGACTAATTTGGGACGAACAAAGACAAACTTAAGTCTCATTCTAAGGTTTTTCTTAGTTCGTCCCAAGTTAGTCTCTTTCTAATGACGAACTTAGACAAACCTTAGAATGGGACTAACGAGACTAACTTGGGACGAACAAAGACAAACTTAAGTCTCATTCTAAGGTTTGTCTTAGTTCGTCCCAAGTTTGTCTCTTTCAAAGGATGAACTTATACAAACCTAAGAATGAGACTAACAAGACTAACTTGGGACGAACAAAGACAAACTTTAGTCTCATTCTAAGGTTTGTCTTAGTTCGTCCCAAGTTACCTTCTTTCTAAGGACGAACTTAGACAAACCTTAGAATGAGACTAACGAGACTAACTTGGGACGAACAAATACATACTTAAGTCTCATTCTAAGGTTTGTCTAAGTTCGTCCCAAGTTAGTCTCTTTCTAAGGACAAACTTAGAAAAACCTTAGAATGAGACTAACGAGACTAACTTGGGACGAACAAAGACATACTTAAGTCTCATTCTAAGGGTTGTCTAAGTTCGTCCCAAGTTAGTCTCTTTCTAAGGACGAACTTAGACAAACCTTAGAATGAGACTAACGAGACTCACTTGGGACGAACAAAGACAAACTTAAGTCTCATTCTAAGGTTTGTCTTAGTTCGTCCCAAGTTAGTCTCTTTCTAAGGACGAACTTAGACAAACCTTTGAATGAGACTAACGAGACTAACTTTGGACGAACAAAGACATACTTAAGTCTCATTCTAAGGTTTGTCCAAGTTTGTCCCAAGTTAGTCTCTTTCTAATGACGAACTTAGACAAACCTAAGAATGAGACTAACGAGACTAACTTGGGACGAACAAAGATAAACGTTAGTCTCATTCTAAGGTTTGTCTTAGTTCGTCCCAAGTTAGTCTCTTTCTAAGGACGAACTTAGACAAACCTTAGAATGAGACTAACGAGACTAACTTGGGACGAACAAAGACATACTTAAATCTCATTCTAAGGTTCGTCTAAGTTCGTCCCAAGTTAGTCTCTTTCTAAGGACGAACTTAGACAAACCTTAGAATGAGACTAACGAGACTAACTTGGGACGAACAAAGACAAACTTAAGTGTCATTCTAAGGTTTGTCTTAGTTCGTCCCAAGTTAGTCTCTTTCTAAGGACGAACTTAGAGAAACCATAGAATGAGACAAACGAGACTAACTTGGGACGAACAAAGACAAACTTAAGTCTCATTCTAAGGTTTGTCTAAGTTCGTCCCAAGTTAGTCTCTTTCTAATGACGAACTTAGACAAACCTTAGAATGAGACTAACGGGACTAACTTGGGACGAACAAAGACATACTTAAGTCTCATTCTAAGGGTTGTCTAAGTTCGTCCCAAGTTAGTCTCTTTCTAAGGACGAACTTAGACAAACCTTAGAATGAGACTAACGAGACTCACTTGGGACGAACAAAGACAAACTTAAGTCTCATTCTAAGGTTTGTCTTAGTTCGTCCCAAGTTAGTCTCTTTCTAAGGACGAACTTAGACAAACCTTTGAATGAGACTAACGAGACTAACTTGGGACGAACAAAGACATACTTAAGTCTCATTCTAAGGTTTGTCCAAGTTTGTCCCAAGTTAGTCTCTTTCTAATGACGAACTTAGACAAACCTAAGAATGAGACTAACGAGACTAACTTGGGACGAACAAAGATAAACGTTAGTCTCATTCTAAGGTTTGTCTTACTTCGTCCCAAGTTAGTCTCTTTCTAAGGACGAACTTAGACAAACCTCAGAATGAGACTAACGAGACTAACTTGGGACGAACAAAGACATACTTAAGTCTCATTCTAATGTTTGTCTAAGTTCGTCCCAAGTTGGTCTCTTTCTAAGGACGAACTTAGACAAATATTAGAATGAGACTAACGAGACTAATTTGGGACGAACAAAGACAAACTTAAGTCTCATTCTAAGGTTTTTCTTAGTTCGTCCCAAGTTAGTCTCTTTCTAATGACGAACTTAGACAAACCTTAGAATGGGACTAACGAGACTAACTTGGGACGAACAAAGACAAACTTAAGTCTCATTCTAAGGTTTGTCTTAGTTCGTCCCAAGTTTGTCTCTTTCAAAGGATGAACTTATACAAACCTAAGAATGAGACTAACAAGACTAACTTGGGACGAACAAAGACAAACGTTAGTCTCATTCTAAGGTTTGTCTTAGTTCGTCCCAAGTTACCTTCTTTCTAAGGACGAACTTAGACAAACCTTAGAATGAGACTAACGAGACTAACTTGGGACGAACAAATACATACTTAAGTCTCATTCTAAGGTTTGTCTAAGTTCGTCCCAAGTTAGTCTCTTTCTAAGGACAAACTTAGAAAAACCTTAGAATGAGACTAACGAGACTAACTTGGGACGAACAAAGACATACTTAAGTCTCATTCTAAGGGTTGTCTAAGTTCGTCCCAAGTTAGTCTCTTTCTAAGGACGAACTTAGACAAACCTTAGAATGAGACTAACGAGACTCACTTGGGACGAACAAAGACAAACTTAAGTCTCATTCTAAGGTTTGTCTTAGTTCGTCCCAAGTTAGTCTCTTTCTAAGGACGAACTTAGACAAACCTTTGAATGAGACTAACGAGACTAACTTGGGACGAACAAAGACATACTTAAGTCGCATTCTAAGGTTTGTCCAAGTTTGTCCCAAGTTAGTCTCTTTCTAATGACGAACTTAGACAAACCTAAGAATGAGACTAACGAGACTAACTTGGGACGAACAAAGATAAACGTTAGTCTCATTCTAAGGTTTGTCTTAGTTCGTCCCAAGTTAGTCTCTTTCTAAGGACGAACTTAGACAAACCTTAGAATGAGACTAACGAGACTAACTTGGGACGAACAAAGACATACTTAAATCTCATTCTAAGGTTTGTCTAAGTTCGTCCCAAGTTAGTCTCTTTCTAAGGACGAACTTAGACAAACCTTAGAATGAGACTAACGAGACTAACTTGGGACGAACAAAGACAAACTTAAGTGTCATTCTAAGGTTTGTCTTAGTTCGTCCCAAGTTAGTCTCTTTCTAAGGACGAACTTAGAGAAACCATAGAATGAGACAAACGAGACTAACTTGGGACGAACAAAGACAAACTTAAGTCTCATTCTAAGGTTTGTCTAAGTTCGTCCCAAGTTAGTCTCTTTCTAATGACGAACTTAGACAAACCTTAGAATGAGACTAACGGGACTAACTTGGGACGAACAAAGACAAACGTTAGTCTCATTCTAAGGTTTGGTTTAGTTCGTCCCAAGTTAGTCTCTTTCTAAGGACGAACTTAGACAAACCTTTAAATGAGACTAACGAGACTAACTTGGGACGAACAAAGACAAACTTCAGTCTCATTCTAAGGTTTGTCTAAGTTCGTCCCAAGTTAGTCTCTTTCTAAGGACGAACTTAGACAAACCTTAGAATGAGACTAACAAGACAAACTTGGGATGAACAAATACAAACTTAAGTCTCATTCTAAGGTTTGTCTAAGTTTGTACCAAGTTAGTCTCTTTCTAAGGATGAACTTAGACGAACCATAGAATGAGACTAACGAGACTAACTTGGGACGAACAAAGACAAGCTTAAGTCTCATTCTAAGGTTTTTCTAAGTTCGTCCCAAGTTAGTCTCTTTCTAATGACGAACTTAGACAAACCTTAGAATGGGACTAACGAGACTAACTTGGGACGAACAAAGACAAACTTAAGTCTCATTCTAAGGTTTGTCTTAGTTCGTCCCAAGTTTGTCTCTTTCAAGGGATGAACTTAGACAAACCTAAGAATGAGACTAACAAGACTAACTTGGGACGAACAAAGACAAACGTTAGTCTCATTCTAAGGTTTGTCTTAGTTCGTCCCAAGTTACCTTCTTTCTAAGGACGAACTAAGACAAACCTTAGAATGAGACTAACGAGACTAACTTGGGACGAACAAAGACATACTTAAGTCTCATTCTAAGGTTTGGCTAAGTTCGTCCCAAGTTAGTCTCTTTCTAAGGACAAACTTAGACAAACCTTAGAACGAGACTAAAGAGACTTACTAGGGACGAACAAAGACATACTTAAGTCTCATTCTAAGGTTTGTCTAAGTTCGTCCCAAGTTAGTCTCTTTCTAAGGACGAACTTAGACAAACCTTAGAATGAAACTAACGAGACTAACTTGGGACGAACAAAGACAAACTTAAGTCTCATTCTAAGGTTTGTCTTAGTTCGTCCCAAGTTAGTCTCTTTCTAAGGATGAACTTAGACAAACCTTAGAATGAGACTAACGAGACTAACTTGGGACGAACAAAGACAAACGTTAGTCTCATTCTAAGGTTTGTCTTAGTTCGTCCCAAGTTAGTCTCTTTCTAAGGACGAACTTAGACAAACCTTAGAATGAGACTAACGAGACTAATTTGGGACGAACAAAGACAAACGTTAGTCTCATTCTAAGGTTTGTCTAAGTTCGTCCCAAGTTAGTCTCTTTCTAATGACGAACTTAGACAAACCTAAGAATGAGACTAACAAGACTAACTTGGGATGAACAAAGACAAACGTTAGTCTCATTCTAAGGTTTGTCTTATTTCGTCCCAAGTTAGTCTCTTTCTAAGGACGAACTTAGACAAACCTTAGAATGAGACTAACGAGACTAAGTTGGGACGAACAAAGACAAACGTTAGTCTCATTCAAAGGTTTGTCTAAGTTCGTCCCAAGTTAGTCTCTTTCTAAGGACGAACTTAGATAAACCTTAGAATGAGACTAACGAGACTAACTTGGGACGAACAAAGACAAACATAAGTCTCATTCTAAGGTTTGTCTAAGTTCGTCCCAAGTTAGACTCTTTCTAATGACGAACTTTGACAAACCTTAGAATGAGACTAACGAGACTAACTTGGGCCGAACAAAGACAAACGTTAGTCTCATTCTAAGGTTTGACTTAGTTCGTCCCAAGTCAGTCTCTTTCTAAGGACGAACTTAGACAAACCTTAGAATGAGACTAACGAGACTAACTTGGGACGAACAAAGACATACTTAAGTCTCATTCTAAGGTTTGTCTAAGTTCGTCCCAAGTTAGTCTCTTTCTAAAGACGAACTTAGACAAACTTTAGAATGAGACTAACGAGACTAACTTGGGACGAACAATGACAAACTTAAGTCTCATTCTAAGGTTTGTCTTAGTTCGTCCCAAGTTAGTCTCTTTCTAAGAACGAACTTAGACAAACCTTAGAATGAGACTAACGAGACTAACTTGGGACGAACAAAGACAAACTTAAGTCTCATTATAAGGTTTGTCTTAGTTCGTCCCAAGTTAGTCTCTTTCTAAGGACGAACAAAGACAAACATAAGTCTCATTCTAAGGTTTGTCTAAGTTCGTCCCAAGTTAGACTCTTTCTAATGACGAACTTAGACAAACCTTAGAATGAGGCTAACGAGACTAACTTGGGACGAACAAAGACAAACTTAAGTCTCATTCTAAGGTTTGTCTAAGTTCGTCCTTAGAAAGAGACTAACTTGGGATGAACAAAGACAAACCTTAGAATGAGACTTAAGTTTGTCTTTGTTCGTCCCAAGTTAGTCTCGTTAGTCTCATTCTAAGGTTTGTCTAAGTTCGTCCTTAGAAAGAGACTAACTTGGGACGAACTAAGACAAACCTTAGAATGAGACTTAAGTTTGTCTTTGTTCGTCCCAAGTTAGTCTCGTTAGTCTCATTCTAAGGTTTGTCTAAGTTCATCCTTAGAAAGAGACTAACTTGGGACGAACTTAGACAAACCTTAGAATGAGACTAACGTTTGTCTTTGTTCGTCCCAAGTTAGTCTCGTTAGTCTCATTCTAAGGTTTGTCTAAGTTCGTCATTAGAACGAGTCTAACTTGGGACGAACTTAGACTAACCTTAGAATGAGACTTATGTTTGTCTTTGTTCGTCCCAAGTTAGTCTCGTTAGTCTCATTCTAAGGTTTATCTAAGTTCGTCCTTAGAAAGAGACTAACTTGGGACGAACTTAGACAAACCTTAGAATGAGACTAACGTTTGTCTTTGTTCGTCCCAACTTAGTCTCGTTAGTCTCATTCTAAGGTTTGTCTAAGTTCGTCCTTAAAAAGAGACTAACTTGGGACGAAATAAGACAAACCTTAGAATGAGACTAACGTTTGTCTTTGTTCGTCCCAAGTTAGTCTTGTTAGTCTCATTCTTAGGTTTGTCTAAGTTCGTCATTAGAAAGAGACTAACTTGGGACGAACTTAGACAAACCTTAGAATGAGACTTATGTTTATCATTGTTCGTCCCAAATTAGTCTCGTTAGTCTCATTCTAAGGTTTGTCTAAGTTCGTCCTTAGAAAGAGACTAACTTGGGACGAACTAAGACAAACCTTAGAATGAGACTAACGTTTATCTTTGTTCGTCCCAAGTTAGTCTCGTTAGTCTCATTCTAAGGTTTGTCTAAGTTTGTCCCAAGTTAGACTCTTTCTAAGGACGAACTTAGACAAACCTTAGACTGAGACTAACAAGACAAACTTGGGACGAACAAATACAAACTTAAGTCTCATTCTAAGGTTTGTCTAAGTTCGTACCAAGTTAGTCTCTTTCTAAGGACGAACTTAAACAAACCTTAGAATGAGACTAACGAGACTAACTTGGGACGAACAAAGACAAACTTAAGTGTCATTCTAAGGTTTGTCTTAGTTCGTCCCAAGTTAGTCTTTTTCTAAGGACGAACTTAGACAAACCTTAGAATTAGACTAACGAGACTAAGTTGGGACGAACAAAGACAAACGTTAGTCTCATTCTAAGGTTTGTCTAAGTTCGTCCCAAGTTAGTCTCTTCCTAAGGACGAACTTAGATAAACCTTAGAATGAGACTAACGAGACGAACTTGGGACGAACAAAGACAAACATAAGTCTCATTCTAAGGTTTGTCTAAGTTCGTCCCAAGTTAGACTCTTTCTAATGACGAACTTAGACAAACCTTAGAATGAGACTAACGAGACTAACTTGGGCCGAACAAAGACAAACGTTAGTCTCATTCTAAGGTTTGTCTTAGTTCGTCCCAAGTTAGTCTCTTTCTAAGGACGAACTTAGACAAACCTTAGAATGAGACTAACGAGACTAACTTGGGACGAACAAAGACATACTTAAGTCTCATTCTAAGGTTTGTCTAAGTTCGTCCCAAGTTAGTCCCTTTCTAAAGACGAACTTAGACAAACTTTAGAATGAGACTAACGAGACTAACTTGGGACGAACAATGACAAACTTAAGTCTCATTCTAAGGTTTGTCTTAGTTCGTCCCAAGTTAGTCTCTTTCTAAGAACGAACTTAGACAAACCTTAGAATGAGACTAACGAGACTAACTTGGGACGAACAAAGACAAACTTAAGTCTCATTCTAAGGTTTGTCTTAGTTCGTCCCAAGTTAGTCTCTTTCTAAGGACGAACAAAGACAAACGTTAGTCTCATTCAAAGGTTTGTCTAAGTTCGTCCCAAGTTAGTCTCCTTCTAAGGACGAACTTACACAAACCTTAGAATGAGCCTAACGAGACTAACTTGGGACGAACAAAGACATACTTAAGTCTCATTCTAAGGTTTGTCTAAGTTCGTCCCAAGTTAGTCTCTTTCTAAGGACGAACTTAGACAAACCTTAGAATGAGACTAACGAGACTAACTTGGGACGAACAAAGACAAACTTAAGTCTCATTCTAAGGTTTGTCTTAGTTCGTCTCAAGTTAGTCTCTTTCTAAGGACGAACTTAGACTAACCTTAAAATGAAACTAACGAGACTAACTTGGGACGAACAAAGACAAACTTAAGTCTCATTCTAAGGTTTGTCTAAGTTCGTCCCAAGTTAGTCTCTTTCTAAAGACGAACTTAGACAAACCTTAGAATGAGACTAACGAGACTAACTTGGGACGAACAAAGACAAACGTTAGTCTCATTCTAAGGTTTGTCTTAGTTCGTCCCAAGTTAGTCTCTTTCTAAGGACAAACTTAGACAAACCTTAGAATGAGACTAACGAGACTAACTTGGGACGAACAAAGACAAACTTAAGTCTCATTCTAAGGTTTGTCTTTGTTCGTCCCAAGTTAGTCTCTTTCTAAGGATGAACTTAGACAAACCTTAGAATGAGACTAACGAGACTAACTTGGGACGAACAAAGACATACTTAAGTCTCATTCTAAGGTTTGTCTAAGTTCGTCCCAAGTTAGTCTCTTTCTAAGGACGAACTTAGACAAACCTTAGAATGATACTAACGAGACTAACTTGGGACGAACAAAGACAAACTTAAGTCACATTCTAAGGTTTGTCTTAGTTCATCTCAAGTTAGTCTCTTTCTAAGGACGAACTTAGACTAACCTTAAAATGAGACTAACGAGACTAACTTGGGATGAACAAAGACAAAATTAAGTCTCATTCTAAGGTTTGTCTTAGTTCGTCCCAAGTTAGTCTCTTTATAAGGACAAACTTAGACAAACCTTAGAATGAGACTAACGAGACTAACTTGGGACGAACAAAGACAAACGTTAGTCTCATTCTAAGGTTTGTCTTAGTTCGTCCCAAGTTAGTCTCTTTCTAAGGACGAACTTAGACAAACCTTAGAATGAGACTAACGAGACTAATTTGGGACGAACAAAGACAAACTTAAGTCTCATTCTAAGGTTTGTCTAAGTTCGTCCCAAGTTAGTCTCTTTCCAATGACGAACTTAGACAAACCTAAGAATGAGACTAACAAGACTAACTTGGGACGAACAAAGACAAACGTTAGTCTCATTCTAAGGTTTGTCTTACTTCGTCCCAAGTTAGTCTCTTTCTAAGGACGAACTTAGACAAACCTCAGAATGAGACTAACGAGACTAACTTGGGACGAACAAAGACATACTTAAGTCTCATTCTAATGTTTGTCTAAGTTCGTCCCAAGTTGGTCTCTTTCTAAGGACGAACTTAGACAAACATTAGAATGAGACTAACGAGACTAATTTGGGACGAACAAAGACAAACTTAAGTCTCATTCTAAGGTTTTTCTTAGTTCGTCCAAAGTTAGTCTCTTTCTAATGACGAACTTAGACAAACCTTAGAATGGAACTAACGAGACTAACTTGGGACGAACAAAGACAAACTTAAGTCTCATTCTAAGGTTTGTCTTAGTTCGTCCCAAGTTTGTCTCTTTCAAAGGATGAACTTAGACAAACCTAAGAATGAGACTAACAAGACTAACTTGGGACGAACAAAGACAAACGTTAGTCTCATTCTAAGGTTTGTCTTAGTTCGTCCCAAGTTACCTTCTTTCTAAGGACGAACTTAGACAAACCTTAGAATGAGACTAACGAGACTAACTTGGGACGAACAAAGACATACTTAAGTCTCATTCTAAGGTTTGTCTAAGTTCGTCCCAAGTTAGTCTCTTTCTAAGGACAAACTTAGAAAAACCTTAGAATGAGACTAACGAGACTAACTTGGGACGAACAAAGACATACTTAAGTCTCATTCTAAGGTTTGTCTAAGTTCGTCCCAAGTTAGTCTCTTTCTAAGGACGAACTTAGACAAACCTTAGAATGAGACTAACGAGACTTACTTGGGACGAACAAAGACAAACTTCAGTCTCATTCTAAGGTTTGTCTTAGTTCGTCCCAAGTTAGTCTCTTTCTAAGGACGAACTTAGACAAACCTTTGAATGAGACTAACGAGACTAACTTGGGACGAACAAAGACATACTTAAGTCTCATTCTAAGGTTTGTCCAAGTTTGTCCCAAGTTAGTCTCTTTCTAATGACGAACTTAGACAAACCTAAGAATGAGACTAACGAGACTAACTTGGGACGAACAAAGATAAACGTTAGTCTCATTCTAAGGTTTGTCTTAGTTCGTCCCAAGTTAGTCTCTTTCTAAGGACGAACTTAGACAAACCTTAGAATGAGACTAACGAGACTAACTTGGGACGAACAAAGACATACTTAAATCTCATTCTAAGGTTTGTCTAAGTTCGTCCCAAGTTAGTCTCTTTCTAAGGACGAACTTAGACAAACCTTAGAATGAGACTAACGAGACTAACTTGGGACGAACAAAGACAAACTTAAGTGTCATTCTAAGGTTTGTCTTAGTTCGTCCCAAGTTAGTCTCTTTCTAAGGACGAACTTAGACAAACCATAGAATGAGACAAACGAGACTAACTTGGGACGAACAAAGACAAACTTAAGTCTCATTCTAAGGTTTGTTTTAGTTCGTCCCAAGTTAGTCTCTTTCTAAGGACGAACTTATACAAACCTTAGAATGAGACTAACGAGACTAACTTGGGACGAACAAAGACAAACTTAAGTCTCATTCTAAGGTTTGTCTAAGTTCGTCCCAAGTTAGTCTCTTTCTAATGACAAACTTAGACAAACCTTAGAATGAGACTAACGAGACTAACTTGGGACGAACAAAGACAAACGTTAGTCTCATTCTAAGGTTTGGTTTAGTTCGTCCCAAGTTAGTCTCTTTCTAAGGACGAACTTAGACAAACCTTAAAATGAGACTAACGAGAATAACTTGGGACGAACAAAGACAAACTTAAGTCTCTTTCTAAGGTTTGTCTAAGTTCGTCCCAAGTTAGTCTCTTTCTAAGGACGAACTTAGACAAACCTTAGAATGAGACTAACAAGACAAACTTGGGATGAACAAATACAAACTTAAGTCTCATTCTAAGGTTTGTCTAAGTTTGTACCAAGTTAGTCTCTTTCTAAGGATGAACTTAGACAAACCATAGAATGAGACTAACGAGACTAACTTGGGACGAACAAAGACAAGCTTAAGTCTCATTCTAAGGTTTGTCTAAGTTTGTCCCAAGTTAGTCTCTTTCTAAGGACGAACTTAGACAAACCATAGAATGAGACTAACGAGACTAACTTGGGACGAACAAAGATAAACTTAAGTCTCATTCTAAGGTTTGTCTTTGTTCGTCCCAAGTTAGTCTCTTTCTAAGGACGAACTTAGACAAACCTTAGAATGAGACTAACAAGACAAACTTGGGATGAACAAATACAAACTTAAGTCTCATTCTAAGGTTTGTCTAAGTTCGTCCCAAGTTTGTCTCTTTCTAATGACGAACTTAGACAAACCTTAGAATGAGACTAACAAGACTAACTTGGGACGAACAAAGACAAACGTTAGTCTCATTCTAAGGTTTGTCTAAGTTCGTCCCAAGTTAGTCTCTTTCTAAGGACGAACTTAGACAAACCTTAGAATGAGACTAACGAGACTAACTTGGGACGAACAAAGACAAACTTAAGTCTCATTCTAAGGTTTGTCTTTGTTCGTCCCAAGTTTGTCTCTTTCTAAGGACGAACTTAGACAAACCTTAGAATGAGACTAACGAGACTAACTTGGGACGAACAAAGACATACTTAAGTCTCATTCTAAGGTTTGTCTTAGTTCGTCCCAAGTTAGTCTCTTTCTAAAGATTAACTTAGACAAACTTTAGAATGATACTAACGAGACTAACTTGGGACGAACAAAGACAAACTTAAGTCTCATTCTAAGGTTTGTCTTAGTTCGTCCCAAGTTAGTCTCTTTCTAATGACGAACTTAGACAAACCTAAGAATGAGACTAACAAGACTAACTTGGGACGAACAAAGACAAACGTTAGTCTTATTCTAAGGTTTGTCCTATTTCGTCCCAAGTTAGTCTCTTTCTAAGGACGAACTTAGACAAACCTTAGAATGAGACTAACGAGACTAAGTTGGGACGAACAAAGACAAACGTTAGTCTCATTCTAAGGTTTGTCAAAGTTCGTCCCAAGTTAGTCTCTTTCTAAGGACGAACTTAGATAAACCTTAGAATGAGACTAACGAGACTAACTTGGGACGAACAAAGACAAACGTTAGTCTCATTCTAAGGGTTGTCTAAGTTCGTCCCAAGTTAGTCTCTTTCTAAGGACGAACTTAGACAAACCTTAGAATGAGACTAACGAGACTAACTTGGGACGAACAAAGACAAACGTTAGTCTCATTCTAAGGGTTGTCTAAGTTCGTCCCAAGTTAGTCTCTTTCTAAGGACGAACTTAGACAAACCTTAGAATGAGACTAACGAGACTAACTTGGGACGAACAAAGACAAACTTAAGTCTCATTCTAAGGTTTGTCTTAGTTCGTCCCAAGTTAGTCTCTTTCTAAGGACGAACTTAGACAAACCTTAGAATGAGACTAACGAGACTAACTTGGGACGAACAAAGACAAACTTAAGTCTCATTCTTAGGTTTGTCTTTGTTCGTCCCAAGTTAGTCTCTTTCTAAGGACGAACTTAGACAAACCTTAGAATGAGACTAACGAGACTAACTTGAGACGAACAAAGACATACTTAAGTCTCATTCTAAGGTTTGTCTAAGTTCGTCCCAAGTTAGTCTCTTTCTAAGGACGAACTTAGACAAACCTTAGAATGAGACTAACGAGACTAACTTGGGACGAACAATGACAAACTTAAGTCTCATTCTTAGGTTTGTCTTTGTTCGTCCCAAGTTAGTCTCTTTCTAAGGACGAACTTAGACAAACCTTAGAATGAGACTAACGAGACTAACTTGAGACGAACAAAGACATACTTAAGTCTCATTCTAAGGTTTGTCTAAGTTCGTCCCAAGTTAGTCTCTTTCTAAGGACGAACTTAGACAAACCTTAGAATGAGACTAACGAGACTAACTTGGGACGAACAAAGACAAACTTAAGTCTCATTCTAAGGTTTGTCTTAGTTTGTCTCAAGTTAGTCTCTTTCTAAGGACGAACTTAGACTAACCTTAAAATGAGACTAACGAGACTAACTTGGGACGAACAAAGACAAACTTAAGTCTCATTCTAAGGTTTGTCTTAGTTCGTCCCAAGTTAGTCTCTTTCTAACGACGAACTTAGACAAACCTTAGAATGAGACTAACGAGACTAACTTGGGACGTACGAAGACAAACGTTAGTCTCATTCTAAGGTTTATCTTAGTTCGTCCCAAGTTAGTCTTTTTCTAAGGATGAACTTAGACAAACCTTAGAATGAGACTAACGAGACTAATTTGGGACGAACAAAGACAAACTTAAGTCTCATTCTAAGGTTTGTCTAAGTTCATCCCAAGTTAGTCTCTTTCCAATGACGAACTTAGACAAACCTAAGAATGAGACTAACAAGACTAACTTGGGACGAACAAAGACAAACGTTAGTCTCATTCTAAGGTTTGTCTTACTTCGTCCCAAGTTAGTCTCTTTCTAAGGACGAACTTAGACAAACCTTAGAATGAGACTAACGAGACTAACTTGGGACGAACAAAGACATACTTAAGTCTCATTCTAATGTTTGTCTAAGTTCGTCCCAAGTTGGTCTCTTTCTAAGGACGAACTTAGACAAACATTAGAATGAGACTAACGAGACTAATTTGGGACGAACAAAGACAAACTTAAGTCTCATTCTAAGGTTTTTCTAAGTTCGTCCCAGGTTAGTCTCTTTCTAATGACGAACTTAGACAAACCTAAGAATGGGACTAACGAGACTAACTTGGGACGAACAAAGACAAACTTAAGTCTCATTCTAAGGTTTGTCTTAGTTCGTCCCAAGTTAGTCTCTTTCAAAGGATGAACTTAGACAAACCTAAGAATGAGACTAACGAGACTAACTTGGAATGAACAAAGACAAACGTTAGTCTCATTCTAAGGACGAACTTAGACAAACATTAGAATGAGACTTACGAGACTAACTTGGGACGAACAAAGACATACTTAAGTCTCATTCTAAGGTTTGTCTAAGTTCGTCTCAAGTTAGTCTCTTTCTAAGGGCAAACTTAGACAAACCTTAGAATGAGACTAACGAGACTAACTTGGGACGAACAAAGACATACTTAAGTCTCATTCTAAGGTTTGTCTAAGTTCGTCCCAAATTAGTCTCTTTCTAAGGACGAACTTAGACAAACCTTAGAATGAGACTAACGAGACTAACATGGGACGAACAAAGACATACTTAAGTCTCATTCTAAGGTTTGTCAAAGTTTGTCCCAAGTTAGTCTCTTTCTAATGACTAATTTAGACAAACCTAAGAATGAGACTAACGAGACTAACTTGGGACGAACAAAGAGAAACGTTAGTCTCATTCTAAGGTTTGTCTTAGTTCGTCCCAAGTTAGTCTCTTTCTAAGGACGAACTTAGACAAACTTTAGAATGAGACTCACGAGACTAACTTGGGACGAACAAAGACAAACTTAAGTCTCATTCTAAGGTTTGTCTTAGTTCGTCCCAAGTTAGTCTCTTTCTAAGGACGAACTTAGACAAACCTTAGAATGAGACTAACGAGACTAACTTGGGACGAACAAAGACAAACTTAAGTCTCATTCTCAGGTTTGTCTTAGTTCGTCCCAAGTTAGTCTCTTTCTAAGGACAAACTTAGACAAACCTTAGAATGAGACTAACTAGACTAACTTGGGACGAACAAAGACAAACGTTAGTCTCATTCTAAGGTTTGTCTTAGTTCATCCCAAGTTAGTCTCTTTCTATGGATGAACTTAGACAAACCTTAGAATGAGACTAACATGACTAACTTGGGACGAACAAAGACAAACGTTAGTCTCATTCTAAGGTTTGTCTTAGTTCGTACCAAGTTAGTCTCTTTCTAAGGACGAACTTAGACAAACCTAAGAATGAGACTAACGAGACTAACTTGGGGCGAACAAAGACAAACGTTAGTCTCATTCTAAGGTTTGTCTTAGTTCGTCCCAAGTTAGTCTCTTTCTAAGGACGAACTTAGACAAACCTTAGAATGAGACTAACGAGACTAACTTGGTACGAACAAAGACATACTTAAGTCTCATTCTAAGGTTTGTCTCAGTTCGTCCCAAGTTAGTCTCTTTCTAAATACGAACTTAGACAAACTTTAGAATGAGACTAACGAGACTAACTTGGGACGAACAATGACAAACTTAAGTCTCATTCTAAGGTTTGTCTTAGTTCCTCCCAAGTTAGTCTCTTTCTAAGAACGAACTTAGACAAACCTTAGAATGAGACTAACGAGACTAACTTGGGACGAACAAAGACAAACTTAAGTCTCATTCTAAGGTTTGTCTTAGTTCGTCCCAAGTTAGTCTCTTTCTAAGTACAAACTTAGACAAACCTTAGAATGAGACTAACGAGACTAACTTGGGACGAACAAAGATAAACGTTAGTCTCATTCTAAGGTTTGTCTAAGTTCGTCCCAAGTTAGTCTCTTTCTAAGGACGAACTTAGACAAACCTTAGAATGAGACTAACAAGACTAACTTGGGACGAACAAACACAAACTTAAGTCTCATTCTAAGGTTTGTCTTAGTTCGTCTCAAGATAGTCTCTTTCTAAGGACGAACTTAGACAAACCTTAAAATTAGACTAACGAGACTAACTTGGGACGAACAATGACAAACTTAAGTCTCATTCTAAGATTTGTCTTAGTTCGTCCCAAGTTAGTCACGTTAGTCTCATTCTAAGGTTTGTCTAAGTTTGTACTTAGAATGAGACTAACGTTTGTCTTTGTTCGTCCCAAGTTAGTCTCGTTAGTCTCATTCTTAGGTTTGTCTAAGTTCATCCTTTGAAAGAGACTAACTTGGGACGAACTAAGACAACCCTTAGAATGAGACTTAAGTTTGTCTTTGTTCGTCCCAAGTTAGTCTCGTTTGTCCCATTCTTAGGTTTGTCTAAGTTCGTCATTAGAAAGAGACTAACTTGGGACGAACATAGAAAAACCTTAGAATGAGACTTAAGTTTGTCTTTGTTCGTCCCAAATTAGTCTCGTTAGTCTCATTCTAATGTTTGTCTAAGTTCTTCCTTAGAATGAGACTAACGAGACTAACTTGGGACGAACAAAGACATACTTAAGTCTCATTCTAAGGTTTGTCTAAGTTCGTCCCAAGTTAGTCTCTTTCTAAGGACGAACTTAGACAAACATTAGAATGAGACTAACGAGACTAATTTGGGATGAACAAAGACAAACTTAAGTCTCATTCTAAGGTTTTTCTAAGTTCGTCCCAAGTTAGTCTCTTTCTAATGACGAACTTAGACAAACCTTAGAATGAGACTAACAAGACTAACTTGGGACGAACAAAGACAAACGTTAGTCTTATTCTAAGGTTTGTCTTAGTTCGTCCCAAGTTAGTCTCTTTCTAAGTACAAACTTAGACAAACCTTAGAATGAGACTAACGAGACTAAGTTGGGACGAACAAAGACAAACGTTAGTCTTATTCTAAGGTTTGTCCTATTTCGTCCCAAGTTAGTCTCTTTCTAAGGACGAACTTAGACAAACCTTAGAATGAGACTAACGAGACTAAGTTGGGACGAACAAAGACAAACGTTAGTCTCATTCTAAGGTTTGTCAAAGTTCGTCCCAAGTTAGTCTCTTTCTAAGGACGAACTTAGATAAACCTTAGAATGAGACTAACGAGACTAACTTGGGACGAACAAAGACAAACGTTAGTCTCATTCTAAGGGTTGTCTAAGTTCGTCCCAAGTTAGTCTCTTTCTAAGGACGAACTTAGACAAACCTTAGAATGAGACTAACGAGACTAACTTGGGACGAACAAAGACAAACGTTAGTCTCATTCTAAGGGTTGTCTAAGTTCGTCCCAAGTTAGTCTCTTTCTAAGGACGAACTTAGACAAACCTTAGAATGAGACTAACGAGACTAACTTGGGACGAACAAAGACAAACTTAAGTCTCATTCTAAGGTTTGTCTTAGTTCGTCCCAAGTTAGTCTCTTTCTAAGGACGAACTTAGACAAACCTTAGAATGAGACTAACGAGACTAACTTGGGACGAACAAAGACAAACTTAAGTCTCATTCTTAGGTTTGTCTTTGTTCGTCCCAAGTTAGTCTCTTTCTAAGGACGAACTTAGACAAACCTTAGAATGAGACTAACGAGACTAACTTGAGACGAACAAAGACATACTTAAGTCTCATTCTAAGGTTTGTCTAAGTTCGTCCCAAGTTAGTCTCTTTCTAAGGACGAACTTAGACAAACCTTAGAATGAGACTAACGAGACTAACTTGGGACGAACAATGACAAACTTAAGTCTCATTCTTAGGTTTGTCTTTGTTCGTCCCAAGTTAGTCTCTTTCTAAGGACGAACTTAGACAAACCTTAGAATGAGACTAACGAGACTAACTTGAGACGAACAAAGACATACTTAAGTCTCATTCTAAGGTTTGTCTAAGTTCGTCCCAAGTTAGTCTCTTTCTAAGGACGAACTTAGACAAACCTTAGAATGAGACTAACGAGACTAACTTGGGACGAACAAAGACAAACTTAAGTCTCATTCTAAGGTTTGTCTTAGTTTGTCTCAAGTTAGTCTCTTTCTAAGGACGAACTTAGACTAACCTTAAAATGAGACTAACGAGACTAACTTGGGACGAACAAAGACAAACTTAAGTCTCATTCTAAGGTTTGTCTTAGTTCGTCCCAAGTTAGTCTCTTTCTAACGACGAACTTAGACAAACCTTAGAATGAGACTAACGAGACTAACTTGGGACGTACGAAGACAAACGTTAGTCTCATTCTAAGGTTTATCTTAGTTCGTCCCAAGTTAGTCTTTTTCTAAGGATGAACTTAGACAAACCTTAGAATGAGACTAACGAGACTAATTTGGGACGAACAAAGACAAACTTAAGTCTCATTCTAAGGTTTGTCTAAGTTCATCCCAAGTTAGTCTCTTTCCAATGACGAACTTAGACAAACCTAAGAATGAGACTAACAAGACTAACTTGGGACGAACAAAGACAAACGTTAGTCTCATTCTAAGGTTTGTCTTACTTCGTCCCAAGTTAGTCTCTTTCTAAGGACGAACTTAGACAAACCTTAGAATGAGACTAACGAGACTAACTTGGGACGAACAAAGACATACTTAAGTCTCATTCTAATGTTTGTCTAAGTTCGTCCCAAGTTGGTCTCTTTCTAAGGACGAACTTAGACAAACATTAGAATGAGACTAACGAGACTAATTTGGGACGAACAAAGACAAACTTAAGTCTCATTCTAAGGTTTTTCTAAGTTCGTCCCAGGTTAGTCTCTTTCTAATGACGAACTTAGACAAACCTAAGAATGGGACTAACGAGACTAACTTGGGACGAACAAAGACAAACTTAAGTCTCATTCTAAGGTTTGTCTTAGTTCGTCCCAAGTTAGTCTCTTTCAAAGGATGAACTTAGACAAACCTAAGAATGAGACTAACGAGACTAACTTGGAATGAACAAAGACAAACGTTAGTCTCATTCTAAGGACGAACTTAGACAAACATTAGAATGAGACTTACGAGACTAACTTGGGACGAACAAAGACATACTTAAGTCTCATTCTAAGGTTTGTCTAAGTTCGTCTCAAGTTAGTCTCTTTCTAAGGGCAAACTTAGACAAACCTTAGAATGAGACTAACGAGACTAACTTGGGACGAACAAAGACATACTTAAGTCTCATTCTAAGGTTTGTCTAAGTTCGTCCCAAATTAGTCTCTTTCTAAGGACGAACTTAGACAAACCTTAGAATGAGACTAACGAGACTAACATGGGACGAACAAAGACATACTTAAGTCTCATTCTAAGGTTTGTCAAAGTTTGTCCCAAGTTAGTCTCTTTCTAATGACTAATTTAGACAAACCTAAGAATGAGACTAACGAGACTAACTTGGGACGAACAAAGAGAAACGTTAGTCTCATTCTAAGGTTTGTCTTAGTTCGTCCCAAGTTAGTCTCTTTCTAAGGACGAACTTAGACAAACTTTAGAATGAGACTCACGAGACTAACTTGGGACGAACAAAGACAAACTTAAGTCTCATTCTAAGGTTTGTCTTAGTTCGTCCCAAGTTAGTCTCTTTCTAAGGACGAACTTAGACAAACCTTAGAATGAGACTAACGAGACTAACTTGGGACGAACAAAGACAAACTTAAGTCTCATTCTCAGGTTTGTCTTAGTTCGTCCCAAGTTAGTCTCTTTCTAAGGACAAACTTAGACAAACCTTAGAATGAGACTAACTAGACTAACTTGGGACGAACAAAGACAAACGTTAGTCTCATTCTAAGGTTTGTCTTAGTTCATCCCAAGTTAGTCTCTTTCTATGGATGAACTTAGACAAACCTTAGAATGAGACTAACATGACTAACTTGGGACGAACAAAGACAAACGTTAGTCTCATTCTAAGGTTTGTCTTAGTTCGTACCAAGTTAGTCTCTTTCTAAGGACGAACTTAGACAAACCTAAGAATGAGACTAACGAGACTAACTTGGGGCGAACAAAGACAAACGTTAGTCTCATTCTAAGGTTTGTCTTAGTTCGTCCCAAGTTAGTCTCTTTCTAAGGACGAACTTAGACAAACCTTAGAATGAGACTAACGAGACTAACTTGGTACGAACAAAGACATACTTAAGTCTCATTCTAAGGTTTGTCTCAGTTCGTCCCAAGTTAGTCTCTTTCTAAATACGAACTTAGACAAACTTTAGAATGAGACTAACGAGACTAACTTGGGACGAACAATGACAAACTTAAGTCTCATTCTAAGGTTTGTCTTAGTTCCTCCCAAGTTAGTCTCTTTCTAAGAACGAACTTAGACAAACCTTAGAATGAGACTAACGAGACTAACTTGGGACGAACAAAGACAAACTTAAGTCTCATTCTAAGGTTTGTCTTAGTTCGTCCCAAGTTAGTCTCTTTCTAAGTACAAACTTAGACAAACCTTAGAATGAGACTAACGAGACTAACTTGGGACGAACAAAGATAAACGTTAGTCTCATTCTAAGGTTTGTCTAAGTTCGTCCCAAGTTAGTCTCTTTCTAAGGACGAACTTAGACAAACCTTAGAATGAGACTAACAAGACTAACTTGGGACGAACAAACACAAACTTAAGTCTCATTCTAAGGTTTGTCTTAGTTCGTCTCAAGATAGTCTCTTTCTAAGGACGAACTTAGACAAACCTTAAAATTAGACTAACGAGACTAACTTGGGACGAACAATGACAAACTTAAGTCTCATTCTAAGATTTGTCTTAGTTCGTCCCAAGTTAGTCACGTTAGTCTCATTCTAAGGTTTGTCTAAGTTTGTACTTAGAATGAGACTAACGTTTGTCTTTGTTCGTCCCAAGTTAGTCTCGTTAGTCTCATTCTTAGGTTTGTCTAAGTTCATCCTTTGAAAGAGACTAACTTGGGACGAACTAAGACAACCCTTAGAATGAGACTTAAGTTTGTCTTTGTTCGTCCCAAGTTAGTCTCGTTTGTCCCATTCTTAGGTTTGTCTAAGTTCGTCATTAGAAAGAGACTAACTTGGGACGAACATAGAAAAACCTTAGAATGAGACTTAAGTTTGTCTTTGTTCGTCCCAAATTAGTCTCGTTAGTCTCATTCTAATGTTTGTCTAAGTTCTTCCTTAGAATGGGACAAACGAGACTAACTTGGGACGAACAAAGACAAACTTAAGTCTCATTCTAAGGGTTGTCTTAGTTCGTCCCAAGTTAGTCTCTTTCAAAGGATGAACTTAGACAAACCTAAGAATGAGACTAACGAGACTAACTTGGGACGAACAAAGACAAACGTTAGTCTCATTCTAAGGACGAACTTAGACAAACCTTAGAATGAGACTAACGAGACTAACTTGGGACGAACAAAGACATACTTAAGTCTCATTCTAAGGTTTGTCTAAGTTCGTCCCAAGTTAGTCTCTTTCTAAGGACAAACTTAGACAAACCTTAGAATGAGACTAACGAGACTAACTTGGGACGAACAAAGACATACTTAAGTCTCATTCTAAGGTTTGTCTAAGTTCGTCCCAAGTTAGTCTCTTTCTAAGGACGAACTTAGACAAACCTTAGAATGAGACTAACGAGACTAACATGGGACGAACAAAGACATACTTAAGTCTCATTCTAAGGTTTGTCTAAGTTTGTCCCAAGTTAGTCTCTTTCTAATGACGAACTTAGACAAACCTAAGAATGAGACTAACGAGACTAACTTGGGACGAACAAAGATAAACGTTAGTCTCATTTTAAGGTTTATCTTAGTTCGTCCCAAGTTAGTCTCTTTCTAAGGACGAACTTAGACAAACCTTAGAATGAGACTAACGAGACTAACTTGGGACGAACAAAGACATACTTAAATCTCATTCTAAGGTTTGTCTAAGTTCGTCCCAAGTTAGTCTCTTTCTAAGGACGAACTTAGACAAACCTTAGAATGAGACTAACGAGACTAACTTGGGACGAACAAAGACAAACTTAAGTCTCATTCTAAGGTTTGTTTTAGTTCGTCCCAAGTTAGTCTCTTTCTAAGGACGAACTTAGACAAACCTTAGAATGAGACTAACGAGACTAACTTGGGACGAACAAAGACAAACTTAAGTCTCATTCTAAGGTTTGTCTTAGTTCATCCCAAGTTAGTCTCTTTCTAAGGACGAACTTAGACAACCCATAGAATGAGACAAACGAGACTAACTTGGGACGAACAAAGACAAACTTAAGTCTCATTCTAAGGGTTGTTTTAGTTCGTCCCAAGTTAGTCTCTTTCTAAGGACGAACTTAGTCAAACCTTAGAATGAGACTAATGAGACTAACTTGGGACAAAAAAGACAAACTTAAGTCTCATTCTAAGGTTTGTCTAAGTTCATCCCAAGTTAGTCTCTTTCTAAGGACGAACTTAGACAAACCTTAGAATGTGACTAACGAGACTAACTTGGGATGAACAAAGACAAACTTAAGTCTCATTCTAAGGTTTGTCTAAGTTCGTCCCAAGTTTGTCTCTTTCTAATGACGAACTTAGACAAACCTTAGAATGAGACTAACAAGACTAACTTGGGACGAACAAAGACAAACGTTAGTCTCATTCTAAGGTTTGTCTAAGTTCGTCCCAAGTTAGTCTCTTTCTAAGGACGAACTTAGACAAACCTTAGAATGAGACTAACGAGACTAACTTGGGACGAACAAAGACAAACTTAAGTCTCATTCTTAGGTTTGTCTTTGTTCGTCCCAAGTTTGTCTCTTTCTAAGGACGAACTTAGACAAACCTTAGAATGAGACAACGAGACTAACTTGGGACGAACAAAGACATACTTAAGTCTCATTCTAAGGTTTGTCTTAGTTCGTCCCAAGTTAGTCTCTTTCTAAAGACGAACTTAGACAAACTTTAGAATGAGACTAACGAGACTAACTTGGGACGAACAAAGACAAACTTAAGTCTCATTCTAAGGTTTGTCTTAGTTCGTCCCAAGTTAGTGTCTTTCTAAGGACGAACTTAGACAAACCTTAGAATGAGACTAACGAGACTAACTTGGGACGAACAAAGACAAACGTTAGTCTCATTCTAAGGTTTGTCTTATTTCGTCCCAAGTTAGTCTCTTTCTAAGGACGAACTTAGACAAACCTTAGAATGAGACTAACGAGACTAAGTTGGGACGAACAAAGACAAACGTTAGTCTCATTCTAAGGTTTGTCTAAGTTCGTCCCAAGTTAGTCTCTTTCTAAGGACGAACTTAGATAAACCTTAGAATGAGACTAACGAGACTAACTTGGGATGAACAAAGACAAACATAAGTCTCATTCTAAGGTTTGTCTAAGTTCGTCCCAAGTTAGACTCTTTCTAATGACGAACTTAGACAAACCTTAGAATGAGTCTAACGAGACTAACTTGGGACGAACAAAGACAAATGTTAGTCTCATTCTAAGGTTTGTCTAAGTTCGTCCCAAGTTAGTCTCTTTCTAAGGACGAACTTAGACAAACCTTAGAATGAGACTAACGAGACTAACTTGGGACGAACAAAGACAAACTTAAGTCTCATTCTAAGGTTTGTCTTAGTTTGTCCCAAGTTAGTCTCTTTTTAAGGACGAACTTAGACAAACCTAAGAATGAGACTAACGAGACTAACTTGGGGCGAACAAAGACAAATGTTAGTCTCATTCTAAGGTTTGTCTTAGTTCGTCCCAAGTTAGTCTCTTTCTAAGGACGAACTTAGACAAACCTTAGAATGAGACTAACGAGACTAATTTGGGACGAACAAAGACATACTTAAGTCTCATTCTAAGGTTTGTCTTAGTTCGTCTCAAGTTAGTCTCTTTCTAAGGACGAACTTAGACAAACCATAAAATGAGACTAACGAGACTAACTTGGGATGAACAATGACAAACTTAAGTCTGATTCTTAGATTTGTCTTAGTTCGTCCCAAGTTAGTCTCTTTCTAAGGAAGAACTTAGACAAACCTTAGAATGAGACTAACGAGACTAACTTGGGACGAACAAAGACATACTTAAGTCTCATTCTAAGGTTTGTCTAAGTTCGTCCCAAGTTAGTCTCTTTTTAAGGACGAACTTAGACAAACCTTAGAATGAGACTAACGAGACTAACTTGGGACGAACAAAGACAAACTTAAGTCTCATTCTAAGGTTTGTCTTAGTTCGTCTCAAGTTAGTCTCTTTCTAAGGACGAACTTAGACAAACCTTAAAATGAGACTAACGAGACTAACTTGGGACGAACAATGACAAACTTAAGTCTCATTCTAAGGTTTGTCTTAGTTCGTCTCAAGTTAGTCTCTTTCTAAGGACGAACTTAGACAAACCTTAGAATGAGACTAACGAGACTAACTTGGGACGAACAAAGACAAACTTAAGTCTCATTCTAAGGTTTGTTTTAGTTCGTCCCAAGTTAGTCTCTTTCTAAGGACGAACTTAGACAAACCTTAGAATGAGACTAACGAGACTAACTTGGGACGAACAAAGACAAACTTAAGTCTCATTCTAAGGTTTGTCTTAGTTCGTCCCAAGTTAGTCTCTTTCTAAGGACGAACTTAGACAAACCATAGAATGAGACAAACGAGACTAACTTGGGACGAACAAAGACAAACTTAAGTCTCATTCTAAGGGTTGTTTTAGTTCGTCCCAAGTTAGTCTCTTTCTAAGGACGAACTTAGTCAAACCTTAGAATGAGACTAATGAGACTAACTTGGGACGAACAAAGACTAACTTAAGTCTCATTCTAAGGTTTGTCTAAGTTCGTCCCAAGTTAGTCTCTTTCTAATGACGAACTTAGACAAACCTTAGAATGAGACTAACGAAACTAACTTGGGACGAACAAAGACAAACGTTAGTCTCATTCTAAGGTTTGGTTTTGTTCGTCCCAAGTTAGTCTCTTTCTAAGGACGAACTTAGACAAACCTTAGAATGAGACTAACAAGACTAACTTGGGAAGAACAAAGACAAGCTTAAGTCTCATTCTAAGGTTTGTCTATGTTCGTCCCAAGTTTGTCTCTTTCTAAGGACGAACTTAGACAAACCATAGAATGAGACTAACGAGACTAACTTGGGACGAACAAAGACATACTTAAGTCTCATTCTAAGGTTTGGTTTAGTTCGTCCCAAGTTAGTCTCTTTCTAAGGACGAACTTAGACAAACCTTAGAATGAGACTAATGAGACTAACTTGGGACGAACAAAGACAAACTTAAGTCTCATTCTAAGGTTTGTCTTAGTTCGTCTCAAGTTAGTCTCTTTCTAAGGACGAACTTAGACTAACCTTAAAATGAGACTAACGAGACTAACTTGGGACGAACAAAGACAAACTTAAGTCTCATTCTAAGGTTTGTCTTAGTTCGTCCCAAGTTAGTCTCTTTCTAATGACGAACTTAGACAAACCTTAGAATGAGACTAACGAGACTAACTTGGGACGTACGAAGACAAACGTTAGTCTCATTCTAAGGTTTGTCTTAGTTCGTCCCAAGTTAGTCTTTTTCTAAGGATGAACTTAGACAAACCTTAGAATGAGACTAACGAGACTAATTTGGGACGAACAAAGACAAACTTAAGTCTCATTCTAAGGTTTGTCTAAGTTCATCCCAAGTTAGTCTCTTTCCAATGACGAACTTAGACAAACCTAAGAATGAGACTAACAAGACTAACTTGGGACGAACAAAAACAAACGTTAGTCTCATTCTAAGGTTTGTCTTACTTCTTCCCAAGTTAGTCTCTTTCTAAGGACGAACTTAGACAAACCTTAGAATGAGACTAACGAGACTAACTTGGGACGAACAAAGACATACTTAAGTCTCATTCTAATGTTTGTCTAAGTTCGTCCCAAGTTGGTCTCTTTCTAAGGACGAACTTAGACAAACATTAGAATGAGACTAACGAGACTAATTTGGGACGAACAAAGACAAACTTAAGTCTCATTCTAAGGTTTTTCTAAGTTCGTCCCAAGTTAGTCTCTTTCTAATGACGAACTTAGACAAACCTAAGAATGGGACTAACGAGACTAACTTGGGACGAACAAAGACAAACTTAAGTCTCATTCTAAGGTTTTTCTTAGTTCGTCCCAAGTTAGTCTCTTTCAAAGAATGAACTTAGACAAACCTAAGAATGAGACTAACGAGACTAACTTGGAATGAACAAAGACAAACGTTAGTCTCATTCTAAGGATGAACTTAGACAAACATTAGAATGAGACTTACGAGACTAACTTGGGACGAACAAAGACATACTTAAGTCTCATTCTAAGGTTTGTCTAAGTTCGTCTCAAGTTAGTCTCTTTCTAAGGGCAAACTTAGACAAACCTTAGAATGAGACTAACGAGACTAACTTGGGACGAACAAAGACATACTTAAGTCTCATTCTAAGGTTTGTCTAAGTTCGTCCCAAATTAGTCTCTTTCTAAGGACGAACTTAGACAAACCTTAGAATGAGACTAACGAGACTAACATGGGACGAACAAAGACATACTTAAGTCTCATTCTAAGGTTTGTCAAAGTTTGTCCCAAGTTAGTCTCTTTCTAATGACTAATTTAGACAAACCTAAGAATGAGACTAACGAGACTAACTTGGGACGAACAAAGAGAAACGTTAGTCTCATTCTAAGGTTTGTCTTAGTTCGTCCCAAGTTAGTCTCTTTCTAAGGACGAACTTAGACAAACCTTAGAATGAGACTAACGAGACTAACTTGGGACGAACAAAGACATACTTAAATCTCATTCTAAGGTTTGTATAAGTTCGTCCCAAGTTAGTCTCTTTCTAAGGACGAACTTAGACAAACCTTAGAGTGAGACTAACGAGACTAACTTGGGACGAACAAAGACATACTTAAGTCTCATTCTAAGGTTTGTCTAAGTTCGTCCCAAATTAGTCTCTTTCTAAGGACGAACTTAGACAAACCTTAGAATGAGACTAACGAGACTAACATGGGACGAACAAAGACATACTTAAGTCTCATTCTAAGGTTTGTCAAAGTTTGTCCCAAGTTAGTCTCTTTCTAATGACTAATTTAAACAAACCTAAGAATGAGACTAACGAGACTAACTTGGGACGAACAAAGAGAAACGTTAGTCTCATTCTAAGGTTAGTCTTAGTTCGTCCCAAGTTAGTCTCTTTCTAAGGACGAACTTAGACAAACCTTAGAATGAGACTAACGAGACTAACTTGGGACGAACAAAGACATACTTAAATCTCATTCTAAGGTTTGTCTAAGTTCGTCCCAAGTTAGTCTCTTTCTAAGGACGAACTTAGACAAACCTTAGAATGAGACTAACGAGACTAACTTGGGACGAACAAAGACAAACTTAAGTCTCATTCTAAGGTTTGTTTTAGTTCGTCCCAAGTTAGTCTCTTTCTAAGGACGAACTTAGACAAACCTTAGAATGAGACTAACGAGACTAACTTGGGACGAACAAAGACAAACTTAAGTCTCATTCTAAGGTTTGTCTTAGTTCGTCCCAAGTTAGTCTCTTTCTAAGGACGAACTTAGACAAACCATAGAATGAGACAAACGAGACTAACTTGGGACGAACAAAGACAAACTTAAGTCTCATTCTAAGGGTTGTTTTAGTTCGTCCCAAGTTAGTCTCTTTCTAAGGACGAACTTAGTCAAACCTTAGAATGAGACTAATGAGACTAACTTGGGACGAACAAAGACTAACTTAAGTCTCATTCTAAGGTTTGTCTAAGTTCGTCCCAAGTTAGTCTCTTTCTAATGACGAACTTAGACAAACCTTAGAATGAGACTAACGAAACTAACTTGGGACGAACAAAGACAAACGTTAGTCTCATTCTAAGGTTTGGTTTTGTTCGTCCCAAGTTAGTCTCTTTCTAAGGACGAACTTAGACAAACCTTAGAATGAGACTAACAAGACTAACTTGGGAAGAACAAAGACAAGCTTAAGTCTCATTCTAAGGTTAGTCTATGTTCGTCCCAAGTTAGTCTCTTTCTAAGGACGAACTTAGACAAACCATAGAATGAGACTAACGAGACTAACTTGGGACGAACAAAGACATACTTAAGTCTCATTCTAAGGTTTGGTTTAGTTCGTCCCAAGTTAGTCTCTTTCTAAGGACGAACTTAGACAAACCTTAGAATGAGACTAATGAGACTAACTTGGGACAAAAAAGACAAACTTAAGTCTCATTCTAAGGTTTGTCTAAGTTCGTCCCAAGTTAGTCTCTTTCTAAGGACGAAGTTAGACAAACCTTAGAATGTGACTAACGAGACTAACTTGGGATGAACAAAGACAAACTTAAGTCTCATTCTAAGGTTTGTCTAAGTTCGTCCCAAGTTAGTCTCTTTCAAATGACGAACTTAGACAAACCCTAGAATGAGACTAACAAGACTAAGTTGGGACGAACAAAGACAAACGTTAGTCTCATTCTAAGGTTTGTCTAAGTTCGTCCCAAGTTAGTCTCTTTCTAAGGACGAACTTAGACAAACCTTAGAATGAGACTAACGAGACTAACTTGGGACGAACAAAGACAAATTTAAGTCTCATTCTAAGGTTTGTCTTTGTTCGTCCCAAGTTAGTCTCTTTCTAAGGACGAACTTAGACAACCCTTAGAATGAGACGAACGAGACTAACTTGGGACGAACAAAGACATACTTAAGTCTCATTCTAAGGTTTGTCTAAGTTCATCCCAAGTTAGTCTCTTTCTAAAGACGAACTTAGACAAACTTTAGAATGAGACTAACGAGACTAACTTGGGACGAACAAAGACAAACTTAAGTCTCATTCTAAGGTTTGTCTTAGTTCATCCCAAGTTAGTCTCTTTCTAAGGACGAACTTAGACAAACCTTAGAATGAGACTAACGAGACTAACTTGGGACGAACAAAGACAAACTTAAGTCTTATTCTAAGGTTTGTTTTAGTTTGTCCCAAGTTAGTCTCTTTCTAAGGACGAACTTAGACAAACCTTAGAATGAGACTAACGAGACTAACTTGGGACGAACAAAGACAAACTTAAGTCTCATTCTAAGGTTTGTCTTAGTTCGTCCCATGTTAGTCTCTTTCTAAGGACGAACTTATACAAACCATATAATGAGACAAACGAGACTAACTTGGGACGAACAAAGACAAACTTAAGTCTCATTCTAAGGTTTGTTTTAGTTCGTCCCAAGTTAGTCTCTTTCTAAGGACGAACTTAGTCAAACCTTAGAATGAGACTAACGAGACTAACTTGGGACGAACAAAGACAAACTTAAGTCTCATTCTAAGGTTTGTCTAAGTTCGTCCCAAGTTAGTCTCTTTCTAATGACGAACTTAGACAAACCTTAGAATGAGACTAACGAAACTAACTTGGGACGAACAAAGACAAACGTTAGTCTCATTCTAAGGTTTGGTTTTGTTCGTCCCAAGTTAGTCTCTTTCTAAGGACGAACTTAGACAAACCTTAGAATGAGACTAACAAGACTAACTTGGGACGAACAAAGACAAGCTTAAGTCTCATTCTAAGGTTTGTCTATGTTCGTCCCAAGTTAGTCTCTTTCTAAGGACGAACTTAGACAAACCATAGAATGAGACTAACGAGACTAACTTGGGACGAACAAAGACATACTTAAGTCTCATTCTAAGGTTTGGTTTAGTTCGTCCCAAGTTAGTCTCTTTCTAAGGACGAACTTAGACAAACCTTAGAATGAGACTAATGAGACTAACTTGGGACAAAAAAGACAAACTTAAGTCTCATTCTAAGGTTTGTCTAAGTTCGTCCCAAGTTACTCTCTTTCTAAGGACGAAGTTAGACAAACCTTAGAATGTGACTAACGAGACTAACTTGGGATGAACAAAGACAAACTTAAGTCTCATTCTAAGGTTTGTCTAAGTTCGTCCCAAGTTAGTCTCTTTCAAATGACGAACTTAGACAAACCCTAGAATGAGACTAACAAGACTAAGTTGGGACGAACAAAGACAAACGTTAGTCTCATTCTAAGGTTTGTCTAAGTTCGTCCCAAGTTAGTCTCTTTCTAAGGACGAACTTAGACAAACCTTAGAATGAGACTAACGAGACTAACTTGGGACGAACAAAGACAAATTTAAGTCTCATTCTAAGGTTTGTCTTTGTTCGTCCCAAGTTAGTCTCTTTCTAAGGACGAACTTAGACAACCCTTAGAATGAGACTAACGAGACTAACTTGGGACGAACAAAGACATACTTAAGTCTCATTCTAAGGTTTGTCTAAGTTCGTCCCAAGTTAGTCTCTTTCTAAAGACGAACTTAGACAAACTTTAGAATGAGACTAACGAGACTAACTTGGGACGAACAAAGACAAACTTAAGTCTCATTCTAAGGTTTGTCTTAGTTCGTCCCAAGTTAGTCTCTTTCTAAGGACGAACTTAGACAAACCTTAGAATGAGACTAACGAGACTAACTTGGGACGAACAAAGACAAACTTAAGTCTCATTCTAAGGTTTGTTTTAGTTCGTCCCAAGTTAGTCTCTTTCTAAGGACGAACTTAGACAAACCTTAGAATGAGACTAACGAGACTAACTTGGGACGAACAAAGACAAACTTAAGTCTCATTCTAAGGTTTGTCTTAGTTCGTCCCAAGTTAGTCTCTTTCTAAGGACGAACTTAGACAAACCATAGAATGAGACAAACGAGACTAACTTGGGACGAACAAAGACAAACTTAAGTCACATTCTAAGGTTTGTTTTAGTTCGTCCCAAGTTAGTCTCTTTCTAAGGACGAACTTAGTCAAACCTTAGAATGTGACTAACGAGACTAACTTGGGACGAACAAAGACAAACTTAAGTCTCATTCTAAGGTTTGTCTAAGTTCGTCCCAAGTTAGTCTCTTTCTAATGACGAACTTAGACAAACCTTAGAATGAGACTAACGAAACTAACTTGGGACGAACAAAGACAAACGTTAGTCTCATTCTATGGTTTGGTTTTGTTCGTCCCAAGTTAGTCTCTTTCTAAGGACGAACTTAGACAAACCTTAGAATGAGACTAACAAGACTAACTTGGGACGAACAAAGACAAGCTTAAGTCTCATTCTAAGGTTTGTCTATGTTCGTCCCAAGTTAGTCTCTTTCTAAGGACGAACTTAGACAAACCATAGAATGAGACTAACGAGACTAACTTGGGACGAACAAAGACATACTTAAGTCTCATTCTAAGGTTTGTTTTAGTTCGTCCCAAGTTAGTCTCTTTCTAAGGACGAACTTAGTCAAACCTTAGAATGTGACTAACGAGACTAACTTGGGACGAACAAAGACAAACTTAAGTCTCATTCTAAGGTTTGTCTAAGTTCGTCCCAAGTTAGTCTCTTTCTAAGGACGAACTTAGACAAACCATAGAATGAGACTAACGAGACTAACTTGGGACGAACAAAGACATACTTAAGTCTCATTCTAAGGTTTGGTTTAGTTCGTCCCAAGTTAGTCTCTTTCTAAGGACGAACTTAGACAAACCTTAGAATGAGACTAATGAGACTAACTTGGGACAAAAAAGACAAACTTAAGTCTCATTCTAAGGTTTGTCTAAGTTCGTCCCAAGTTAGTCTCTTTCTAAGGACGAAGTTAGACAAACCTTAGAATGTGACTAACGAGACTAACTTGGGATGAACAAAGACAAACTTAAGTCTCATTCTAAGGTTTGTCTAAGTTCGTCCCAAGTTAGTCTCTTTCTAATGACGAACTTAGACAAACCCTAGAATGAGACTAACAAGACTAACTTGGGACGAACAAAGACAAACGTTAGTCTCATTCTAAGGTTTGTCTAAGTTCGTCCCAAGTTAGTCTCTTTCTAAGGACGAACTTAGACAAACCTTAGAATGAGACTAACGAGACTAACTTGGGACGAACAAAGACAAATTTAAGTCTCATTCTAAGGTTTGTCTTTGTTCGTCCCAAGTTAGTCTCTTTCAAAGGACGAACTTAGACAACCCTTAGAATGTGACTAACGAGACTAACTTGGGACGAACAAAGACATACTTAAGTCTCATTCTAAGGTTTGTCTAAGTTCGTCCCAAGTTAGTCTCTTTCTAAAGACAAACTTAGACAAACTTTAGAATGAGACTAACGAGACTAACTTGGGACGAACAAAGACAAACTTAAGTCTCATTCTAAGGTTTGTCTTAGTTCGTCCCAAGTTAGTCTCTTTCTAAGGACGAACTTAGACAAACCTTAGAATGAGACTAACGAGACTAACTTGGGACGAACAAAGACAAACTTAAGTCTCATTCTCAGGTTTGTCTTAGTTCGTCCCAAGTTAGTCTCTTTCTAAGGACAAACTTAGACAAACCCTAGAATGACACTAACGAGACTAACTTGGGACGAACAAAGACAAACGTTAGTCTCATTCTAAGGTTTGTCTTAGTTCATCCCAAGTTAGTCTCTTTCTATGGATGAACTTAGACAAACCTTAGAATGAGATTAACGAGACTAATTTGGGACGAACAAAGACAAACGTTAGTCTCATTCTAAGGTTTGTATAAGTTCGTCCCAAGTTAGTCTCTTTCTAATGACGAACTTAGACAAACCTAAGAATGAGACTAACGAGACTAACTTGGGACGAACAAAGACAAATTTAAGTCTCATTCTAAGGTTTGTCTTTGTTCGTCCCAAGTTAGTCTCTTTCTAAGGACGAACTTAGACAACCCTTAGAATGAGACTAACGAGACTAACTTGGGACGAACAAAGACATACTTAAGTCTCATTCTATGGTTTGTCTAAGTTCGTCCCAAGTTAGTCTCTTTCTAAAGACGAACTTAGACAAACTTAAGAATGAGACTAACGAGACTAACTTGGGACGAACAAAGACAAACGTTAGTCTCATTCTAAGGTTTGTCTTATTTCGTCCCAAGTTAGTCTCTTTCTAAGGACGAACTTAGACAAACCTTAGAATGAGACTAACGAGACTAACTTGGGACGAACAAAGACGTACTTAAGTCTCATTGTAAGGTTTGTTTAAGTTCGTCCCAAGTTAGTCTCTTTCTAAGGACGAACTTAGACAAACCTTAGAATGAGACTAACGAGACTAACTTGGGACGAACAAAGACGTACTTAAGTCTCATTGTAACGTTTGTTTAAGTTCGTCCCAAGTTAGTCTCTTTCTAAGGACGAACTTAGACAAACCTTAGAATGAGACTAACGAGACTAACTTGGGACGAACAAAGACAAACTTAAGTCTCATTCTAAGGTTTGTCTTAGTTCGTCCCAAGTTAGTCTCTTTCAAAGGATGAACTTAGACAAACCTAAGAATGAGACTAACGAGACTAACTTGGGACGAACAAAGACAAACGTTAGTCTCATTCTAAGGTTTGTCTTAGTTCGTCCCAAGTTAGTCTCTTTCTAAGGACGAACTTAGACAAACCTTAGAATGAGACTAATGAGACTAACTTGGGACGAACAAAGACATAGTTAAGTCTCATTCTAAGGTTTGTCTAAGTTCGTCCCAAGTTAGTCTCTTTCTAAGGACGAACTTAGACAAACCTTAAAATGAGACTAACGAGACTAACTTGGGATGAACAAAGACAAACTTAAGTCTCATTCTAAGGTTTGTCTTAGTTCGTCCCAAGTTAGTCTCTTTCTAAGGATGAACTTAGACAAACCTTAGAATGAGACTAACGAGACTAACTTGGGACGTACAAAGACAAACGTTAGTCTCATTCTAAGGTTTGTCATAGTTCGTCCCAAGTTAGTCTCTTTCTAAGGACGAACTTAGACAAACCTTAGAATGAGACTAACGAGACTAACTTGGGACGAACAAAGACATAGTTAAGTCTCATTCTAAGGTTTGTCTAAGTTCGTCCCAAGTTAGTCTCTTTCTAAGGACGAACTTAGACAAACCTTAAAATGAGACTAACGAGACTAACTTGGGATGAACAAAGACAAACTTAAGTCTCATTCTAAGGTTTGTCTTAGTTCGTCCCAAGTTAGTCTCTTTCTAAGGATGAACTTAGACAAACCTTAGAATGAGACTAACGAGACTAACTTGGGACGTACAAAGACAAACTTAAGTCTCATTCTAAGGTTTGTCTTAGTTTGTACCAAGTTAGTCTCTTTCTAAGGACGAACTTAGACAAACCTAAGAATGAGACTAACGAGACTAACTTGGGGCGAACAAAGACAAATGTTAGTCTCATTCTAAGGTTTGTCTTAGTTCGTCCTAAGTTAGTCTCTTTCTAAGGACGAACTTAGACAAACCTTAGAATGAGACTAACGAGACTAACTTAGGACGAACAAAGACATACTTAAGTCTCATTCTAAGGTTTGTCTAAGTTCGTCCCAAGTTAGTCTCTTTCTAAAGACGAACTTAGACAAACTTTAGAATGAGACTAACGAGACTAACTTGGGACGAACAATGACAAACTTAAGTCCCATTCTAATGTTTGTCTTAGTTCCTCCCAAGTTAGTCTCTTTCTAAGGACGAACTTAGACAAACCTTAGAATGAGACTAACGAGACTAACTTGGGACGAACAAAGACAAATTTATGTCTCATTCTAAGGTTTGTCGTAGTTCGTCCCAAGTTAGTCTCTTTCTAAGGACGAACTTAGACAAACCTTAGAATGAGACTAACGAGACTAACTTGGGACGAACAAAGACAAACTTAAGTCTCATTCTAAGGTTTGTCTTAGTTCGTCCCAAGTTAGTCTCTTTCTAAGGACGAACTTAGACAAACCTTAGAATGAGACTAACGAGACGAACTTGGGACGAACAAAGATAAACTTAAGTCTCATTCTAAGGTTTGTCTTAGTTTGTCCCAAGTTAGTCTCTTTCTAAGGACGAACTTAGACAAACCTTAGAATGAGACTAACGAGACGAACTTGGGACGAACAATGATAAACTTAAGTCTCATTCTAAGGTTTGTCTTAGTTCATCCCAAGTTAGTCTCTTTCTAAGGACGAACTTAGACAAACCTTAGAATGAGACTAACGAGACTAACTTGGGACGAACAAAGACAAACTTAAGTCTCATTCTAAGGTTTGTCTTAGTTCATCCCAAGTTAGTCTCTTTCTAAGGACGAACTTAGACAAACCTTAGAATGAGACTAACGAGACTAACTTGGGACGAACAAAGACAAACTTAAGTCTCATTCTAAGGTTTGTCTTAGTTCGTCCCAAGTTAGTCTCTTTCTAAGGACGAACTTAGACAAACCTTAGAATGAGACTAACGAGACGAACTTGGGACGAACAAAGATAAACTTAAGTCTCATTCTAAGGTTTGTCTTAGTTTGTCCCAAGTTAGTCTCTTTCTAAGGACGAACTTAGACAAACCTTAGAATGAGACTAACGAGACTAACTTGGGACGAACAAAGACAAACTTAAGTCTCATTCTAAGGTTTGTCTAAGTTCGTCCGAAGTTAGTCTCTTTCTAAGGACGAACTTAGACAAACCTTAGAATGAGACTAACGAGACTAACTTGGGACGAACAAAGACAAACTTAAGTCTCATTCTAAGGTTTGTCTAAGTTCGTCCGAAGTTAGTCTCTTTCTAAGGACGAACTTATACAAACCTTAGAATGAGACTAACGAGACTAACTTGTGACGAACAAAGACAAACTTAAGTCTCATTCTAAGGTTTGTCTAAGTTTGTCCCAAGTTAGTCTCTTTCTAATGACGAACTTAGACAAACCTAAGAATGAGACAAACGAGACTAACTTGGGACGAACAAAGACAAACGTTAGTCTTATTCTAAGGTATGTCTAAGTTCGTCCCAAGTTAGTCTCTTTCTAAGGACGAACTTAGACAACCCTTAGAATGAGACTAACGAGACTAACTTGGGACGAACAAAGACAAACGTTAGTCTCATGCTAAGGTTTGTCTAAGTTCATCCCAAGTTAGTCTCTTTCAAATGACGAACTTAGACAAACCTTAGAATGAGACTAACGAGACTAACTTTGGACGAACAAAGACAAACGTTAGTCTCATTCTAAGGTTTGTCTAAGTTCATCCCAAGTTAGTCTCTTTCTAAGGACGAACTTAGACAAACCTTAGAATGAGACTAACGAGACAAAGTTGGGACGAACAAAGACAAACTTAAGTCTTATTCTAAGGTTTGTCTAAGTTCGTCCCAAGTTAGTCTCTTTCTAAGGACGAACTTCGACAAACATTAGAATGAGACTAACGAGACTAACTTGGGACGAACAAAGACAAACTTAAGTCTCATTCTAAGGTTTGTCTTTGTTCGTCCCAAGTTAGTCTCTTTCTAAGGATGAACTTAGACAAACCTTAGAATGAGACTAACGAGAGTAACTTGGGACGAACAACGACATACTAAAGTCTCATTCTAAGGTTTGTCTAAGTTTGTCCCAAGTTAGTCTCTTTCTAAGGACGAACTTAGACAAACCTTAGAATGAGACTAACGAGACTAACTTGGGACGAACAAAGATAAACTTAAGTCTCATTCTAAGGTTTGTCTTAGTTCATCCCAAGTTAGTCTCTTTCTAAGGACGCACTTAGACAAACCTTAGAATGAGACTAACGAGACTAACTTGGGACGAATAAAGATAAACGTTAGTCTCATTCTAAGGTTTGTCTTTGTTCGTCCCAAGTTAGTCTCTTTCTAAGGACGAACTTAGACAAACCTGAGAATGAAACTAACGAGACTAACTTGGGACGAACAAAGATAAACTTAAGTCTCATTCTAAGGTTTGTCTTAGTTCGTCCCAAGTTAGTCTCTTTCTAAGGACGAACTTAGACAACCCTTAGAATGAGACTAACGAGACTAACTTGGGACGAACAAAGACAAACGTTAGTCTCATTCTAAGGTTTGTCTAAGTTCGTCCCAAGTTAGTCTCTTTCTAAGGACAAACTTAGACAAACCTTAGAATGAGACTAACGAGACAAACTTGGGATGAACAAAGACAAACTTAAGTCTCATTCTAAGGTTTGTCTAAGTTCGTCCCAATTTAGTCTCTTTCTAAGGACGAACTTAGACAAACCATTGAATGAGACAAACGAGACTAACTTGGGACGAACAAAGACAAACTTAAGTCTCATTCTAAGGTTTGTCTTTGTTCATCCCAAGTTAGTCTCTTTCTAAGGACGAACTTAGACAAACCTGAGAATGAGACTAACGAGACTAACTTTGGGACGAACAAAGACATACTTAAGTCTCATTCTAAGGTTTGTCTAAGTTCGTCCCAAGTTAGTCTCTTTCTAAGGACGAACTTAGACAAACCTGAGAATGAGACTAACGAGACAAACTTGGGATGAACAAAGACATACTTAATTCTCATTCTAAGGTTTGTCTTAGTTCGTCCCAAGTTAGTCTCTTTCTAAGGACGAACTTAGACAAACCTTAGAATGAAACTAACGAGACTAACTTGGGACGAACAAAGACAAACTTATGTCTCATTCTAAGGTTTGTCTTAGTATGTCCCAAGTTAATCTCTTTCTAAGGACGAACTTAGACAAACCTTAGAATGAGACTAACGAGACTAACTTGGGACGAACAAAGACAAACTTAAGTCTCATTCTAAGGTTTGTCTTAGTTCGTCCCAAGTTAGTCTCTTTCTAAGGATGAACTTAGACAAACCTTAGAATGAGACTAACGACACTAACTTGGGACGAACAAAGATAAACTTAAGTCTCATTCTAAGGTTTGTCTTAGTTCGTCCCAAGTTAGTCTCTTTCTAAGGACGAACTTAGACAAACCTTAGAATGAGACTAACGAGACTAACTTGGGACGAACAAAGACAAACGTTAGTCTCATTCTAAGGTTTGTCTAAGTTCGTCCCAAGTTAGTCTCTTTCTAAGGACAAACTTAGACAAACCTTAGAATGAGACTAACGAGACCAACTTGGGATGAACAAAGACAAACTTAAGTCTCATTCTAAGGTTTGTCTAAGTTCGTCCCAAGTTAGTCTCTTTCTAAGGACAAACTTAGACAAACCTTAGAATGAGACTAACGAGACCAACTTGGGATGAACAAAGACAAACTTAAGTCTCATTCTAAGGTTTGTCTAAGTTCGTCCCAATTTAGTCTATTTCTAAGGACGAACTTAGACAAACCTTAGAATGAGACTAACGAGACTAACTTGGGACGAACAAAGACAAACTTAAGTCTCATTCTAAGGTTTGTCTTAGTTCGTCCCAAGTTAGTCTCTTTCTAAGGACGAACTTAGACAAACCTTAGAATGAGACTAACGAGACGAACTTGGGACGAACAAAGATAAACTTAAGTCTCATTCTAAGGTTTGTCTTAGTTTGTCCCAAGTTAGTCTCTTTCTAAGGACGAACTTAGACAAACCTTAGAATGAGACTAACGAGACTAACTTGGGACGAACAAAGACAAACTTAAGTCTCATTCTAAGGTTTGTCTAAGTTCGTCCGAAGTTAGTCTCTTTCTGAGGACGAACTTAGACAAACCTTAGAATGAGACTAACGAGACTAACTTGGGACGAACAAAGACAAACTTAAGTCTCATTCTAAGGTTTGTCTAAGTTCGTCCGAAGTTAGTCTCTTTCTAAGGACGAACTTATACAAACCTTAGAATGAGACTAACGAGACTAACTTGTGACGAACAAAGACAAACTTAAGTCTCATTCTAAGGTTTGTCTAAGTTTGTCCCAAGTTAGTCTCTTTCTAATGACGAACTTAGACAAACCTAAGAATGAGACAAACGAGACTAACTTGGGACGAACAAAGACAAACGTTAGTCTTATTCTAAGGTATGTCTAAGTTCGTCCCAAGTTAGTCTCTTTCTAAGGACGAACTTAGACAACCCTTAGAATGAGACTAACGAGACTAACTTGGGACGAACAAAGACAAACGTTAGTCTCATGCTAAGGTTTGTCTAAGTTCATCCCAAGTTAGTCTCTTTCAAATGACGAACTTAGACAAACCTTAGAATGAGACTAACGAGACTAACTTTGGACGAACAAAGACAAACGTTAGTCTCATTCTAAGGTTTGTCTAAGTTCATCCCAAGTTAGTCTCTTTCTAAGGATGAACTTAGACAAACCTTAGAATGAGACTAACGAGACAAAGTTGGGACGAACAAAGACAAACTTAAGTCTTATTCTAAGGTTTGTCTAAGTTCGTCCCAAGTTAGTCTCTTTCTAAGGACGAACTTCGACAAACATTAGAATGAGACTAACGAGACTAACTTGGGACGAACAAAGACAAACTTAAGTCTCATTCTAAGGTTTGTCTTTGTTCGTCCCAAGTTAGTCTCTTTCTAAGGATGAACTTAGACAAACCTTAGAATGAGACTAACGAGAGTAACTTGGGACGAACAACGACATACTAAAGTCTCATTCTAAGGTTTGTCTAAGTTTGTCCCAAGTTAGTCTCTTTCTAAGGACGAACTTAGACAAACCTTAGAATGAGACTAACGAGACTAACTTGGGACGAACAAAGATAAACTTAAGTCTCATTCTAAGGTTTGTCTTAGTTCGTCCCAAGTTAGTCTCTTTCTAAGGACGCACTTAGACAAACCTTAGAATGAGACTAACGAGACTAACTTGGGACGAATAAAGATAAACGTTAGTCTCATTCTAAGGTTTGTCTTTGTTCGTCCCAAGTTAGTCTCTTTCTAAGGACGAACTTAGACAAACCTGAGAATGAAACTAACGAGACTAACTTGGGACGAACAAAGATAAACTTAAGTCTCATTCTAAGGTTTGTCTTAGTTCGTCCCAAGTTAGTCTCTTTCTAAGGACGAACTTAGACAACCCTTAGAATGAGACTAACGAGACTAACTTGGGACGAACAAAGACAAACGTTAGTCTCATTCTAAGGTTTGTCTAAGTTCGTCCCAAGTTAGTCTCTTTCTAAGGACAAACTTAGACAAACCTTAGAATGAGACTAACGAGACAAACTTGGGATGAACAAAGACAAACTTAAGTCTCATTCTAAGGTTTGTCTAAGTTCGTCCCAATTTAGTCTCTTTCTAAGGACGAACTTAGACAAACCATTGAATGAGACAAACGAGACTAACTTGGGACGAACAAAGACAAACTTAAGTCTCATTCTAAGGTTTGTCTTTGTTCATCCCAAGTTAGTCTCTTTCTAAGGACGAACTTAGACAAACCTGAGAATGAGACTAACGAGACTAACTTTGGGACGAACAAAGACATACTTAAGTCTCATTCTAAGGTTTGTCTAAGTTCGTCCCAAGTTAGTCTCTTTCTAAGGACGAACTTAGACAAACCTGAGAATGAGACTAACGAGACTAACTTGGGATGAACAAAGACATACTTAATTCTCATTCTAAGGTTTGTCTTAGTTCGTCCCAAGTTAGTCTCTTTCTAAGGACGAACTTAGACAAACCTTAGAATGAAACTAACGAGACTAACTTGGGACGAACAAAGACAAACTTATGTCTCATTCTAAGGTTTGTCTTAGTATGTCCCAAGTTAATCTCTTTCTAAGGACGAACTTAGACAAACCTTAGAATGAGACTAACGAGACTAACTTGGGACGAACAAAGACAAACTTAAGTCTCATTCTAAGGTTTGTCTTAGTTCGTCCCAAGTTAGTCTCTTTCTAAGGATGAACTTAGACAAACCTTAGAATGAGACTAACGACACTAACTTGGGACGAACAAAGATAAACTTAAGTCTCATTCTAAGGTTTGTCTTAGTTCGTCCCAAGTTAGTCTCTTTCTAAGGACGAACTTAGACAAACCTTAGAATGAGACTAACGAGACTAACTTGGGACGAACAAAGACAAACGTTAGTCTCATTCTAAGGTTTGTCTAAGTTCGTCCCAAGTTAGTCTCTTTCTAAGGACAAACTTAGACAAACCTTAGAATGAGACTAACGAGACCAACTTGGGATGAACAAAGACAAACTTAAGTCTCATTCTAAGGTTTGTCTAAGTTCGTCCCAATTTAGTCTCTTTCTAAGGACGAACTTAGACAAACCTTTGAATGAGACTAACGAGACTAACTTGGGACGAACAAATACAAACTTAAGTCTCATTCTAAGGTTTGTCTTTGTTCATCCCAAGTTAGTCTCTTTCTAAGGACGAACTTAGACAAACCTGAGAATGAGACTAACGAGACTAACTTGGGATGAACAAAGACATACTTAAGTCTCATTCTAAGGTTTGTCTTAGTTCGTCCCAAGTTAGTCTCTTTCTAAGGACGAACTTAGACAAACCTTAGAATGAGACTAACGACACTAACTTGGGACGAACAAAGATAAACTTAAGTCTCATTCTAAGGTTTGTCTTTGTTCATCCCAAGTTAGTCTCTTTCTAAGGACGAACTTAGACAAACCTGAGAATGAGACTAACGAGACTAACTTTGGGACGAACAAAGACATACTTAAGTCTCATTCTAAGGTTTGTCTAAGTTCGTCCCAAGTTAGTCTCTTTCTAAGGACGAACTTAGACAAACCTGAGAATGAGACTAACGAGACTAACTTGGGATGAACAAAGACATACTTAATTCTCATTCTAAGGTTTGTCTTAGTTCGACCCAAGTTAGTCTCTTTCTAAGGACGAACTTAGACAAACCTTAGAATGAAACTAACGAGACTAACTTGGGACGAACAAAGACAAACTTATGTCTCATTCTAAGGTTTGTCTTAGTATGTCCCAAGTTAATCTCTTTCTAAGGACGAACTTAGACAAACCTTAGAATGAGACTAACGAAACTAACTTGGGACGAACAAAGACAAACTTAAGTCTCATTCTAAGGTTTGTCTTAGTTCGTCCCAAGTTAGTCTCTTTCTAAGGATGAACTTAGACAAACCTTAGAATGAGACTAACGACACTAACTTGGGACGAACAAAGATAAACTTAAGTCTCATTCTAAGGTTTGTCTAAGTTCGTCCCAAGTTAGTCTCTTTCTAAGGACAAACTTAGACAAACCTTAGAATGAGACTAACGAGACCAACTTGGGATGAACAAAGACAAACTTAAGTCTCATTCTAAGGTTTGTCTAAGTTCGTCCCAATTTAGTCTCTTTCTAAGGACGAACTTAGACAAACCTTTGAATGAGACTAACGAGACTAACTTGGGACGAACAAAGACAAACTTAAGTCTCATTCTAAGGTTTGTCTTTTTTCATCCCAAGTTAGTCTCTTTCTAAGGACGAACTTAGACAAACCTGAGAATGAGACTAACGAGACTAACTTGGGATGAACAAAGACATACTTAAGTCTCATTCTAAGGTTTGTCTTAGTTCGTCCCAAGTTAGTCTCTTTCTAAGGACGAACTTAGACAAACCTTAGAATGAGACTAACGACACTAACTTGGGACGAACAAAGATAAACTTAAGTCTCATTCTAAGGTTTGTCTTAGTTCGTCCCAAGTTAGTCTCTTTCTAAGGACGAACTTAGACAAACCTTAGAATGAGACTAACGAGACTAACTTGGGACGAACAAAGACAAACTAAAGTCTCATTCTAAGGTTTGTCTAAGTTCGTCCGAAGTTAGTCTCTTTCTAAGGACGAACTTATACAAACCTTAGAATGAGACTAACGAGACTAACTTGTGACGAACAAAGACAAACTTAAGTCTCATTCTAAGGTTTATCTAAGTTCGTCCCAAGTTAGTCTCTTTCTAATGATAAACTTAGACAAACCTGAGAATGAGACAAACGAGACTAACTTGGGACGAACAAAGACAAACGTTAGTCTTATTCTAAGGTATATCTAAGTTCGTCCCAAGTTTGTCTCTTTCTAAGGACGAACTTAGACAAACCTTAGAATGAGACTAACGAGACTAACTTGGGACGAACAAAGACAAACTTAAGTCTCATTCTAAGGTTTGTCTTAGTTCGTCCCAAGTTAGTCTCTTTCTAAGGATGAACTTAGACAAACCTTAGAATGAGACTAACGACACTAACTTGGGACGAACAAAGACAAACTAAAGTCTCATTCTAAGGTTTGTCTAAGTTCGTCCGAAGTTAGTCTCTTTCTAAGGACGAACTTATACAAACCTTAGAATGAGACTAACGAGACTAACTTGTGACGAACAAAGACAAACTTAAGTCTCATTCTAAGGTTTATCTAAGTTCGTCCCAAGTTAGTCTCTTTCTAATGATGAACTTAGACAAACCTGAGAATGAGACAAACGAGACTAACGTGGGACGAACAAAGACAAACGTTAGTCTTATTCTAAGGTATATCTAAGTTCGTCCCAAGTTTGTCTCTTTCTAAGGACGAACTTAGACAAACCTTAGAATGAGACTAACGAGACTAACTTGGGACGAACAAAGACAAACTTAAGTCTCATTCTTAGGTTTGTCTTAGTTCATCCCAAGTTAGTGTCTTTCTAAGGACGAACTTAGACAAACCTTAGAATGAGACTAACGAGACTAATTTGGGACGAACAAAGACAAACTTAAGTCTCATTCTAAGGTTTGTCTAAGTTCGTCCCAAGTTAGTCTCTTTCTAAGGACGAACTTAGACAAACCTTAGAATGAGACTAACGAGACAAACTTGGGACGAACAAATACAAACTTAAGTCTCATTCTAAGGTTTGTCTAAGTTCGTCCCAAGTTTGTCTCTTTCTAAGGACGAACTTAGACAAACCTTAGAATGAGACTAACGAGACTAACTTGGGACGAACAAAGACAAATGTTAGGCTTATTCTAAGGTATGTCTAAGTTCGTCCCAAGTTAGTCTCTTTCTAAGGACGAACTTAGACAAACCTTAGAATGAGACTAACGAGACAAACTTGGGACGAACAAATACAAACTTAAGTCTCATTCTAAGGTTTGTCTAAGTTCATCCCAAGTTTGTCTCTTTCTAAGGACGAACTTAGACAAACCTTTGAATGAGACTAACGAGACTAACTTGGGACGAACAAAGACAAACTTAAGTCTCATTCTAAGGTTTGTCTTTGTTCGTCCCAAGTTAGTCTCTTTCTAAGGACGAACTTAGACAAACCTGAGAATGAGACTAACGATACTAACTTGGGATGAACAAAGATAGACTTAAGTCTCATTCTAAGGTTTGTCTAAGTTCGTCCCAAGTTAGTCTCTTTCTAAGGACGAACTTAGACAAACCTTAGAATGAAACTAACGAGACCAACTTGGGACGAACAAAGACAAACTTATGTCTCATTCTAAGGTTTGTCTTAGTTCGTCCCAAGTTAGTCTCTTTCTAAGGACGAACTTAGACAAACCTTAGAATGAGACTAACGAGACTAACTTGGGACGAACAAAGACAAACTTAAGTCTCATTCTAAGTTTTGTCTTAGTTCGTCCCAAGTTAGTCTCTTTCTAAGGACGAACTTAGACAAACCTTAGAATGATACTAACGAGCCTAACTTGGGACGAACAAAGACAAACTTAAGTCTCATTCTAAGGTTTGTCTTAGTTCGTCCCAAGTTAGTCTCTTTCTAAGGATGAACTTAGACAAACCTTAGAATGAGACTAACGAGACTAACTTGGGACGAACAAAGATAAACTTAAGTCTCATTCTAAGGTTTGTCTTAGTTCGTCCCAAGTTAGTCTCTTTCTAAGGACGAACTTAGACAAACCTTAGAATGAGACTAACGAGACTAACTTGGGACGAACAAAGACAAACTTAAGTCTCATTCTAAGGTTTGTCTAAGTTCGTCCGAAGTTAGTCTCTTTCTAAGGACGAACTTATACAAACCTTAGAATAAGACTAACGAGACTAACTTGTGACGAACAAAGACAAACTTAAGTCTCATTCTAAGGTTTGTCTAAGTTCGTCCCAAGTTAGTCTCTTTCTAATGACGAACTTAGACAAACCTGAGAATGAGACAAACGAGACTAACTTGGGACGAACAAAGACAAATGTTAGTCTTATTCTAAGGTATGTCTAAGTTCGTCCCAAGTTTGTCTCTTTCTAAGGACGAACTTAGACAAACCTTAGAATGAGACTAACGATACTAACTTGGGACGAACAAAGACAAACTTAAGTCTCATTCTAAGGTTTGTCTTAATTCGTCCCAAGTTAGTGTCTTTCTAAGGACGAACTTAGACAAACCTTAGAATGAGACTAACGAGATTAACTTGTGACGAACAAAGACAAACTTAAGTCTCATTCTAAGGTTTGTCTAAGTTTTTCCCAAGTTAGTCTCTTTCTAAGGACGAACTTAGACAAACCATAGAATGAGACTAACGAGACAAACTTGGGACGAACAAAGACAAACTTAAGTCTCATTCTAAGGTTTGTCTAAGTTCGTCCCAAGTTTGTCTCTTTCTAAGGACGAACTTAGACAAACCTTAGAATGAGACTAACGAGACAAACTTGGGACGAACAAAGACAAACTTAAGTCTCATTCTAAGGTTTGTCTAAGTTCGTCCGAAGTTAGTCTCTTTCTAAGGATGAACTTAGACAAACCTTAGAATGAGACTAACGAGACTAACTTGTGACGAACAAAGACAAACTTAAGTCTCATTCTAAGGTTTGTCTAAGTTCGTCCCAAGTTAGTCTCTTTCTAATGACGAACTTAAAAAAAAAATTAAAAAAAAAATTGACGAACTTAGACAAACCTGAGAATGAGACTAACGAGACTAACTTGGGACGAACATAGACAAATGTTAGGCTTATTCTAAGGTATGTCTAAGTTCGTCCCAAGTTAGTCTCTTTCTAAGGACGAACTTAGACAAACCTTAGAATGAGACTAACGAGACAAACTTGGGACGAACAAATACAAACTTAAGTCTCATTCTAAGGTTTGTCTAAGTTCGTCCCAAGTTTGTCTCTTTCTAAGGACGAACTTAGACAAACCTTTGAATGAGACGAACGAGACTAACTTGGGACGAACAAAGACAAACTTAAGTCTCATTCTAAGGTTTGTCTTTGTTCGTCCCAAGTTAGTCTCTTTCTAAGGACGAACTTAGACAAACCTGAGAATGAGACTAATGAGACTAACTTGGGATGAACAAAGACATCTTTAAGTCTCATTATAAGGTTTGTCTAAGTTCGTCCCAAGTTAGTCTCTTTCTAAGGACGAACTTAGACAAACCTTAGAATGAAACTAACGAGACTAACTTGGGACGAACAAAGACAAACTTGTGTCTCATTCTAAGGTTTGTCTTAGTTCGTCCCAAGTTAGTCTCTTTTTAAGGACGAACTTAGACAAACCTTAGAATGAGACTAACGAGACTAACTTGGGACGAACAAAGACAAACTTAAGTCTCATTCTAAGGTTTGTCTTAGTTCGTCCCAAGTTAGTCTCTTTCTAAGGATGAACTTAGACAAACCTTAGAATGAGACTAACGAGCCTAACTTGGGACGAACAAAGACAAACTTAAGTCTCATTCTAAGGTTTGTCTTAGTTCGTCCCAAGTTAGTCTCTTTCTAAGGATGAACTTAGACAAACCTTAGAATGAGACTAACGAGACTAACTTGGGACGAACAAAGATAAACTTAAGTCTCATTCTAAGGTTTGTCTTAGTTCGTCCCAAGTTAGTCTCTTTCTAAGGACGAACTTAGACAAACCTTAGAATGAGACTAACGAGACTAACTTGGGACGAACAAAGACAAACTTAAGTCTCATTCTAAGGTTTGTCTAAGTTCGTCCGAAGTTAGTCTCTTTCTAAGGACGAACTTATACAAACCTTAGAATAAGACTAACGAGACTAACTTGTGACGAACAAAGACAAACTTAAGTCTCATTCTAAGGTTTGTCTAAGTTCGTCCCAAGTTAGTCTCTTTCTAAGGACGAAATTAGACAAACCTTAGAATGAGACTAACGAGACTAAGATGGGACGAACAAAGATAAACTTAAGTCTCATTCTAAGGTTTGTCTTAGTTCGTCCCAAGTTAGTCTCTTTCTAAGGACGAACTTAGACAAACCTGAGAATGAGACTAACGATACTAACTTGGGATGAACAAAGACAGACTTAAGTCTCATTCTAAGGTTTGTCTAAGTTCGTCCCAAGTTAGTCTTTTTCTAAGGACGAACTTTGACAAACCTTAGAATGAAACTAACGAGACTAACTTGGGACGAACAAAGACAAACTTATGTCTCATTCTAAGGTTTGTCTTAGTTCGTCCCAAGTTAGTCTCTTTCTAAGGACGAACTTAGACAAACCTTAGAATGAGACTAACGAGACTAACTTGGGACGAACAAAGACAAACTTAAGTCTCATTATAAGGTTTGTCTTAGTTCGTCCCAAGTTAGTCTCTTTCTAAGGATGAACTTAGACAAACGTTAGAATGAGACTAAGGAGACTAACTTAGGACGAACAAAGATAAACTTAAGTCTCATTCTAAGTTTTGTCTTAGTTCGTCCCAAGTTAGTCTCTTTCTAAGGACGAACTTAGACAAACCTTAGAATGAGACTAACGAGACTGACTTAGGACGAACAAAGACAAACTTAAGTCTCATTCTAAGGTTTGTCTAAGTTCGTCCGAAGTTAGTCTCTTTCTAAGGACGAACTTATACAAACCTTAGAATGAGACTAACGAGACTAACTTGTGACGAACAAAGACAAACTTAAGTCTCATTCTAAGGTTTGTCTAAGTTCGTCCCAAGTTAGTCTCTTTCTAATGACGAACTTAGACAAACCTGAGAATGAGACAAACGAGACTAACTTGGGACGAACAAAGACAAACGTTAGTCTTATTCTAAGGTATGTCTAAGTTCGTCCCAAGTCTGTCTCTTTCTAAGGACGAACTTAGACAAACCTTAGAATGAGACTAACGAGACTAACTTGGGACGAACAAAGACAAACTTAAGTCTCATTCTAAGGTTTGTCTTATTTCGTCCCAAGTTAGTGTCTTTCTAAGGACGAACTTAGACAAACCTTAGAATGAGACTAACGAGACTAACTTGGGACGAACAAAGACAAACTTAAGTCTCATTCTAAGGTTTGTCTAAGTTCGTCCCAAGTTAGTCTCTTTCTAAGGACGAACTTAGACAAACCTTAGAATGAGACTAACGAGACAAACTTGGGACGAACAAATACAAACTTAAGTCTCATTCTAAGGTTTGTCTAAGTTCGTCCCATGTTTGTCTCTTTCTAAGGACGAACTTAGACAAACCTTAGAATGAGACTAACGAGACAAACTTTGGACGAACAAAGACAAACTTAAGTCTCATTCTAAGGTTTGTCTAAGTTCGTCCGAAGTTAGTCTCTTTCTAAGGACGAACTTAGACAAATCTTAGAATGAGACTAACGAGACTAACTTGGGACGAACAAAGATAAACTTAAGTCTCATTCTAAGGTTTGTCTTAGTTCATCCCAAGTTAGTCTCTTTCTAAGGACGAACTTAGACAAACCTTAGAATGAGACTAACGAGCCTAACTTGGGACGAACAAAGACAAACTTAAGTCTCATTCTAAGGTTTGTCTTAGTTCGTCCCAAGTTAGTCTCTTTCTAAGGATGAACTTAGACAAACCTTAGAATGAGACTAACGAGACTAACTTGGGACGAACAAAGACAAACGTTAGTCTTATTCTAAGGTATGTCTAAGTTCGTCCCAAGTTTGTCTCTTTCTAAGGACGAACTTAGACAAACCTTAGAATGAGACTAACGAGCCTAACTTGGGACGAACAAAGACAAACTTAAGTCTCATTCTAAGGTTTGTCTAAGTTCGTCCCAAGTTAGTTTCTTTCTAAGGACGAACTTAGACAAACCTTAGAATAAGACTAACGAGACAAACTTGGGACGAACAAATACAAACTTAAGTCTCATTCTAAGGTTTGTCTAAGTTCGTCCCAAGTTAGTCTCTTTCTAATGACGAACTTAGACAAACCTGAGAATGAGACAAACGAGACTAACTTGGGACGAACAAAGACAAACGTTAGTCTTATTCTAAGGTATGTCTAAGTTCGTCCCAAGTCTGTCTCTTTCTAAGGACGAACTTAGACAAACCTTAGAATGAAACTAACGAGACTAACTTGGGACGAACAAAGACAAACTTATGTCTCATTCTAAGGTTTGTCTTAGTTCGTCCCAAGTTAGTCTCTTTCTAAGGACGAACTTAGACAAACCTTAGAATGAGACTAACGAGCCTAACTTGGGACGAACAAAGACAAACTTAAGTCTCATTCTAAGGTTTGTCTTAGTTCGTCCCAAGTTAGTCTCTTTCTAAGGATGAACTTAGACAAACCTTAGAATGAGACTAACGAGACTAACTTGGGACGAACAAAGATAAACTTAAGTCTCATTCTAAGGTTTGTCTTAGTTCGTCCCAAGTTAGTCTCTTTCTAAGGACGAACTTAGACAAACCTTAGAATGAGACTAACGAGACTAACTTGGGACGAACAAAGACAAACGTTAGTCTTATTCTAAGGTATGTCTAAGTTCGTCCCAAGTTTGTCTCTTTCTAAGGACGAACTTAGACAAACCTTAGAATGAGACTAACGATACTAACTTGGGACGAACAAAGACAAACTTAAGTCTCATTGTAAGGTTTGTCTTAATTCGTCCCAAGTTAGTGTCTTTCTAAGGACGAACTTAGACAAACCTTAGAATGAGACTAACGAGATTAACTTGGGACGAACAAAGACAAACTTAAGTCTCATTCTAAGGTTTGTCTAAGTTTTTCCCAAGTTAGTCTCTTTCTAAGGACGAACTTAGACAAACCATAGAATGAGACTAACGAGACAAACTTGGGACGAACAAAGACAAACTTAAGTCTCATTCTAAGGTTTGTCTAAGTTCGTCCCAAGTTTGTCTCTTTCTAAGGACGAACTTAGACAAACCTTAGAATGAGACTAACGAGACAAACTTGGGACGAACAAAGACAAACTTAAGTCTCATTCTAAGGTTTGTCTAAGTTCGTCCGAAGTTAGTCTCTTTCTAAGGACGAACTTAGACAAACCTTAGAATGAGACTAACGAGACTAACTTGTGACGAACAAAGACAAACTTAAGTCTCATTCTAAGGTTTGTCTAAGTTCGTCCCAAGTTAGTCTCTTTCTAATGACGAACTTAAAAAAAAAATTAAAAAAAAAAATTGACGAACTTAGACAAACCTGAGAATGAGACTAACGAGACTAACTTGGGACGAACATAGACAAATGTTAGGCTTATTCTAAGGTATGTCTAAGTTCGTCCCAAGTTAGTCTCTTTCTAAGGACGAACTTAGACAAACCTTAGAATGAGACTAACGAGACAAACTTGGGACGAACAAATACAAACTTAAGTCTCATTCTAAGGTTTGTCTAAGTTCGTCCCAAGTTTGTCTCTTTCAAAGGACGAACTTAGACAAACCTTTGAATGAGACTAACGAGACTAACTTGGGACGAACAAAGACAAACTTAAGTCTCATTCTAAGGTTTGTCTTTGTTCGTCCCAAGTTAGTCTCTTTCTAAGGACGAACTAAGACAAACCTGAGAATGAGACTAATGAGACTAACTTGGGATGAACAAAGACATCTTTAAGTCTCATTATAAGGTTTGTCTAAGTTCGTCCCAAGTTAGTCTCTTTCTAAGGACGAACTTAGACAAACCTTAGAATGAAACTAACGAGACTAACTTGGGACGAACAAAGACAAACTTGTGTCTCATTCTAAGGTTTGTCTTAGTTCGTCCCAAGTTAGTCTCTTTCTAAGGACGAACTTAGACAAACCTTAGAATGAGACTAACGAGACTAACTTGGGACGAACAAAGACAAACTTAAGTCTCATTCTAAGGTTTGTCTTAGTTTGTCCCAAGTTAGTCTCTTTCTAAGGATGAACTTAGACAAACCTTAGAATGAGACTAACGAGACTAACTTGGGACGAACAAAGATAAACTTAAGTCTCATTCTAAGGTTGGTCTTAGTTCGTCCCAAGTTAGTCTCTTTCTAAGGAAGAACTTAGACAAACCTTAGAATGAGACTAACGAGACTAACTTGGGACGAACAAAGACAAACTTAAGTCTCATTCTAAGGTTTGTCTAAGTTCGTCCGAAGTTAGTCCCTTTCTAAGGACGAACTTATACAAACCTTAGAATGAGACTAACGAGACTAACTTGTGACGAACAAAGACAAACTTAAGTCTCATTCTAAGGTTTGTCTAAGTTCGTCCAAAGTTAGTCTCTTTCTAATGACGAACTTAGACAAACCTGAGAATGAGACTAACGCGACTAACTTGGGACGAACAAAGACAAACTTAAGTCTCATTCTAAGGTTTGTCTTAGTTCGTCCCAAGTTAGTGTCTTTCTAAGGACGAACTTAGACAAACCTTAGAATGAGACTAACGAGACTAACTTGGGACGAACAAAGACAAACTTAAGTCACATTCTAAGGTTTGTCTAAGTTCGTCTCAAGTTAGTCTCTTTCTAAGGACGAACTTAGACAAACCTTAGAATGAGACTAACGAGACAAACTTGGGACGAACAAATACAAACTTAAGTCTCATTCTAAGGTTTGTCTAAGTTCATCCCAAGTTTGTCTCTTTCTAAGGACGAACTTAGACAAACCTTAGAATGAGACTAACGAGACAAACTTAGGACGAACAAAGACAAACTTAAGTCTCATTCTAAGGTTTGTCTAAGTTCGTCCGAAGTTAGTCTCTTTCTAAGGACGAACTTAGACAAATCTTAGAATGAGACTAACGAGACTAACTTGGGACGAACAAAGATAAACTTAAGTCTCATTCTAAGGTTTGTCTTAGTTCGTCCCAAGTTAGTCTCTTTCTAAGGACGAACTTAGACAAACCTTAGAATGAGACTAACGAGACTAACTTGGGACGAACAAAGACAATCGTTAGTCTCATTCTAAGGTTTGTCTAAGTTCGTCCCAAGTTAGTCTCTTTCGAAGGACGAACTTAGACAAACCTTAGAATGAGACTAACGAGACAAACTTGGGATGAGCAAAGACAAACTTAAGTCTCATTCTAAGGTTTGTCTAAGTTCGTCCCAATTTAGTCTCTTTCTAAGGACGAACATAGACAAACCTTTGAATGAGACTAACGAGACTAACTTGGGACGAACAAAGACAAACTTAAGTCTCATTCTAAGGTTTGTCTTTGTTCGTCCCAAGTTAGTCTCTATCTAAGGACGAACTTAGACAAACCTGAGAATGAGACTAACGAGACTAACTTGGGATGAACAAAGACATACTTAAGTCTCATTCTAAGGTTTGTCTAAGTTTGTCCCAAGTTAGTCTCTTTCTATGGACGAACTTAGACAAACCTTAGAATGAAACTAACGAGACTAACTTGGGACGAACAAAGACAAACTTATGTCTCATTCTAAGGTTTGTCTTAGTTCGTCCCAAGTTAGTCTCTTTCTAAGGACGAACTTAGACAAACCTTTGAATGAGACTAACGAGCCTAACTTGGGACGAACAAAGTCAAACTTAAGTCTCATTGTAAGGTTTGTCTTAATTCGTCCCAAGTTAGTGTCTTTCTAAGGACGAACTTAGACAAACCTTAGAATGAGACTAACGAGATTAACTTGGGACGAACAAAGACAAACTTAAGTCTCATTCTAAGGTTTGTCTAAGTTTTTCCCAAGTTAGTCTCTTTCTAAGGACGAACTTAGACAAACCATAGAATGAGACTAACGAGACAAACTTGGGACGAACAAAGACAAACTTAAGTCTCATTCTAAGGTTTGTCTAAGTTCGTCCCAAGTTTGTCTCTTTCTAAGGACGAACTTAGACAAACCTTAGAATGAGACTAACGAGACAAACTTGGGACGAACAAAGACAAACTTAAGTCTCATTCTAAGGTTTGTCTAAGTTCGTCCGAAGTTAGTCTCTTTCTAAGGACGAACTTAGACAAACCTTAGAATGAGACTAACGAGACTAACTTGTGACGAACAAAGACAAACTTAAGTCTCATTCTAAGGTTTGTCTAAGTTCGTCCCAAGTTAGTCTCTTTCTAATGACGAACTTAAAAAAAAAATTAAAAAAAAAAATTGACGAACTTAGACAAACCTGAGAATGAGACTAACGAGACTAACTTGGGACGAACATAGACAAATGTTAGGCTTATTCTAAGGTATGTCTAAGTTCGTCCCAAGTTAGTCTCTTTCTAAGGACGAACTTAGACAAACCTTAGAATGAGACTAACGAGACAAACTTGGGACGAACAAATACAAACTTAAGTCTCATTCTAAGGTTTGTCTAAGTTCGTCCCAAGTTTGTCTCTTTCTAAGGACGAACTTAGACAAACCTTTGAATGAGACTAACGAGACTAACTTGGGACGAACAAAGACAAACTTAAGTCTCATTCTAAGGTTTGTCTTTGTTCGTCCCAAGTTAGTCTCTTTCTAAGGACGAACTAAGACAAACCTGAGAATGAGACTAATGAGACTAACTTGGGATGAACAAAGACATCTTTAAGTCTCATTATAAGGTTTGTCTAAGTTCGTCCCAAGTTAGTCTCTTTCTAAGGACGAACTTAGACAAACCTTAGAATGAAACTAACGAGACTAACTTGGGACGAACAAAGACAAACTTGTGTCTCATTCTAAGGTTTGTCTTAGTTCGTCCCAAGTTAGTCTCTTTCTAAGGACGAACTTAGACAAACCTTAGAATGAGACTAACGAGACTAACTTGGGACGAACAAAGACAAACTTAAGTCTCATTCTAAGGTTTGTCTTAGTTTGTCCCAAGTTAGTCTCTTTCTAAGGATGAACTTAGACAAACCTTAGAATGAGACTAACGAGACTAACTTGGGACGAACAAAGATAAACTTAAGTCTCATTCTAAGGTTGGTCTTAGTTCGTCCCAAGTTAGTCTCTTTCTAAGGAAGAACTTAGACAAACCTTAGAATGAGACTAACGAGACTAACTTGGGACGAACAAAGACAAACTTAAGTCTCATTCTAAGGTTTGTCTAAGTTCGTCCGAAGTTAGTCCCTTTCTAAGGACGAACTTATACAAACCTTAGAATGAGACTAACGAGACTAACTTGTGACGAACAAAGACAAACTTAAGTCTCATTCTAAGGTTTGTCTAAGTTCGTCCAAAGTTAGTCTCTTTCTAATGACGAACTTAGACAAACCTGAGAATGAGACTAACGCGACTAACTTGGGACGAACAAAGACAAACTTAAGTCTCATTCTAAGGTTTGTCTTAGTTCGTCCCAAGTTAGTGTCTTTCTAAGGACGAACTTAGACAAACCTTAGAATGAGACTAACGAGACTAACTTGGGACGAACAAAGACAAACTTAAGTCACATTCTAAGGTTTGTCTAAGTTCGTCTCAAGTTAGTCTCTTTCTAAGGACGAATTTAGACAAACCTTAGAATGAGACTAACGAGACAAACTTGGGACGAACAAATACAAACTTAAGTCTCATTCTAAGGTTTGTCTAAGTTCATCCCAAGTTTGTCTCTTTCTAAGGACGAACTTAGACAAACCTTAGAATGAGACTAACGAGACAAACTTAGGACGAACAAAGACAAACTTAAGTCTCATTCTAAGGTTTGTCTAAGTTCGTCCGAAGTTAGTCTCTTTCTAAGGACGAACTTAGACAAATCTTAGAATGAGACTAACGAGACTAACTTGGGACGAACAAAGATAAACTTAAGTCTCATTCTAAGGTTTGTCTTAGTTCGTCCCAAGTTAGTCTCTTTCTAAGGACGAACTTAGACAAACCTTAGAATGAGACTAACGAGACTAACTTGGGACGAACAAAGACAATCGTTAGTCTCATTCTAAGGTTTGTCTAAGTTCGTCCCAAGTTAGTCTCTTTCGAAGGACGAACTTAGACAAACCTTAGAATGAGACTAACGAGACAAACTTGGGATGAGCAAAGACAAACTTAAGTCTCATTCTAAGGTTTGTCTAAGTTCGTCCCAATTTAGTCTCTTTCTAAGGACGAACATAGACAAACCTTTGAATGAGACTAACGAGACTAACTTGGGACGAACAAAGACAAACTTAAGTCTCATTCTAAGGTTTGTCTTTGTTCGTCCCAAGTTAGTCTCTATCTAAGGACGAACTTAGACAAACCTGATAATGAGACTAACGAGACTAACTTGGGATGAACAAAGACATACTTAAGTCTCATTCTAAGGTTTGTCTAAGTTTGTCCCAAGTTAGTCTCTTTCTATGGACGAACTTAGACAAACCTTAGAATGAAACTAACGAGACTAACTTGGGACGAACAAAGACAAACTTATGTCTCATTCTAAGGTTTGTCTTAGTTCGTCCCAAGTTAGTCTCTTTCTAAGGACGAACTTAGACAAACCTTTGAATGAGACTAACGAGCCTAACTTGGGACGAACAAAGTCAAACTTAAGTCTCATTCTAAGGTTTGTCTTAGTTCGTCCCAAGTTAGTCTCTTTCTAAGGATGAACTTAGACAAACCTTAGAATGAGACTAACGAGACTAACTTGGGACGAACAAAGATAAACTTAAGTCTCATTCTAAGGTTTGTCTTAGTTCGTCCCAAGTTAGTCTCTTTCTAAGGACGAACTTAGACAAACCTTAGAATGAGACTAACGAGACTAACTTGGGAGGAACAAAGACAAACTTAAGTCTCATTCTAAGGTTTGTCTAAGTTCGTCCGAAGTTAGTCTCTTTCTAAGGACGAACTTATACAAACCTTAGAATAAGACTAACGAGACTAACTTGTGACGAACAAAGACAAACTTAAGTCTCATTCTAAGGTTTGTCTAAGTTCGTCCCAAGTTAGTCTCTTTCTAATGACGAACTTAGACAAACCTGAGAATGAGACAAACGAGACTAACTTGGGACGAACAAAGACAAACGTTAGTCTTATTCTAAGGTATGTCTAAGTTCGTCCCAAGTTTGTCTCTTTCTAAGGACGAACTTAGACAAACCTTAGAATGAGACTAACGATACTAACTTGGGACGAACAAAGACAAACTTAAGTCTCTTTCTAAGGTTTGTCTTAATTCGTCCCAAGTTAGTGTCTTTCTAAGGACGAACTTAGACAAACCTTAGAATGAGACTAACGAGATTAACTTGGGACGAACAAAGACAAACTTAAGTCTCATTCTAAGGTTTGTCTAAGTTTTTCCCAAGTTAGTCTCTTTCTAAGGACGAACTTAGACAAACCATAGAATGAGACTAACGAGACAAACTTGGGACGAACAAAGACAAACTTAAGTCTCATTCTAAGGTTTGTCTAAGTTCGTCCCAAGTTTGTCTCTTTCTAAGGACGAACTTAGACAAACCTTAGAATGAGACTAACGAGACAAACTTGGGACGAACAAAGACAAACTTAAGTCTCATTCTAAGGTTTGTCTAAGTTCGTCCGAAGTTAGTCTCTTTCTAAGGACGAACTTAGACAACCCTTAGAATGAGACTAACGAGACTAACTTGTGACGAACAAAGACAAACTTAAGTCTCATTCTAAGGTTTGTCTAAGTTCATCCCAAGTTAGTCTCTTTCTAATGACGAACTTAAAAAAAAATTAAAAAAAAAAATTGACGAACTTAGACAAACCTGAGAATGAGACTAACGAGACTAACTTGGGACGAACATAGACAAATGTTAGGCTTATTCTAAGGTATGTCTAAGTTCGTCCCAAGTTAGTCTCTTTCTAAGGACGAACTTAGACAAACCTTAGAATGAGACTAACGAGACAAACTTGGGACGAACAAATACAAACTTAAGTCTCATTCTAAGGTTTGTCTAAGTTCGTCCCAAGTTTGTCTCTTTCTAAGGACGAACTTAGACAAACCTTTGAATGAGACTAACGAGACTAACTTGGGACGAACAAAGACAAACTTAAGTCTCATTCTAAGGTTTGTCTTTGTTCGTCCCAAGTTAGTCTCTTTCTAAGGATGAACTTAGACAAACCTGAGAATGAGACTAACGAGACTAACTTGGGATGAACAAAGACATCTTTAAGTCTCATTATAAGGTTTGTCTAAGTTCGTCCCAAGTTAGTCTCTTTCTAAGGACGAACTTAGACAAACCTTAGAATGAAACTAACGAGACAAACTTGGGACGAACAAAGACAAACTTGTGTCTCATTCTAAGGTTTGTCTTAGTTCGTCCCAAGTTAGTCTCTTTCTAAGGACGAACTTAGACAAACCTTAGAATGAGACTAACGAGACTAACTTGGGACGAACAAAAACAAACTTAAGTCTCATTCTAAGGTTTGTCTTAGTTCGTCCCAAGTTAGTCTCTTTCTAAGGATGAACTTAGACAAACCTTAGAATGAGACTAACGAGAGTAACTTGGGACGAACAAAGATAAACTTAAGTCTCATTCTAAGGTTGGTCTTAGTTCGTCCCAAGTTAGTCTCTTTCTAAGGAAGAACTTATACAAACCTTAGAATGAGACTAACGAGACTAACTTGGGACGAACAAAGACAAACTTAAGTCTCATTCTAAGGTTTGTCTAAGTTCGTCCGAAGTTAGTCTCTTTCTAAGGACGAACTTATACAAACCTTAGAATGAGACTAACGAGACTAACTTGTGACGAACAAAGACAAACTTAAGTCTCATTCTAAGGTTTGTCTAAGTTCGTCCCAAGTTAGTCTCTTTCTAATGACGAACTTAGACAAACCTGAGAATGAGACAAACGAGACTAACTTGGGACGAACAAAGACAAACATTAGTCTTATTCTAAGGTATGTCTAAGTTCGTCCCAAGTTTGTCTCTTTCTAAGGACGAACTTAGACAAACCTTAGAATGAGACTAACGAGACTAACTTGGGACGAACAAAGACAAACTTAAGTCTCATTCTAAGGTTTGTCTTAGTTCGTCCCAAGTTAGTGTCTTTCTAAGGACGAACTTAGACAAACCTTAGAATGAGACTAACGAGACTAACTTGGGACGAACAAAGACAAACTTAAGTCACATTCTAAGGTTTGTCTAAGTTCGTCCCAAGTTAGTCTCTTTCTAAGGACGAACTTAGACAAACCTTAGAATGAGACTAACGAGACAAACTTGGGACGAACAAATACAAACTTAAGTCTCATTCTAAGGTTTGTCTAAGTTCGTCCCAAGTTTGTCTCTTTCTAAGGACGAACTTAGACAAACCTTAGAATGAGACTAACGAGACAAACTTGGGACGAACAAAGACAAACTTAAGTCTCATTCTAAGGTTTGTCTAAGTTCATCCGAAGTTAGTCTCTTTCTAAGGACGAACTTAGACAAACCTTAGAATGAGACTAACGAGACTAACTTGTGACGAACAAAGACAAACTTAAGTCTCATTCTAAGGTTTGTCTAAGTTCATCCCAAGTTAGTCTCTTTCTAATGACGAACTTAGACAAACCTGAGAATGAGACTAAAGCGACTTACTTGGGACGAACAAAGACAAATGTTAGGCTTATTCTAAGGTATGTCTAAGTTCGTCCCAAGTTAGTCTCTTTCTAAGGACGAACTTAGACAAACCTTAGAATGAGACTAACGAGACAAACTTGGGACGAACAAATATAAACTTAAGTCTCATTCTAAGGTTTGTCTAAGTTCGTCCCCAGTTTGTCTCTTTCTAAGGACGAACTTAGACAAACCTTTGAATGAGACTAACAAGACTAACTTGGGACGAACAAAGACAAACTTAAGTCTCATTCTAAGGTTTGTCTTTGTTCGTCCCAAGTTAGTCTCTTTCTAAGGACGAACTTAGACAAACCAGAGAATGAGACTAACGAGACTAACTTGGGATGAACAAAGACATAGTTAAGTCTCATTCTAAGGTTTGTCTAAGTTCGTCCCAAGTTAGTCTCTTTCTAAGGACGAACTTAGACAAACCTTAGAATGAGAATTAAATTTGTCTTTGTTCGTCACAAGTTAGTCTCGTTAGTCTCATTCTAAGGTTTGTATAACTTCGTCCTTAGAAAGAGACTAACTTCGGACGAACTTAGACAAACCTTAGAATGAGACTTAAGTTTGTCTTTGTTCATCCCAAGTTAGTCTCTTTAGTCTCATTCTAAGGTTTGTCTAAGTTCGTCCTTAGAAAGAGACAAACTTGGGACGAACTTAGACAAACCTTAGAATGAGACTTAAGTTTGTATTTGTTCATCCCAAGTTTGTCTCGTTAGTCTCATTCTAAGGTTTGTCTAAGTTCGTCCTTAGAAAGAGACAAACTTGGGACGAACTTAGACAAACCTTAGAATGAGACTTAAGTTTGTCTTTGTTCGTCCCAAGTTAGTCTCGTTAGTCTCATTCTAAGGTTTGTCTAAGTTCGTCCTTAGAAAGAGACTAACTTGGGACGAACTAAGACAAACCTTAGAATGAGACTTAAGTTTGTCTTTGTTCGTCCCAAGTTAGTCTCGTTAGTCTCATTCTAAGGTTTGTCTAAGTTCGTCCTTAGAAAGAGACTAACTTGGGACGAACTAAGACAAACCTTAGAATGAGACTTAAGTTTATCTTTGTTCGTCCCAAGTTAGTCTCGTTAGTCTCATTCTAAGGTTTGTCTAAGTTCGTCCTTAGAAAGAGACTAACTTGGGACGAACTAAGACAAACCTTAGAATGAGACTTAAGTTTGTCTTTGTTCGTCCCAAGTTAGTCTCGTTAGTCTCATTCTAAGGTTTGTCTAAGTTCGTCCTTAGAAAGAGACTAACTTGGGACGAACTAAGACAAACCTTAGAATGAGACATAAGTTTGTCTTTGTTCGTCCCAAGTTAGTCTCATTAGTTTCATTCTAAGGTTTGTCTAAGTTCGTCCTTAGAAAGAGACTAACTTGGGACGAACTTAGACAAACCTTAGAATGAGACTTAAGTATGTCTTTGTTCATCCCAAGTTAGTCTCGTTAGTCTCATTCTCAGGTTTGTCTAAGTTTGTCCTTAGAAAGAGACTAACTTGGGACGAACAAAGACAAACCTTAGAATGAGACTTAAGTTTGTCTTTGTTCGTCCCAAGTTAGTCTCGTTAGTCTCATTCAAAGTTTTGTCTAAGTTCGTCCTTAGAAAGAGACTAACTTGGGACGAACTTAGACAAACCTTAGAATGAGACTTAAGTTTGTCTCTGTTCATCCCAACTTTGTCTCGTTAGTCTCATTCTAAGGTTTGTCTAAGTTCGTCCTTAGAAAGAGACTAACTTGGGATGAACTTAGACAAACCTTAGAATGAGACTAACATTTGTCTTTGTTCGTCCCAAGTTAGTCTCGTTAGTCTCATTCTAAGGTTTGTCTAAGTTCGTCATTAGAAAGAGACTAACTTGGGACGAACTTAGACAAACCATAGAATGAGACTAACGTTTGTCTTTGTTCGTCCCAAGTTAGTCTCGTTAGTCTCATTCTATGGTTTGTCTAAGTTCGTCCGTAGAAAGTGACTAACTTGGGACGAACTTAGACAAACCTTAGAATGAGACTTAAGTTTGTCTTTGTTCGTCCCAAGTTAGTCTCGTTAATCTCAATCTAAGGTTTGTCAAAGTTCGTCCTTAGAAAGAGACTAACTTGGGACGAACTTAGACAAACCTTAGAATGAGACTAACGTTTGTCTTTGTTTTTCCCAAGTTAGTCTCGTTAATCTCATTTTAAGGTTTGTCTAAGTTCATCCTTAGAAAGGGACTAACTTGGGACAAACTAAGACAAACCTTAGAATGAGACTTACGTTTGTCTTTGTTCGTCCCAAGTTAGTCCCGTTAGTCTCATTCTAAGGTTTGTCTATGTTGGTCCGTAGAAAGTGACTAACTTGGGACGAACTTAGACAAACCTTAGAATAAGACTTAAGTTTGTCTTTGTTCGTCCCAAGTTAGTCTCGTTAGTCTCATTCTAAGGTTTGTCTAAGTTCGTCCTTAGAAAGAGACTAACTTGGGACGAACAAAGACAAACCTTAGAATGGGACTTAAGTTTGTCTTTGTTCGTCCCAAGTTAGTCTCGTTAGTCTCATTCTAAGGTTTGTCTAAGTTCATCCTTAGAAAGAGACTAACTTGGGACGAACTAAGACAAACCTTAGAATGAGACTTAAGTTTGTCTTTGTTCGTCCCAAGTTAGTCTCGTTAGTCTCATTCTAAGGTTTGTCTAAGTTCGTCCTTAGAAAGAGACTAACTTGGGACGAACTAAGACAAACCTTAGAATGAGACTTAAGTTTATCTTTGTTCGTCCCAAGTTAGTCTCGTTAGTCTCATTCTAAAGTTTGTCTAAGTTCGTCCTTAGAAAGAGACTAACTTGGGACGAACTAAGACAAACCTTAGAATGAGACTTAAGTTTGTCTTTGTTCGTCCCAAGTTAGTCTCGTTAGTCTCATTCTAAGGTTTGTCTAAGTTCGTCGTTAGAAAGAGACTAACTTGGGACGAACTAAGACAAACCTTAGAATGAGACATAAGTTTGTCTTTGTTCGTCCCAAGTTAGTCTCATTAGTTTCATTCTAAGGTTTGTCTAAGTTCGTCCTTAGAAAGAGACTAACTTGGGATGAACTTAGACAAACCTTAGAATGAGACTTAAGTATGTCTTTGTTCATCCCAAGTTAGTCTCGTTAGTCTCATTCTCAGGTTTGTCTAAGTTCGTCCTTAGAAAGAGACTAACTTGGGACGAACTAAGACAAACCTTAGAATGAGACTTAAGTTTGTCTTTGTTCGTCCCAAGTTAGTCTCGTTAGTCTCATTCTAAGGTTTGTCTAAGTTCGTCCTTAGAAAGAGACTAACTTGGGACGAACTAAGACAAACCTTAGAATGAGACATAAGTTGGTCTTTGTTCGTCCCAAGTTAGTCTCATTAGTTTCATTCTAAGGTTTGTCTAAGTTCGTCCTTAGAAAGAGACTAACTTGGGACGAACTTAGACAAACCTTAGAATGAGACTTAAGTATGTCTTTGTTCATCCCAAGTTAGTCTCGTTAGTCTCATTCTCAGGTTTGTCTAAGTTTGTCCTTAGAAAGAGACTAACTTGGGACGAACAAAGACAAACCTTAGAATGAGACTTAAGTTTGTCTTTGTTCGTCCCAAGTTAGTCTCGTTAGTCTCATTCAAAGGTTTGTCTAAGTTCATCCTTAGAAAGAGACTAACTTGGGACGAACTTAGACAAACCTTAGAATGAGACTTAAGTTTGTCTCTGTTCATCCCAACTTTGTCTCGTTAGTCTCATTCTAAGGTTTGTCTAAGTTCGTCCTTAGAAAGAGACTAACTTGGGATGAACTTAGACAAACCTTAGAATGAGACTAACATTTGTCTTTGTTCGTCCCAAGTTAGTCTCGTTAGTCTCATTCTAAGGTTTGTCTAAGTTCGTCATTAGAAAGAGACTAACTTGGGACGAACTTAGACAAACCATAGAATGAGACTAACGTTTGTCTTTGTTCGTCCCAAGTTAGTCTCGTTAGTCTCATTCTATGGTTTGTCTAAGTTCGTCCGTAGAAAGTGACTAACTTGGGACGAACTTAGACAAACCTTAGAATGAGACTTAAGTTTGTCTTTGTTCGTCCCAAGTTAGTCTCGTTAATCTCAATCTAAGGTTTGTCAAAGTTCGTCCTTAGAAAGAGACTAACTTGGGACGAACTTAGACAAACCTTAGAATGAGACTAACGTTTGTCTTTGTTCGTCCCAAGTTAGTCTCGTTAGTCTCATTCTAAGGTTTGTCTAAGTTCGTCCTTTGAAAGGGACTAACTTGGGACAAACTAAGACAAACCTTAGAATGAGACTTACGTTTGTCTTTGTTCGTCCCAAGTTAGTCCCGTTAGTCTCATTCTAAGGTTTGTCTATGTTGGTCCGTAGAAAGTGACTAACTTGGGACGAACTTAGACAAACCTTAGAATAAGACTTAAGTTTGTCTTTGTTCGTCCCAAGTTAGTCTCGTTAGTCTCATTCTAAGGTTTGTCTAAGTTCGTCCTTAGAAAGAGACTAACTTGGGACGAACAAAGACAAACCTTAGAATGGGACTTAAGTTTGTCTTTGTTCGTCCCAAGTTAGTCTCGTTAGTCTCATTCTAAGGTTTGTCTAAGTTCATCCTTAGAAAGAGACTAACTTGGGACGAACTAAGACAAACCTTAGAATGAGACTTAAGTTTGTCTTTGTTCGTCCCACGTTAGTCTCGTTAGTCTCATTCTAAGGTTTGTCTAAGTTCGTCCTTAGAAAGAGACTAACTTGGGACGAACTAAGACAAACCTTTGAATGAGACTTAAGTTTATCTTTGTTCGTCCCAAGTTAGTCTCGTTAGTCTCATTCTAAAGTTTGTCTAAGTTCGTCCTTAGAAAGAGACTAACTTGGGACGAACTAAGACAAACCTTAGAATGAGACTTAAGTTTGTCTTTGTTCGTCCCAAGTTAGTCTCGTTAGTCTCATTCTAAGGTTTGTCTAAGTTCGTCGTTAGAAAGAGACTAACTTGGGACGAACTAAGACAAACCTTAGAATGAGACATAAGTTTGTCTTTGTTCGTCCCAAGTTAGTCTCATTAGTTTCATTCTAAGGTTTGTCTAAGTTCGTCCTTAGAAAGAGACTAACTTGGGATGAACTTAGACAAACCTTAGAATGAGACTTAAGTATGTCTTTGTTCATCCCAAGTTAGTCTCGTTAGTCTCATTCTCAGGTTTGTCTAAGTTCGTCCTTAGAAAGAGACTAACTTGGGACGAACAAAGACAAACCTTAGAATGAGACTTAAGTTTGTCTTTGTTCGTCCCAAGTTAGTCTCGTGAGTCTCATTCAAAGGTTTGTCTAAGTTCGTCCTTAGAAAGAGACTAACTTGGGACGAACTTAGACAAACCTTAGAATGAGACTTAAGTTTGTCTTTGTTCATCCCAACTTTGTCTCGTTAGTCTCATTCTAAGGTTTGTCTAAGTTCGTCCTTAGAAAGAGACTAACTTGGGACGAACTTAGACAAACCTTAGAATGAGACTAACATTTGTCTTTGTACGTCCCAAGTTAGTCTCGTTAGTCTCATTCTAAGGTTTGTCTAAGTTCGTCATTAGAAAGAGACTAACTTGGGACGAACTTATACAAACCTTAGAATGAGACTAACGTTTGTCTTTGTTCGTTCCTAGTTAGTCTCGTTAGTCTCATTCTATGGTTTGTCTAAGTTCGTCCGTAGAAAGTGACTAACTTGGGACGAACTTAGACAAACCTTAGAATGAAACTTAAGTTTGTCTTTGTTCGTCCCAAGTTAGTCTCGTTAATCTCAATCTAAGGTTTGTCTAAGTTCGTCCTTAGAAAGAGACTAACTTGGGACGAACAAAGACAAACCTTAGAATGGGACTTAAGTTTGTCTTTGTTCGTCCCAAGTTAGTCTCGTTAGTCTCATTCTAAGGTTTGTCTAAGTTTGTCCTTAGAAAGAGACTAACTTGGGACAAACTTAGACAAACCTTAGAATGAGATTTAAGTTTGTCTTTGTTCGTCCTAAGTTAGTCTCGTTAGTCTCATTCTAAGGTTTGTCTAAGTTCGTCCTTAGAAAGAGACTAACTTGGGACGAACTTAGACAAACCTTAGAATGAGACTAACGTTTGTCTTTGTTCGTCCCAAGTTAGTCTCGTTAGTCTTATTCTAAGGTTTGTCTAAGTTCGTCCTTAGAAAGAGACTAACTTGGGACGAACTTAGACAAACCTTAGAATGTGACTAACGATTGTCTTTGTTCGTCCCAAGTTAGTCTCGTTAGTTTGATTCTAAGGTTTGTCTAAGTTCGTCCATAGAAAGAGACTAACTTGGGACGAACTTACACAAACCTTAGAATGAGACTTAAGTTTGTCTTTGTTCGTCCCAAGTTTGTCTCTTTAGTCCCATTCTAAGGTTTGTCTAACTTTGTCCTTAGAAAGAGACTAACTTGGGACGAACTTAGACAAACCTTAGAATGAGACTAACGTTTGTCTTTGTTCGTCCCAAGTTAGTCTCGTTAGTCTTATTCTAAGGTTTGTCTAAGTTCGTCCTTAGAAAGAGACTAACTTGGGACGAACTTAGACAAACCTTAGAATGTGACTAACGATTGTCTTTGTTCGTCCCAAGTTAGTCTCATTAGTTTCATTCTAAGGTTTGTCTAAGTTCGTCCTTAGAAAGAGACTAACTTGGGACGAACTTAGACAAACCTTAGAATGAGACTTAAGTATGTCTTTGTTCATCCCAAGTTAGTCTCGTTAGTCTCATTCTCAAGTTTGTCTAAGTTCGTCCTTAGAAAGAGACTAACTTGGGACGAACAAAGACAAACCTTAGAATGAGACTTAAGTTTGTCTTTGTTCGTCCCAAGTTAGTCTCGTTAGTCTCATTCAAAGGTTTGTCTAAGTTCGTCCTTAGAAAGAGACTAACTTGGGACGAACTTAGACAAACCTTAGAATGAGACTTAAGTTTGTCTTTGTTCATCCCAACTTTGTCTCGTTAGTCTCATTCTAAGGTTTGTCTAAGTTCGTCCTTAGAAAGAGACTAACTTGGGACGAACTTAGACAAACCTTAGAATGAGACTAACATTTGTCTTTGTTCGTCCCAAGTTAGTCTCGTTAGTCTCATTCTAAGGTTTGTCTAAGTTCGTCATTAGAAAGAGACTAACTTGGGACGAACTTAGACAAACCTTAGAATGAGACTAACGTTTGTCTTTGTTCGTCCCAAGTTAGTCTCGTTAGTCTCATTCTATGGTTTGTCTAAGTTCGTCCGTAGAAAGTGACTAACTTGGGACGAACTTAGACAAACCTTAGAATGAGACTTAAGTTTGTCTTTGTTCGTCCCAAGTTAGTCTCGTTAATCTCAATCTAAGGTTTGTCTAAGTTCATCCTTAGAAAGAGACTAACTTGGGACGAACTTAGACAAACCTTAGAATGAGACTAACGTTTGTCTTTGTTCGTCCTAAGTTAGTCTCGTTAGTCTCATTCTAAGGTTTGTCTAAGTTCGTCCTTAGAAAGGGACTAACTTGGGACAAACTAAGACAAACCTTAGAATGAGACTTACGTTTGTCTTTGTTCGTCCCAAGTTAGTCCCGTTAGTCTCATTCTAAGGTTTGTCTATGTTGGTCCGGAGAAAGTGACTAACTTGGGACGAACTTAGACAAACCTTAGAATAAGACTTAAGTTTGTCTTTGTTCGTCCCAAGTTAGTCTCGTTAGTCTCATTCTAAGGTTTGTCTAAGTTCGTCCTTAGAAAGAGACTAACTTGGGACGAACAAAGACAAACCTTAGAATGGGACTTAAGTTTGTCTTTGTTCGTCCCAAGTTAGTCTCGTTAGTCTCATTCTAAGGTTTGTCTAAGTTCGTCCTTAGAAAGAGACTAACTTGGGACGAACTAAGACAAACCTTAGAATGAGACTTAAGTTTGTCTTTGTTCGTCCCAAGTTAGTCTCGTTAGTCTCATTCTAAGGTTTGTCTAAGTTCGTCCTTAGAAAGAGACTAACTTGGGACGAACTAAGACAAACCTTAGAATGAGACTTAAGTTTATCTTTGTTCGTCCCAAGTTAGTCTCGTTAGTCTCATTCTAAAGTTTGTCTAAGTTCGTCCTTAGAAAGAGACTAACTTGGGACGAACTAAGACAAACCTTAGAATGAGACTTAAGTTTGTCTTTGTTCGTCCCAAGTTAGTCTCGTTAGTCTCATTCTAAGGTTTGTCTAAGTTCGTCCTTAGAAAGAGACTAACTTGGGACGAACTAAGACAAACCTTAGAATGAGACATAAGTTTGTCTTTGTTCATCCCAAGTTAGTCTCATTAGTTTCATTCTAAGGTTTGTAAGTTCGTCCTTAGAAAGAGACTAACTTGGGACGAACTTAGACAAACCTTAGAATGAGACTTAAGTATGTCTTTGTTCATCCCAAGTTAGTCTCGTTAGTCTCATTCTCAGGTTTGTCTAAGTTTGTCCTTAGAAAGAGACTAACTTGGGACGAACAAAGACAAACCTTAGAATGAGACTTAAGTTTGTCTTTGTTCGTCCCAAGTTAGTCTCGTGAGTCTCATTCAAAGGTTTGTCTAAGTTCGTCCTTAGAAAGAGACTAACTTGGGACGAACTTAGACAAACCTTAGAATGAGACTTAAGTTTGTCTTTGTTCATCCCAACTTTGTCTCGTTAGTCTCATTCTAAGGTTTGTCTAAGTTCGTCCTTAGAAAGAGACTAACTTGGGACGAACTTAGACAAACCTTAGAATGAGACTAACATTTGTCTTTGTTCGTCCCAAGTTAGTCTCGTTAGTCTCATTCTAAGGTTTGTCTAAGTTCGTCATTAGAAAGAGACTAACTTGGGACGAACTTAGACAAACCTTAGAATGAGACTAACGTTTGTCTTTGTTCGTCCCAAGTTAGTCTCGTTAGTCTCATTCTATGGTTTGTCTAAGTTTGTCCGTAGAAAGTGACTAACTTGGGACGAACTTAGACAAACCTTAGAATGAGACTTAAGTTTGTCTTTGTTCGTCCCAAGTTAGTCTCGTTAATCTCAATCTAAGGTTTGTCTAAGTTCGTCCTTAGAAAGAGACTAACTTGGGACGAACTTAGACAAACCTTAGAATGAGACTAACGTTTGTCTTTGTTCGTCCCAAGTTAGTCTCCTTAGTCTCATTCTAAGGTTTGTCTAAGTTCGTCCTTAGAAAGGGACTAACTTGGGACAAACTAAGACAAACCTTAGAATGAGACTTACGTTTGTCTTTGTTCGTCCCAAGTTAGTCCCGTTAGTCTCATTCTAAGGTTTGTCTATGTTTGTCCGTAGAAAGTGACTAACTTGGGACGAACTTAGACAAACCTTAGAATAAGACTTAAGTTTGTCTTTGTTCGTCCCAAGTTAGTCTCGTTAGTCTCATTCTAAGGTTTGTCTAAGTTCGTCATTAGAAAGAGACTAACTTGGGACGAACAAAGACAAACCTTAGAATGGGACTTAAGTTTGTCTTTGTTCGTCCCAAGTTAGTCTCGTTAGTCTCATTCTAAGGTTTGTCTAAGTTTGTCCTTAGAAAGAGACTAACTTGGGACAAACTTAGACAAACCTTAGAATGAGATTTAAGTTTGTCTTTGTTCGTCCTAAGTTAGTCTCGTTAGTCTCATTCTAAGGTTTGTCTAAGTTCGTCCTTAGAAAGAGACTAACTTGGGACGAACTTAGACAAACCTTAGAATGAGACTAACGTTTGTCTTTGTTCGTCCCAAGTTAGTCTCGTTAGTCTCATTCTATGGTTTGTCTAAGTTCGTCCGTAGAAAGTGACTAACTTGGGACGAACTTAGACAAACCATAGAATGAGACTTAAGTTTGTCTTTGTTCGTCCCAAGTTAGTCTCGTTAATCTAAATCTAAGGTTTGTCTAAGTTCGTCCTTAGAAAGAGACTAACTTGGGACGAACTTAGACAAACCTTAGAATGAGACTAACGTTTGTCTTTGTTCGTCCCAAGTTAGTCTCGTTAGTCTCATTCTAAGGTTTGTCTAAGTTCGTCCTTAGAAAGGGACTAACTTGGGACAAACTAAGACAAACCTTAGAATGAGACTTACGTTTGTCTTTGTTCGTCCCAAGTTAGTCCCGTTAGTCTCATTCTAAGGTTTGTCTATGTTGGTCCGTAGAAAGTGACTAACTTGGGACGAACTTAGACAAACCTTAGAATAAGACTTAAGTTTGTCTTTGTTCGTCCCAAGTTAGTCTCGTTAGTCTCATTCTAAGGTTGGTCTAAGTTCGTCCTTAGAAAGAGACTAACTTGGGGCGAACAAAGACAAACCTTAGAATGGGACTTAAGTTTGTCTTTGTTCGTCCCAAGTTAGTCTCGTTAGTCTCATTATAAGGTTTGTCTAAGTTCGTCCTTAGAAAGAGACTAACTTGGGACGAACTAAGACAAACCTTAGAATGAGACTTAAGTTTGTCTTTGTTCGTCCCAAGTTAGTCTCGTTAGTCTCATTCTAAGGTTTGTCTAAGTTCGTCCTTAGAAAGAGACTAACTTGGGACGAACTAAGACAAACCTTAGAATGAGACTTAAGTTTATCTTTGTTCGTCCCAAGTTAGTCTCGTTAGTCTCATTCTAAAGTTTGTCTAAGTTCGTCCTTAGAAAGAGACTAACTTGGGACGAACTAAGACAAACCTTAGAATGAGACTTAAGTTTGTCTTTGTTCGTCCCAAGTTAGTCTCGTTAGTCTCATTCTAAGGTTTGTCTAAGTTCGTCCTTAGAAAGAGACTAACTTGGGACGAACTAAGACAAACCTTAGAATGAGACATAAGTTTGTCTTTGTTCGTCCCAAGTTAGTCTCATTAGTTTCATTCTAAGGTTTGTCTAAGTTCGTCCTTAGAAAGAGACTAACTTGGGACGAACTTAGACAAACCTTAGAATGAGACTTAAGTATGTCTTTGTTCATCCCAAGTTAGTCTCGTTAGTCTCGTTAGTCTCATTCTCAGGTTTGTCTAAGTTTGTCCTTAGAAAGAGACTAACTTGGGACTAACAAAGACAAACCTTAGAATGAGACTTAAGTTTTTCTTTGTTCGTCCCAAGTTAGTCTCGTGAGTCTCATTCAAAGGTTTGTCTAAGTTCGTCCTTAGAAAGAGACTAACTTGGGACGAACTTAGACAAACCTTAGAATGAGACTTAAGTTTGTCTTTGTTCATCCCAACTTTGTCTCGTTAGTCTCATTCTAAGGTTTGTCTAAGTTCGTCCTTAGAAAGAGACTAACTTGGGACGAACTTAGACAAACCTTAGAATGAGACTAACATTTGTCTTTGTTCGTCCCAAGTTAGTCTCGTTAGTCTCATTCTAAGGTTTGTCTAAGTTCGTCATTAGAAAGAGACTAACTTGGGACGAACTTAGACAAACCTTAGAATGAGACTAACGTTTGTCTTTGTTCGTCCCAAGTTAGTCTCGTTAGTCTCATTCTATGGTTTGTCTAAGTTTGTCCGTAGAAAGTGACTAACTTGGGACGAACTTAGACAAACCTTAGAATGAGACTTAAGTTTGTCTTTGTTCGTCCCAAGTTAGTCTCGTTAATCTCAATCTAAGGTTTGTCTAAGTTCGTCCTTAGAAAGAGACTAACTTGGGACGAACTTAGACAAACCTTAGAATGAGACTAACGTTTGTCTTTGTTCGTCCCAAGTTAGTCTCGTTAGTCTCATTCTAAGGTTTGTCTAAGTTCGTCCTTAGAAAGGGACTAACTTGGGACAAACTAAGACAAACCTTAGAATGAGACTTACGTTTGTCTTTGTTCGTCCCAAGTTAGTCCCGTTAGTCTCATTCTAAGGTTTGTCTATGTTTGTCCGTAGAAAGTGACTAACTTGGGACGAACTTAGACAAACCTTAGAATAAGACTTAAGTTTGTCTTTGTTCGTCCCAAGTTAGTCTCGTTAGTCTCATTCTAAGGTTTGTCTAAGTTCGTCCATAGAAAGAGACTAACTTGGGACGAACAAAGACAAACCTTAGAATGGGACTTAAGTTTGTCTTTGTTCATCCCAACTTTGTCTCGTTAGTCTCATTCTATGGTTTGTCTAAGTTCGTCCTTAGAAAGAGACTAACTTGGGACGAACTTAGACAAACCTTAGAATGAGACTAACATTTGTCTTTGTTCGTCCCAAGTTAGTCTCGTTAGTCTCATTCTAAGGTTTGTCTAAGTTCGTCATTAGAAAGAGACTAACTTGGGACGAACTTAGACAAACCTTAGAATGAGACTAACGTTTGTCTTTGTTCGTCCCAAGTTAGTCTCGTTAGTCTCATTCTATGGTTTGTCTAAGTTCGTCCGTAGAAAGTGACTAACTTGGGACGAACTTAGACAAACCTTAGAATGAGACTTAAGTTTGTCTTTGTTCGTCCCAAGTTAGTCTCGTTAATCTCAATCTAAGGTTTGTCTAAGTTCGTCCTTAGAAAGAGACTAACTTGGGACGAACTTAGACAAACCTTAGAATGAGACTAACGTTTGTCTTTGTTCGTCCCAAGTTAGTCTCGTTAGTCTCATTCTAAGGTTTGTCTAAGTTCGTCCTTAGAAAGGGACTAACTTGGGACAAACTAAGACAAACCTTAGAATGAGACTTACGTTTGTCTTTGTTCGTCCCAAGTTAGTCCCGTTAGTCTCATTCTAAGGTTTGTCTATGTTGGTCCGTAGAAAGTGACTAACTTGGGACGAACTTAGACAAACCTTAGAATAAGACTTAAGTTTGTCTTTGTTCGTCCCAAGTTAGTCTCGTTAGTCTCATTCTAAGGTTTGTCTAAGTTCGTCCTTAGAAAGAGACTAACTTGGGACGAACAAAGACAAACCTTAGAATGGGACTTAAGTTTGTCTTTGTTCGTCCCAAGTTAGTCTCGTTAGTCTCATTCTAAGGTTTGTCTAAGTTCGTCCTTAGAAAGAGACTAACTTGGGACGAACTAAGACAAACCTTAGAATGAGACTTAAGTTTGTCTTTGTTCGTCCCAAGTTAGTCTCGTTAGTCTCATTCTAAGGTTTGTCTAAGTTCGTCCTTAGAAAGAGACTAACTTGGGACGAACTAAGACAAACCTTAGAATGAGACTTAAGTTTATCTTTGTTCGTCCCAAGTTAGTCTCGTTAGTCTCATTCTAAAGTTTGTCTAAGTTCGTCCTTAGAAAGAGACCAACTTGGGACGAACTAAGACAAACCTTAGAATGAGACTTAAGTTTGTCTTTGTTCGTCCCAAGTTAGTCTCGTTAGTCTCATTCTAAGGTTTGTCTAAGTTCGTCCTTAGAAAGAGACTAACTTGGGACGAACTAAGACAAACCTTAGAATGAGACATAAGTTTGTCTTTGTTCGTCCCAAGTTAGTCTCATTAGTTTCATTCTAAGGTTTGTCTAAGTTCGTCCTTAGAAAGAGACTAACTTGGGACGAACTTAGACAAACCTTAGAATGAGACTTAAGTATGTCTTTGTTCATCCCAAGTTAGTCTCGTTAGTCTCATTCTCAGGTTTGTCTAAGTTTGTCCTTAGAAAGAGACTAACTTGGGACGAACAAAGACAAACCTTAGAATGAGACTTAAGTTTGTCTTTGTTCGTCCCAAGTTAGTCTCGTGAGTCTCATTCAAAGGTTTGTCTAAGTTCGTCCTTAGAAAGAGACTAACTTGGGACGAACTTAGACAAACCTTAGAATGAGACTTAAGTTTGTCTTTGTTCATCCCAACTTTGTCTCGTTAGTCTCATTCTAAGGTTTGTCTAAGTTCGTCCTTAGAAAGAGACTAACTTGGGACGAACTTAGACAAACCTTAGAATGAGACTAACATTTGTCTTTGTTCGTCCCAAGTTAGTCTCGTTAGTCTCATTCTAAGGTTTGTCTAAGTTTGTCATTAGAAAGAGACTAACTTGGGACGAAGTTAGACAAACCTTAGAATGAGACTAACGTTTGTCTTTGTTCGTCCCAAGTTAGTCTCGTTAGTCTCATTCTATGGTTTGTCTAAGTTTGTCCGTAGAAAGTGACTAACTTGGGACGAACTTAGACAAACCTTAGAATGAGACTTAAGTTTGTCTTTGTTCGTCCCAAGTTAGTCTCGTTAATCTCAATCTAAGGTTTGTCTAAGTTCGTCCTTAGAAAGAGACTAACTTGGGACGAACTTAGACAAACCTTACAATGAGACTAACGTTTGTCTTTGTTCGTCCCAAGTTAGTCTCGTTAGTCTCATTCTAAGGTTTGTCTAAGTTCGTCCTTAGAAAGGGACTAACTTGGGACAAACTAAGACAAACCTTAGAATGAGACTTACGTTTGTCTTTGTTCGTCCCAAGTTAGTCCAGTTAGTCTCATTCTAAGGTTTGTCTATGTTTGTCCGTAGAAAGTGACTAACTAGGGACGAACTTAGACAAACCTTAGAATAAGACTTAAGTTTGTCTTTGTTCGTCCCAAGTTAGTCTCGTTAGTCTCATTCTAAGGTTTGTCTAAGTTCGTCCTTAGAAAGAGACTAACTTGGGACGAACAAAGACAAACCTTAGAATGGGACTTAAGTTTGTCTTTGTTCGTCCCAAGTTAGTCTCGTTAGTCTCATTCTAAGGTTTGTCTAAGTTTGTCCTTAGAAAGAGACTAACTTGGGACAAACTTAGACAAACCTTAGAATGAGATTTAAGTTTGTCTTTGTTCATCCTAAGTTAGTCTCGTTAGTCTCATTCTAAGGTTTGTCTAAGTTCGTCCTTAGAAAGAGACTAACTTGGGACGAACTTAGAAAAACCTTAGAATGAGACTAACGTTTGTCTTTGTTCGTCCCAAGTTAGTCTCGTTAGTCTTATTCTAAGGTTTGTCTAAGTTCGTCCTTAGAAAGAGACTAACTTGGGACGAACTTAGACAAACCTTAGAATGTGACTAACGATTGTCTTTGTTCGTCCCAAGTTAGTCTCGTTAGTTTGATTCTAAGGTTTGTCTAAGTTCGTCCATAGAAAGAGACTAACTTGGGACGAACTTAGACAAACCTTAGAATGAGACTTAAGTTTGTCTTTGTTCGTCCCAAGTTTGTCTCTTTAGTCCCATTCTAAGGTTTGTCTAACTTTATCCTTAGAAAGAGATTAACTTGGGACGAACTAAGACAAACCTTAGAATGAAACTAACGTTTGTCTTTGTTCGTCCCAAGTTAGTCTCGTTAGTCTCATTCTCAGGTTTGTCTAAGTTCGTCCTTAGAAAGAGACTAACTTGGGACGAACTTAGACATACCTTAGAATGAGACTTAAGTTTGTCTTTGTTCGTCACAAGTCAGTCTCGTTAGTCTCATTCTAAGGTTTGTATAAGTTCGTCCTTAGAAAGAGACTCACTTCGGACGAACTTAGACAAACCTTAGAATGAGACTTAAGTTTGTCTTTGTTCATCCCAAGTTAGTCTCGTTAGTCTCATTCTAAGGTTTGTCTAAGTTCGTCCTTAGAAAGAGACTAACTTGGGACGAACTTAGACATACCTTAGAATGAGACTTAAGTTTGTCTTTGTTCGTCACAAGTTAGTCTCGTTAGTCTCATTCTAAGGTTTGTATAAGTTCGTCCTTAGAAAGAGACTCACTTCGGACGAACTTAGACAAACTGACAGAACTGCTCATCGTCAAAGCGATTTGTACAAATAAATTTATAATAGTCCACTACTTGCGACTATACTACTGGGTAGTACTTGGTAAGTAGGGGTCGAACCCAAGGGAATCAGGGGAATAGATGTCTTTGAGGTGGTTGTTTAGCGAGAGAGCGTGTTTAAGGTCGGTTGGTTGGTTTTAAAGCTACCAGCTATTTTGATTGATTGATTGATTGATTGGTTGGTTGGTTGATTTTAAGACTGGAAAGTAAATTACAGTTTATAATTAAAGAAATGTTCGGTTTCAGGGGACTTGTATTATATCCTGTTTATCATTGACCTTTAGTGACTTTCCTAAGTATTCAAACGGTGTATCAAGGCCATTCCAAGCACTCGATTTGCGTACACTGTCTAGCCTATTCCAAGGACGTAGAACACTTATTCTATTTAGACTAATACTCCATTCCCGGTTATATCAGCCTATGTGCATCCATTTGATCAATCATTCCCGATCAACCAAATGGTGTTTAGGATGAGTCAAACTTCTCAGATAAGCTTTGCCATTCCAAGCATCCACTTATCCGTACAAGTTTACGAACCCCCATGGTGAGCTTTGCCATTCCAAGCGTCCCCTCAACCATGGACGTTCTGACTTAATATATGGCACATAGAATAAGTTTTGAATACTTTGACTAGATACTAAGTTTAATAGTCTTAAAACATTTTATAATACAAGTGCGCCCCTTAGACCGAACTACAAGTTTAGCTACTATTCATCGCGGTAAACATTATACTAAGGAATTAAAGACAACAGTTAAATAAATAAATACTAAGAGATACTTACAACCGTTGAAGCGCCAAGGGAGCTATCCTTTATTTCCAAAGCAAGATTACAACTTACAAGTATTACAACTTCTAGAGAGAGAAGTGAAATTGAGATTTGGTGTGTTTTACAAATGAGTTTTGGCTTGGTATTTATAGCCAAAGGGAGGAGAAATGGATGGATGAGATGGAAGCACATGTCTTTTGATCCAAGGGAGGAGAAGGAGGAGCTTGTGGAGGAGACAAGTGGCGCAAGGAGGAGGAGCCGGCGGCTTTTGGTGGAGGAGGGTGGCGCCGCCGGTTGCCGGTCACCCAAGGGGGAGGAGCTCCTCCCTTGCCCACCTCCTTGAATGGTGGCCGGTCATCTTTGCCCAATGTGTGATTTTGTACAGTTTTGTGCAGTCTTTTCACAAAACTGTCAATGTGTTTCTTCCCCGGGCTGTCTTGACTCCACTCCTGATTCCTCTGATTAATTTGTTCTGGTCAATTCAACGTCAGGATCCTTGATATCTCTTCAGTCGGCATATGATCTTGACCTTGGATTGACTCTTGTTATCTTTTCAGCTTAAAATCCTCTCCTTAGCATGTTTTCACTTCAGTCTCTAAAATGCCCTGTGGAAATATATCGGGACTAACACGTAGAAGTTAGATAGACAAACAGTCTAAATAAGGGGGTTTTACTGTGTTTCTGACTCGTATAACTTTGGTCCATCAGATTACCCCCCCACTTTTAGTTGTTCGTCCCGAACAATGCTATTAAAGGGCGTAAGTTCTAAGTCTGGCTTTGGAATATGAAAATTAGACTGTGGTACTCGATCTATCCTAATTCATGCATTGCTTACTTATTACCAAATTGAACTGCGTAAATAAATAGAAGAAACTTAATACTTGTACCTCCGTGCTGAGATGCAAATTATATTGGATGTCTCGGGAGATAGCCCTGTTCAGGTTCCTGGGTTGCAACCTCGGGATCGTCTCGCACTATATGGTTTTCTTGTAGCTTTCTCTAGCACATGATTCGATTCGGGTTTCAGTGAGTTGAGCCTTTTTGATTTTCTTCTTTTTTGGCGAGGGACTGCTTTTGTAGTGAATTGGCCTTTGGCCTTTGATTTGACTTTTTTGAGTGCTTCACTTTTGCTCGGTTAAAACCTTCACAATTTTGGGCCTTTGGCCTCTTTTGATTTTCTTCTTTGAGTTTTTTGTCTTTTTGTGACTGCTAGTCCATTTTCTCAAGCCTTTTTGGGAGGTCCAATCTTCGCCCGCAAGCCTATGGAAATACCTCCCCGCTCCTCTCGTCTTTGTCGTTTTGTGCGGGTCAAGATGAGGGTCGCTCATCTATTTTCTCGGCTATTTTGACTAGAGAGAGGACGGTCTGATTCCCGTCCTCGCCTTTGCATAGATGCTTCTTGGCGGAGTTGACTTCAATTATTCACTGAAAACCCGAAGTGCAGCCTCCACTGACTTCGAAAACCATATAGTTTGATCTGATCCTTCGATTGCTTGCCAAGCCTCTCTAGGGCATTTCTATCAACTCCACATCCCTAGTTATCTCAGCACAAAGGACAAATGGAAAGTTACATTCTAAGTTTTTAAACAGTTGAATTTTCACAAGGTTAATGCATGAATTATGATTTATCTTTTTCACATTCTTAAGTTCATTTTTTCAAAAAGGTACTATTACTAAAAAAAAGAAAAACAGCCGCATGTTATTTATGTACACAGGTGGTTCTCACCCCCCCACTTTTGAACGAAGGCATGCCTTAGTTCAAAAGTCATGCAGGCTTAAAACTAAATACTGAATTTAAAAGACAGAAATTAAAGTGCGGAAAAGTAAGATAGTGTCGGGTTACCTCCCGACCAGTGCACTTGTTTTACGTCGTTGGCTCGACGATACCTCGTTTGTGGTTCATTGGTTTGGGTCCCATGGGTGGCTGAGGTCAAACTTTGCCACCATTCCTGTGTTGTTTCTTCCTGACTTCTTGCCGGATGTTGTGTTTTGGTCAGGACTCCTTTGTTTCGGGATTTTTTCCTTCCAATACCCCGGAGGAGGTGATGGGCTTTTCACTACTAGCCTTTTGAAGTTTTTGTATTTAGGACTGCCTAGTCCAGTTGCGGCATAGCAATGCTCCATCGGGGGGTTACTCTGCATAGGTCCTTTTCCCATCCGCTTTTCAGCCTCTTCTTGGATCGCATAGTTCGCTGCGACTTGCACATTGATCAAGGGGAAAAGTCGGGAAGACCTCATGAGGCTTGGTTCTGCCTCGTAATGTTGGTTCGTGAAGAACTGATCGTAGATAGTCTCAGCTGCCTGGGTAATGATAGTCGGGTATGGAATAGGCAGTTCGTCAGTAGTGTTCTGGACTTCTACTTCGTTGCTTCCGGTGCTTTCCATGTCTGATTCCTCGGATGGTTCGGGAGTCTCTTCTGACGGCTCGGTGGTTTCTCCTTCATAAGCCTCTGGGTCAGCTTCTTCTGTCTGCATTTCCTCGTCAGCTTGGGGTGCTCGTCTTGTGGCAGCGGCCAGGCCGATTATAAGGTACCACATGTCTGCAACGGTGAAGTTTGTTGCAGACCTTTTCATAGCTTCGTTAACTCTTCCCAGCTCTTCAGCCCTCATCCCACGAAGGAATTTTTAGAGAAGAACTTTCTTCGTAAATCCATGGTGCGGGCAGCTTGAGACGATGGCATCGTAGTTCATGTAGTATTCGTCCAAAGTCTCATCCCGGGATTGTTGAAGGCTCATGATCTTCTCACGGGTTTCTTGGCGTAAAGATGGTGGGGAGAATTCTTTCAGGAACGGAACGCAGAGGTCTACGAAACGTTCTGCACTGCAAGCGGTGGATGTGTAGTACCATATCGTGGCGAAGTCGGTTAGAGAGAATTTGAAGCATTTCAGCTTAAATTCCTCTAACACTTCGTTCTCAGGTTTGATGTGGTGGCAGACGTGGTGGAAGTTTCGGCAGTGCTGTACAGGGTCTTCTCCCTCCGTTCCTCCGAACAGGGATAGAAATCGTGTTGTCCATGCATGTGTAATGGGTGCTGTCATAGAGAAAAGAAAGAAAAAAGAAAGGGGAGAGAAAGAACAACTATCCGATGGCTGATTCCCCGGTAACGGCGCCAATTTGACAAAACCGCTCGTCGTCAAAGCGATTTGTACAAATAAATTTATAATAGTCCACTACTTTCGACTATACTACTGGGTAGTACTTGGTAAGTAGGGGTCGAACCCAAGGGAATCCGGGGAATAGATGTCTTTGAGGGGGTTGTTTAGCGAGAGAGCGTGTTTAAGGTCGGTTGGTTGGTTTTAAAGCTACCAGCTATTTTGATTGATTGATTGGTTGGTTGGTTGATTTTAAGACTGGAAAGTAAATTACAGTTTATAATTAAAGAAATGTTCGGTTTCAGGGGACTTGTATTATATCCTGTTTATCATTGACCTTTAGTGACTTTCCTAAGTATTCAAACGGTGTATCAAGGCCATTCCAAGCACTCGATTTGCGTACACTGTCTAGCCTATTCCAAGGACGTAGAACACTTATTCTATTTAGACTAATACTCCATTCCCGGTTATATCAGCCTATGTGCATCCATTTGATCAATCATTCCCGATCAACCAAATGGTGTTTAGGATGAGTCAAACTTCTCAGATAAGCTTTGCCATTCCAAGCATCCACTTATCCGTACAAGTTTACGAACCCCCATGGTGAGCTTTGCCATTCCAAGCGTCCCCTCAACCATGGACGTTCTGACTTAATATATGGCACATAGAATAAGTTTTGAATACTTAGACTAGATACTAAGTTTAATAGTCTTAAAACATTTTATAATACAAGTGCGCCCCTTAGACCGAACTACAATTTTAGCTACTATTCATCGCGCTAAACATTATACTAAGGAATTAAAGACAACAGTTAAATAAATAAATACTAAGAGATACTTACAACCGTTGAAGCGCCAAGGGAGCTATCCTTTATTTCCAAAGCAAGATTACAACTTACAAGTATTACAACTTCTAGAGAGAGAAGTGAAATTGAGATTTGGTGTGTTTTACAAATGAGTTTTGGCTTGGTATTTATAGCCAAAGGGAGGAGAAATGGATGGATGAGATGGAAGCACATGTGTTTTGATCCAAGGGAGGAGAAGGAGGAGCTTGTGGAGGAGACAAGTGGCGCAAGGAGGAGGAGCCGGCGGCTTTTGGTAGAGGAGGGTGGCGCCGCCGGTTGCCGGTCACCCAAAAGGGAGGAGCTCCTCCCTTGCCCACCTCCTTGAATGGTGGCCGGTCATCTTTGCCCAATGTGTGATTTTGTACAGTTTTGTGCAGTCTTTTCACAAAACTGTCAATGTGTTTCTTCCTCGGGCTGTCTTGACTCCACTCCTGATTCCTCTGATTAATTTGTTCTGGTCAATTCAACGTCAGGATCCTTGATATCTCTTCAGTCGGCATATGATCTTGACCTTGGATTGACTCTTGTTATCTTTTCAGCTTAAAATCCTCTCCTTAGCACGTTTTCACTTCAGTCTCTAAAATGCCCTGTGGAAATATATCGAGACTAACACGTAGAAGTTAGATAGACAAACAGTCTAAATAAGGGGGTTTTACTGTGTTTCTGACTCGTATAACTTTGGTCCATCACAAACCTTAGAATGAGACTAACGTTTGCCTTTGTTCGTCCCAAGTTAGTCTCGTTAGTCTCATTCAAAGGTTTGTCTAAGTTCATCCTTAGAAAGAGACTAACTTGGGACGAACTTAGACAAACCTTAGAATGAGACTTAAGTATGTCTTTGTTCATCCCAAGTTAGTCTCGTTAGTCTCATTCTCAGGTTTGTCTAAGTTCGTCCTTAGAAAGAGACTAACTTGGGACGAACTAAGACAAACCTTAGAATGAGACATAAGTTTGTCTTTGTTCGTCCCAAGTTAGTCTCGTTAGTTTCATTCTAAGGTTTGTCTAAGTTCGTCCTTAGAAAGAGACTAACTTGGGACGAACTTAGACAAACCTTAGAATGAGACTTAAGTATGTCTTTGTTCATCCCAAATTAGTCTCGTTAGTCTCATTCTCAGGTTTGTCTAAGTTCGTCCTTAGAAAGAGACTAACTTGGGACGAACAAAGACAAACCTTAGAATGAGACTTAATTATGTCTTTGTTCATCCCAACTTTGTCTCGTTAGTCTCATTCTAAGGTTTGTCTAAGTTCGTCCTTAGAAAGAGACTAACTTGGGACGAACATAGACAAACCTTATAATGAGACTAACGTTTGCCTTTGTTCGTCCCAAGTTAGTCTCGTTAGTCTCATTCAAAGGTTTGTCTAAGTTCGTCCTTAGAAAGAGACTAACTTGGGACGAACTTAGACAAACCTTAGAATGAGACTTAAGTCTGTCTTTGTTCATCCCAACTTTGTCTCGTTAGTCTCATTCTAAGGTTTGTCTAAGTTTGTCCTTAGAAAGAGACTAACTTGGGACGAACAAAGACAAACCTTAGAATGAGACTTAAGTTTGTCTTTGTTCGTCCCAAGCTAGTCTCGTTAGTCTCATTCTAAGGTTTGTCTAAGTTTGTCCTTAGAAAGAGACTAACTTGGGACAAACTTAGACAAACCTTAGAATGAGATTTAAGTTTTTCTTTGTTCGTCCCAAGTTAGTCTCGTTAGTCTCATTCTATGGTTTGCCTAAGTTTGTCCTTTGAAAGAGACTAACTTGAGACGAACTTAGACGAACCTTAGAATGAGACTTAAATTTGTCTTTGTTCGTCCCAAGTTAGTCCCGTTAGTCTCATTCTAGAGTTTGTCTAGGTTCGTCCTTAGAAAGAGACTAACTTGGGACGAACAAAGACAACCTTAGAATGGGACTTAAGTTTGTCTTTGTTCGTCCCAAGTTAGTCTCGTTAGTCTAATTCTAAGGTTCGTCTAAGTTCGTCCTTAGAAAGAGACTAACTTGGGACGAACTTAGACAAACCTTAGAATGAGACATAAGTTTGTCTTTGTTCGTCCCAAGTTAGTCTCGTTAGTCTCATTCAAAGGTTTGTCTAAGTTCGTCCTTAGAAAGAAACTAACTTGGAACGAACTTAGACAAACCTTAGAATGAGACTTAAGTTTGTCTTTGTTCGTCCCAAGTTTGTCTCTTTAGTCTCATTCTAAGGTTTGTCTAAGTTCGTCCTTAGAAAGAGACTAACTTGGGATGAACTAAGACAAACCTTAGAATGAGACTAAGGTTTGTCTTTGTTCGTCCCAAATTAGTCTCGTTAGTCTCATTCTAAGGTTTGTCTAAGTTCGTCCTTAGAAAGAGACTAACTTGGGACGAACTAAGACAAACCTTAGAATGAGACTAACGTTTGTCTTTGTTCGTCCAAAGTTAGTCTTGTTAGTCTCATTCTAAGGTTTGTCTAAGTTCGTCCTTAGAAAGAGACTAACCTGGGACGAACTTAGACATACCTTAGAATAAGACTAACGTTTGTATTTGTTCGTCCCAAGTTAGTCTCGTTAGTCTCATTCTCAGGTTTGTCTAAGTTCGTCATTAGAAAGAGACTAACTTGGGACGAACTGAGACAAACCTTAGAATGAGACTTAAGTTTGTCTTTGTTCGTCACAAGTTAGTCTCGTTAGTCTCATTCTAAGGTTTGTATAAGTTCGTCCTTAGAAAGAGACAAACTTGGGACGAACTTAGACAAACCTTAGAATGAGACTTAAGTTTGTCTTTGTTCGTCCCAAGTTAGTCTCGTTAGTCTCATTATAAGGTTTGTCTAAGTTCGTCCTTAGAAAGAGACAAACTTGGGACGAACTTAGACAAACCTTAGAATGAGACTTAAGTTTGTATTTGTTCGTCCCAAGTTCGTCCCGTTAGTCTCATTCTATGGTTTGTCTAAGTTCGTCCTTAGAAAGAGACAAACTTGGGACGAACTTAGACAAACCTTAGAATGAGACTTAAGTTTGTCTTTATTCGTCCCAAGTTAGTCTCGTTAGTCTCATTCTAAGGTTTGTCTAATTTCATCCTTAGAAAGAGACTAACTTGGGACGAACTAAGACAAACCTTAGAATGAGACTTAAGTTTGTCTTTGTTCGTCCCAAGTTAGTCTCGTTAGTCTCATTCTAAGGTTTGTCTAAGTTCGTCCTTAGAAAGAGACTAACTTGGGACGAACTAAGACAAACCTTAGAATCAGACTTAAAGTTATCTTTGTTCGTCCCAAGTTAGTCTCGTTAGTCTCATTCTAAGGTTTGTCTAAGTTCGTCCTTAGAAAGAGACTAACTTGGGACGAACTAAGACAAACCTTAGAATGAGACATAAGTTTGCCTTTGTTCGTCCCAAGTTAGTCTCGTTAGTCTCATTCTAAGGTTTGTCTAAGTTCGTCCTTAGAAAGAGACTAACTTGGGACGAACTAAGACAAACCTTAGAATGAGACATAAGTTTGTCTTTATTCGTCCCACGTTAGTCTCGTTAGTTTCATTCTAAGGTTTGTCTAAGTTCGTCCTTAGAAAGAGACTAACTTGGGACAAACTTAGACAAACCTTAGAATGAGACTTAAGTATGTCTTTGTTCATCCCAAGTTAGTCTCGTTACTCTCATTCTCAGGTTTGTCTAAGTTCGTCCTTAGAAAGAGACTAACTTGGGACGAACAAAGACAAACCTTAGAATGAGACTTAAGTTTGTCTTTGTTCGTCCCAAGTTAGTCTCGTTAGTCTCATTCAAAGGTTTGTCTAAGTTCGTCCTTAGAAAAAGACTAACTTGGGACAAACTTAGACAAACCTTAGAATGAGACTTAAGTTTGTCTTTGTTCATCCCAACTTTGTCTCGTTAGTCTCATTCTAAGGTTTGTCTAAGTTCGTCCTTAGAAAGAGACTAACTTGGGACGAACTTAGACAAACCTTAGAATGAGACTAACGTTTGTCTTTGTTCGTCACAAGTTAATCTCGTTAGTCTCATTCTATGGTTATTCTAAGTTCGTCCTTAGAAAGGGACTAACTTGGGACAAACTAAGACAAACCTTAGAATGAGACTTACGTTTGTCTTTGTTCGTCCCAAGTTAGTCTCGTTAGTCTCATTCTAAGGTTTGTCTATGTTTGTCCGTAGAAAGTGACTAACTTGGGACGAACTTAGACAAACCTTAGAATGAGACTTAAGTTTGTCTTTGTTCGTCCCAAGTTAGTCTCGTTAGTCTCATTCTAAGGTTTGTCTAAGTTCGTCCTTAGAAACAGACTAACTTGGGACGAACAAAGACAAACCTTAGAATGGGACTTAAGTTTGTCTTTGTTCGTCCCAAGTTAGTCTCATTAGTTTCATTCTAAGGTTTGTCTAACTTTGTCCTTCGAAAGAGACTAACTTGGGACATACTTAGACAAACCTTAGAATGAGATTTAAGTTTGTCTTTGTTCGTCCCTAGTTAGTCTCGTTAGTCTCATTCTAAAGTTTGTCTAAGTTCGTCCTTAGAAAGAGACTAACTTGGGACGAACAATGACAAACCTTTTAGAATGGGACTTAAGTTTGTCTTTGTTCGTCCCACGTTAGTCTCGTTAGTCTGATTCTAAGGTTTGTCTAAGTTCGTCCTTAGAAAGAGACTAACTTGGGACGAACTTAGACAAACCTTAGAATGAGACTAAGGTTTGTCTTTGTTCGTCCCAAATTAGTCTCGTTAGTCTCATTCTAAGGTTTGTCTAAGTTCGTCTTTAGAAAGAGACTAACTTGGGACGAACTAAGACAAACCTTAGAATGAGACTTAAGTTTGTCTTTGTTCGTCCAAAGTAAGTCTCGTTAGTCTCATTCTAAGGTTTGTCTAAGTTCGTCCTTAGAAGAGACTAACTTGGGACGAACTTAGACATACCTAAGAATAAGACAAACGTTTGTCTTTGTTCGTCCCAAGTTAGTCTCGTTAGTCTCATTCTCAGGTTTGTCTAAGTTCGTCATTAGAAAGAGACTAACTTGGGAAGAAATTAGACAAACCTTAGAATGAGACTTAAGTTTGTCTTTGTTCGTCACAAGTTAGTCTCGTTAGTCTCATTCTAAGGTTTGTATAAGTTCGTCCTTAGAAAGAGACTAACTTCGGACGAACTTAGACAAACCTTAGAATGAGACTTAAGTTTGTCTTTGTTCATCCCAAGTTAGTCTCGTTAGTCTCATTCTAAGGTTTGTCTAAGTTCGTCCTTAGAAAGAGACAAACTTGGGACGAACTTAGACACACTATAGAATGAGACTTAATTTTGTATTTGTTCGTCCCAAGTTTGTCTCGTTAGTCTCATTCTAAGGTTTGTCTAAGTTCGTCCTTAGAAAGAGACAAACTTGGGACGAACTTAGACAAACCTTAGAATGAGACTTAAGTTTGTTTTTGTTCGTCCCAAGTTAGTCTCGTTAGTCTCATTCTAAGGTTTGTCTAAGTTCGTCCTTAGAAAGAGACTAACTTGGGATGAACTAAGACAAACCTTAGAATGAGACTTAAGTTTGTCTTTGTTCGTCCCAAGTTAGTCTCGTTAGTCTCATTCTAAGGTTTGTCTAAGTTTGTCCTTAGAAAGAGACTAACTTGGAACGAACTAAGACAAACCTTAGAATGAGACTTAAGTTTATCTTTGTTCGTCCCAAGTTAGTCTCGTTAATCTCATTCTAAGGTTTGTCTAAGTTCGTCCTTAGAAAGAGACTAACTTGGGACGAACTTAGACAAACCTTAGAATGAGACTTAAGTATGTCTTTGTTCGTCCCAAGTTAGTCTCGTTAGTCTCATTCTAAGGTTTCTCTAAGTTCATCCTTAGAAAGAGACAAACTTGGGAAGGACAAAGACAACCCTTAGAATGAGACTTAAGTTTGTCTTTGTTTGTCCCAAGTTAGTCTCATTCTAATGTTTGTCTAAGTTCGTCCTTAGAAAGAGACAAACTTGGGACGAACTTAGACAAACCTTAGAATGAGACTTAAGTTTGTATTTGTTCGTCCCAAGTTTGTCTCGTTGGTCTCATTCTAAGGTTTGTCTAAGTTCGTCCTTAGAAAGAGACTAACTTGGGACGAACTTAGACAACCCTTAGAATGAGACTTAAGTTTGTCTTTGTTCGTCCCAAGTTAGTCTCGTTAGTCTCATTCTAAGGTTTGACTAAATTCATCCTTAGAAAGAGACTAACTTGGGACGAACTAAGACAAACCTTAGAATGAGACTTAAGTTTGTCTTTGTTCGTCCCAAGTTAGTCTCGTTAGTCTCATTCTAACGTTTGTCTAAGTTCGTCCTTAGAAAGAGACTAACTTGGGACGAACTAAGACAAACCTTAGAATGAGACTTAAGTTTATCTTTGTTCGTCCCAAGTTAGTCTCGTTAGTCTCATTCTAAGGTTTGTCTAAGTTCGTCCTTAGAAAGAGACTAACTTGGGACGAACTTAGACAAACCTTAGAATGAGACTTAAGTATGTCTTTATTCGTCCCAAGTTAGTCTCGTTAGTCTCATTCTAAGGTTTCTCTAAGTTCATCCTTAGAAAGAGACAAACTTGGGAAGAACAAAGACAAACCTTAGAATGAGACTTAAGTTTGTCTTTGTTCGTCCCAAGTTAGTCTCATTCTAATGTTTGTCTAAGTTCGTCTTTAGAAAGAGACAAACTTGGGACGAACTTAGACAAACCTTAGAATGAGACTTAAGTTTGTATTTGTTCGTCCCAAGTTTGTCTCGTTAGTCTCATTCTAAGGTTTGTCTAAGTTCATCCTTTGAAAGAGACTAACTTGGGACGAACTTAGACAACCCTTAGAAAGAGACTTAAGTTTGTCTTTGTTCGTCCCAAGTTAGTCTCGTTAGTCTCATTCTAAGGTTTGTCTAAATTCATCCTTAGAAAGAGACTAACTTGGGACGAACTAAGACAAACCTTAGAATGAGACTTAAGTTTGTCTTTGTTCGTCCCAAGTTAGTCTCGTTAGTATCATTCTAACGTTTGTCTAAGTTCGTCCTTAGAAAGAGACTAACTTGGGACGAACTTAGACAAACCTTAGAATGAGACTAACGTTTGTCTTTGTTCGTCACAAGTTAGTCTCGTTAGTCTCATTCTATGGTTTGTCTAAGTTCGTCCTTAGAAAGGGACTAACTTGGGACAAACTAAGACAAACCTTAGAATGAGACTTACGTTTGTCTTTGTTCGTCCCAAGTTAGTCTCGTTAGTCTCATTCTAAGGTTTGTCTATGTTTGTCCGTAGAAAGTGACTAACTTGGGACGAACTTAGACAAACCTTAGAATGAGACTTAAGTTTGTCTTTGTTCGTCCCAAGTTAGTCTCGTTAGTCTCATTCTAAGGTTTGTCTAAGTTCGTCCATAGAAAGAGACTAACTAGGGACGAACAAAGACAAACCTTAGAATGGGACTTAAGTTTGTCTTTGTTCATCCCAAGTTAGTCTCGTTAGTCTCATTCTAAGGTTTGTCTAACTTTGTCCTTAGAAAGAGACTAACTTGGGACAAACATAGACAAACCTTAGAATGAGATTTAAGTTTGTCTTTGTTCGTCCCAAGTTAGTCTCGTTAGTCTCATTCTAAAGTTTGTCTAAGTTCGTCCTTAGAAAGAGACTAACTTGGGACGAACAAAGACAAACCTTAGAATGGGACTTAAGTTTGTCTTTGTTCGTCCCACGTTAGTCTCGTTAGTCTGATTCTAAGGTTTGTCTAAGTTCGTCCTTAGAAAGAGACTAACTTGGGACGAACTATGACAAACCTTAGAATGAGACATAAGTTTGTCTTTGTTCGTCCCAAGTTAGTCTCGTTAGTCTCATTTTAAGGTTTGTCTAAGTTCGTCCTTAGAAAGAAACTAACTTGGGATGAACTTAGACAAACCTTAGAATGAGACTTAAGTTTGTCTTTGTTCGTCCCAAGTTTGTCTCTTTAGTCTCATTCTAAGGTTTGTCTAAGTTCGTCCTTAGAAAGAGACTAACTTGGGACGAACTTAGACAAACCTTAGAATGAGACTAAGGTTTGTCTTTGTTCGTCCCAAATTAGTCTCGTTAGTCTCATTCTAAGGTTTGTCTAAGTTCGTCCTTAGAAGAGACTAACTTGGGACGAACTTAGACATACCTAAGAATAAGACTAACGTTTGTCTTTGTTCGTCCCAAGTTAGTCTCGTTAGTCTCATTCTCAGGTTTGTCTAAGTTCGTCATTAGAAAGAGACTAACTTGGGAAGAAATTAGACAAACCTTAGAATGAGACTTAAGTTTGTCTTTGTTCGTCACAAGTTAGTCTCGTTAGTCTCATTCTAAGGTTTGTCTAAGTTCGTCCTTAGAAAGAGACAAACTTGGGACGAACTTAGACAAACCTTAGAATGAGACTTAATTTTGTATTTGTTCGTCCCAAGTTTGTCTCGTTAGTCTCATTGTAAGGTTTGTCTAAGTTCGTCCTTAGAAAGAGACAAACTTGGGACGAACTTAGACAAACCTTAGAATGAGACTTAAGTTTGTATTTGTTCGTCCCAAGTTAATCTCGTTAGTCTCATTCTAAGGTTTGTCTAAGTTCGTCCTTAGAAAGAGACTAACTTGGGACGAACTAAGACAAACCTTAGAATGAGACTTAAGTTTGTCTTTGTTCGTCCCAAGTTAGTCTCGTTAGTCTCCTTCTAAGGTTTGTCTAAGTTTGTCCTTAGAAAGAGACTAACTTGGGACGAACTCAGACAAACCTTAGAATGAGACTTAAGTTTATCTTTGTTCGTCCCAAGTTAGTCTCGTTAATCTCATTCTAAGGTTTGTCTAAGTTCGTCCTTAGAAAGAGACAAACTTGGGACGAACTTAGACAAACCTTAGACTGAGACTTAAGTATGTCTTTGTTCGTCCCAAGTTAGTCTCGTTAGTCTCATTCTAAGGTTTCTCTAAGTTCATCCTTAGAAAGAGACAAACTTGGGAAGAACAAAGACAACCCTTAGAATGAGACTTAAGTTTGTCTTTGTTCGTCCCAAGTTAGTCTCATTCTAATGTTTGTCTAAGTTTGTCCTTAGAAAGAGACAAACTTGGGACGAACTTAGACAAACCTTAGAATGAGACTTAAGTTTGTATTTGTTCGTCCCAAGTTTGTCTCGTTGGTCTCATTCTAAGGTTTCTCTAAGTTCGTCCTTAGAAAGAGACTAACTTGGGACGAACTTAGACAACCCATAGAATGAGACTTAAGTTTGTCTTTGTTCGTCCCAAGTTAGTCTCGTTAGTCTCATTCTAAGGTTTGACTAAATTCATCCTTAGAAAGAGACTAACTTGGGACGAACTAAGACAAACCTTAGAATGAGACTTAAGTTTGTCTTGGTTCGTCCCAAGTTAGTCTCGTTAGTCTCATTCTAACGTTTGTCTAAGTTCGTCCTTAGAAAGAGACTAACTTGGGACGAACTAAGACAAACCTTAGAATGAGACTTAAGTTTATCTTTGTTCGTCCCAAGTTAGTCTCGTTAGTCTCATTCTAAGGTTTGTCTAAGTTCATCCTTAGAAAGAGACTAACTTGGGACGAACTTAGACAAACCTTAGAATGAGACTTAAGTATGTCTTTATTCGTCCCAAGTTAGTCTCGTTAGTCTCATTCTAAGGTTTCTCTAAGTTCATCCTTAGAAAGAGACAAACTTGGGAAGAACAAAGACAAACCTTAGAATGAGACTTAAGTTTGTCTTTGTTCGTCCCAAGTTAGTCTCATTCTAATGTTTGTCTAAGTTCGTCTTTAGAAAGAGACAAACTTGGGACGAACTTAGACAAACCTTAGAATGAGACTTAAGTTTGTATTTGTTCGTCCCAAGTTTGTCTCGTTAGTCTCATTCTAAGGTTTGTCTAAGTTCGTCCTTTGAAAGTGACTAACTTGGGACGAACTTAGACAACCCTTAGAATGAGACTTAAGTTTGTCTTTGTTCGTCCCAAGTTAGTCTCGTTAGTCTCATTCTAAGGTTTGTCTAAATTCATCCTTAGAAAGAGACTAACTTGGGACGAACTAAGACAAACCTTAGAATGAGACTTAAGTTTGTCTTTGTTCGTCCCAAGTTAGTCTCGTTAGTATCATTCTAACGTTTGTCTAAGTTCGTCCTTAGAAAGAGACTAACTTGGGACGAACTTAGACAAACCTTAGAATGAGACTAACGTTTGTCTTTGTTCGTCACAAGTTAGTCTCGTTAGTCTCATTCTATGGTTTGTCTAAGTTCGTCCTTAGAAAGGGACTAACTTGGGACAAACTAAGACAAACCTTAGAATGAGACTTACGTTTGTCTTTGTTCGTCCCAAGTTAGTCTCGTTAGTCTCATTCTAAGGTTTGTTTATGTTTGTCCGTAGAAAGTGACTAACTTGGGACGAACTTAGACAAACCTTAGAATGAGACTTAAGTTTGTCTTTGTTCGTCCCAAGTTAGTCTCGTTAGTCTCATTCTAAGGTTTGTCTAAGTTCGTCCATAGAAAGAGACTAACTTGGGACGAACAAAGACAAACCTTAGAATGGGACTTAAGTTTGTCTTTGTTCGTCCCAAGTTAGTCTCGTTAGTCTCATTCTAAGGTTTGTCTAACTTTGTCCTTAGAAAGAGACTAACTTGGGACAAACTTAGACAAACCTTAGAATGAGATTTAAGTTTGTCTTTGTTCGTCCCAAGTTAGTCTCGTTAGTCTCATTCTAAAGTTTGTCTAAGTTCGTCCTTAGAAAGAGACTAACTTGGGACGAACAAAGACAAACCTTAGAATGGGACTTAAGTTTGTCTTTGTTCGTCCCACGTTAGTCTCGTTAGTCTGATTCTAAGGTTTGTCTAAGTTCGTCCTTAGAAAGAGACTAACTTGGGACGAACTTAGACAAACCTTAGAATGAGACATAAGTTTGTCTTTGTTCGTCCCAAGTTAGTCTCGTTAGTCTCATTTTAAGGTTTGTCTAAGTTCGTCCTTAGAAAGAAACTAACTTGGGACGAACTTAGACAAACCTTAGAATGAGACTTAAGTTTGTCTTTGTTCATCCCAAGTTTGCCTCTTTAGTCTCATTCTAAGGTTTGTCTAAGTTCGTCCTTAGAAAGAGACTAACTTGGGACGAACTTAGACAAACCTTAGAATGAGACTAAGGTTTGTCTTTGTTCGTCCCAAATTAGTCTCGTTAGTCTCATTCTAAGGTTTGTCTAAGTTCGTCTTTAGAAAGAGACTTACTTGGGACGAACTAAGACAAACCTTAGAATGAGACTTAAGTTTGTCTTTGTTCGTCCAAAGTAAGTCTCGTTAGTCTCATTCTAAGGTTTGTCTAAGTTCGTCCTTAGAAGAGACTAACTTGGGACGAACTTAGACATACCTAAGAATAAGACTAACGTTTGTCTTTGTTCGTCCCAAGTTAGTCTCGTTAGTCTCATTCTCAGGTTTGTCTAAGTTCGTCATTAGAAAGAGACTAACTTGGGAAAAAATTAGACAAACCTTAGAATGAGACTTAAGTTTGTCTTTGTTCATCACAAGTTAGTCTCGTTAGTCTCATTCTAAGGTTTGTCTAAGTTCGTCCTTAGAAAGAGACAAACTTGGGACGAACTTAGACAAACCTTAGAATGAGACTTAATTTTGTATTTGTTCGTCCCAAGTTTGTCTCGTTAGTCTCATTCTAAGGTTTGTCTAAGTTCGTCCTTAGAAAGAGACAAACTTGGGACGAACTTAGACAAACCTTAGAATGAGACTTAAGTTTGTATTTGTTCGTCCCAAGTTAGTCTCGTTAGTCTCATTCTAAGGTTTGTCTAAGTTCTTCCTTAGAAAGACACTAACTTGGGACGAACTAAGACAAACCTTAGAATGAGACTTAAGTTTGTCTTTGTTCGTCCCAAGTTAGTCTCGTTAGTCTCATTCTAAGGTTTGTCTAAGTTTGTCCTTAGAAAGAGACTAACTTGGGATGAACTAAGACAAACCTTAGAATGAGACTTAAGTTTATCTTTGTTCATCCCAAGTTCGTCTCGTTAATCTCATTCTAAGGTTTGTCTAATTTCGTCCTTAGAAAGAGACAAACTTGGGACGAACTTAGACAAACCTTAGAGTGAGACTTAAGTATGTCTTTGTTCGTCCCAAGTTAGTCTCGTTAGTCTCATTCTAAGGTTTCTCTAAGTTCATCCTTAGAAAGAGACAAACTTGGGAAGAACAAAGACAAACCTTAGAATGGGACTTAAGTTTGTCTTTGTTCGTCCCAAGTTAGTCTCATTCTAATGTTTGTCTAAGTTCGTCCTTAGAAAGAGACAAACTTGGGACGAACTTAGACAAACCTTAGAATGAGACTTAAGTTTGTATTTGTTCATCCCAAGTTTGTCTCGTTGGTCTCATTCTAAGGTTTGTCTAAGTTCGTCCTTAGAAAGAGACTAACTTGGGACGAACTTAGACAAACCTTAGAATGAGACTAACGTTTGTCTTTGTTCGTCCCAAGTTAGTCTCGTTAGTCTCATTCTAAGGTTTGTCTAAGGTCGTCCGTAGAAAGTGACAAACTTGGGACGAACTTAGACAAACCTTAGAATGAGACTAACGTTTGTCTTTGTACGTCCCAAGTTAGTCTCGTTAGTCTTATTCTAAGGTTTGTCTAAGTTCGTCCTTAGAAAGAGACTAACTTGGGACGAACTTAGACAAACCTTAGAATGAAACTAACGTTTGTCTTTGTTCGTCCCAAGTTAGTCTCGTTAGTCTCATTCTAAGGTTTGTCTAAGTTCGTCCTTAGAAAGAGACTAACTTGGGACGAACTTAGACAAACCTTAGAATGAGCTTAACGTTTGTCTTTGTTCGTCCCAAGTTAGTCTCGTTAGTCTCTTTCTAAGGTTTGTCTAAGTTCGTCCTTAGAAAGAGACTAACTTGGGACCAACTTAGACAAACCTTAGAATGAGACTAACGTTTGTCTTTGTTCGTCCCAAGTTAGTCTCGTTAGTCTTATTCTAAGGTTTGTCTAAGTTCGTCCTTAGAAAGAGACTAACTTGGGACGAACTTAGACAAACCTTAGAATGTGACTAACGATTGTCTTTGTTCGTCCCAAGTTAGTCTCGTTAGTTTCATTCTAAGGTTTGTCTAAGTTCATCCTTAGAAAGAGACTAACTTGGGACGAACTAAGACAAACCTTAGAATGAGACTTGCGTTTGTCTTTGTTCGTCCCAAGTTAGTCTCGTTAGTCTCATTCTAAGGTTTGTCTAAGTTCGTCCTTAGAAAGAGACTAACTAGGGACGAACAAAGATAAACCTTAGAATGGGACTTAAGTTTGTCTTTGTTCGTCCCAAGTTAGTCTCGTTAGTCTCATTCTAAGGTTTGTCTAAGTTCGTCCTTAGAAAGAGACAAACTTGGGACAAACTTAGACAAACCTTGGAATGAGATTTAAGTTTGTCTTAGTTTGTCCGTAGAAAGTGACTAACTTGGGACGAACTTAGACAAACCTTAGGTTGAGACTTAAGTTTGTCTTTGTTCGTCCCAAGTTAGTCTCGTTAGTCTCATTCTAAGGTTTGTCTAAGTTCGTCCTTAGAAAGAGACTAACTAGGGACGAACAAAGATAAACCTTAGAATGGGACTTAAGTTTGTCTTTGTTCGTCCCAAGTTAGTCTCGTTAGTCTCATTCTAAGGTTTGTCTAAGTTCGTCCTTAGAAAGAGACAAACTTGGGACAAACTTAGACAAACCTTGGAATGAGATTTAAGTTTGTCTTTGTTCGTCCCAAGTTAGTCTCGTTAGTCTCATTCTAAGGTTTGCCTAAGTTCGTCCGTAGAAAGTGACTAACTTGGGACGAACTTAGACAAACCTTAGAATGAGACTTAAGTTTGTCTTTGTTCGTCTCAAGTTAGTCTCGTTAGTCTCATTCTAAGGTTTGTCTAAGTTCATCCTTAGAAAGAGACTAACTTGGGACGAACAAAGACAAACCTTAGAATGGGACTTAAGTTTGTCTTTGTCCGTCCCAAGTTAGTCTCGTTAGTCTCATTCTAAGGTTTGTCTAAGTTCGTCCTTAGAAAGAGACTAACTTGGGACAAACTTAGAAAAACCTTAGAATGAGACTTAAGTTTGTCTTTGTTCGTCCCAAGTTAGTCTCGTTAGTCCCATTCTAAGGTTTGTATAAGTTCATCCCTAGAAAGAGACTAACTTGGGACGAACTTAGACAAACCTTCGAATGAGACTAACGTTTGTATTTGTTCGTCCCAAGTTAGTCTCGTTAGTCTCATTCAAAGGTTTGTCTAAGTTCGTCCTTAGAAAGAGACTAACTTGGGACGAACTTAGACAAACCTTAGAATGAGACTAACGTTTGTCTTTGTTCGTCCCAAGTTAGTCTCGTTAGTCTCATTCTAAGGTTTGTCTAAGTTCGTCCGTAGAAAGTGACTAACTTGGGACGAACTTAAACAAACCTTAGACTAAGACTTAAGTTTGTCTTTGTTCGTCCCAAGTTAGTCTCGTTAGTCTTATTCTAAGGTTTGTCTAAGTTCGTCCTTAGAAAGAAACTAACTTGGGACGAACTTTGACAAACCTTAGAATGAGATTAACGTTTGTCTTTGTTCGTCCCAAGTTAGTCTCGTTAGTCTCATTCTAAGGTTTGTCTAAGTTCGTCATTAGAAAGAGACTAACTTGGGATGAACTTAGACAACCTTAGAATGAGACCAATGTTTATCTTTGTTTGTCCCAAGTTAGTCTCGTTAGTCTCATTCTATGGTTTGTCTAAGTTCGTCCGTAGAAAGGGACTAACTTGGGACGAACTTAGACAAACCTTAGATTGAGACTTAAGTTTGTCTTTGTTCGTCCCAAGTTAGTCTCGTTAGTCTTATTCTAAGGTTTGTCTAAGTTCGTCCTTAGAAAGAAACTAACTTGGGACGAACTTAGACAAACCTTAGAATGTGACTAATGTTTGTCTTTGTTCGTCCCAAGTTAGTCTCGTTAGTCTCATTCTAAGGTTTGTCTAAGTTCATCCTTAGAAAGAGACTAACTTGGGACGAACTAAGACAAACCTTAGAATGAGACTTACGTTTGTCTTTGTTCGTCCCAAGTTAGTCTCGTTAGTGTCATTCTAAGGTTTGTCTAAGTTTGTCCGTAGAAAGTGACTAACTTGGGACGAACTTAGACAAACCTTAGAATGAGACTTAAGTTTGTCTTTGTTCGTCCCAAGTTAGTCTCGTTAGTCTCATTCTAAGGTTTGTGTAAGTTCGTCCTTAGAAAGAGACTAACTTGGGACGAACAAAGATAAACCTTAGAATGGGACTTAAGTTTGTCTTTGTTCGTCCCAAGTTAGTCTCGCTAGTCTCATTCTAAGGTTTGTCTAAGTTTGTCCATAGAAAGAGACTAACTTGGGACAAACTTAGACAAACCTTAGAATGAGATTTAAGTTTGTCTTTGTTCGTCCCAAGTTAGTCTCGTTAGTCTCATTCTAAGGTTTGCCTAAGTTCGTCCTTTTTTTTTGTTACAAAAAACCCCACGGGTCTAAACAACCAAGTCACTCCAACATGATGAGGACATAAGGCAAAAAGAACAGGTAATACTTGGAACAAAAAGGAAGACAAAGAAGAGAGATCCAGTGCAGGAACTCTAATAAGCACGCAGAAGGATGTCATCTCGAACTTCCCGAAGAATAATATCATAGTCGTCTTCATTGTGCTCGCACTCACTCTTGTCACAGAAAAATAGGTGACTGAGTTGGTCATGAAGAATCGCTTGCTTGACAAAAATAGGGCACTGTCCCAGCCGAACATCCTTCCCTTGCGCCGAGGCACACGCAGTAGCAATGGCAGAGCCATTAGCTTTAGGACAGCATCTCAGAAACTGAGTAGAACAGAACTCATTTATAACACTCCTTTGCCTGCTGATTTCATTCCATGGAATGTCATCTCTGCGTGAAACACTTAGCCAATGCATGAAGGGAGAAGACCCAACCACCATCCCTACCTCCATGCCATTGCCAACGATATTAGAAATAGCCTCCCTAATCAAATTGATTAAGCAACTCCATTCGTCAGATCCAACCAGCTCAACGCCCTGCAGAAAAACACAGGAACCTATGGGATTTTTAACGACAACTCCTCCAAACATAACTCCTCCTCGATTTACAAGCGCCAAGTAAATAGAGTGCTTGCTACTATGCAGCGGGGCATTAAGCCATCTACCAACCCTGAACCGTCTGCCAGGAATGCCCATATGATGAAATCTACGGAGAGTGTTATTGCTGACTTTATTAGCAAGCTTCAAAGGAACAAGCTTACCAAGATCTGATCCCCATTTGCTAATGCAAAGCTTGATAGCAGGGCAATGATTCTCAAAGAATTTGGCATTTCGATTTTTCCATAACTCCCACAAGGTGCAGAAGGCCATAGCAATCTTCAGATGGGCCATGAAGTCCTTTGGCTTTTCCCCATCGATAAGTCTGAGAAAACTGGCTCTGCCACGAATAAGATCACCTCCAAAAGATGACTTGAAGAAATCCCAAGCTTCTAACGCCACATCTCCTTTGAAAAAAATATGAGTAATGTTCTCAGCTTTCGCCTCAATACAACATCTACATTTAGAGGCCATCTGAATCCCCATTTCCATCACTTTGTCATCTGAGGGTAAGACATCCATAAAGAATTTCCACATGAAGCAACTGATTTTCATGGGAATCCAATTATGCCATATATGCTTTGCCCAGTTCACCTCAGGCCACTGAGTTTGGAAGGACAGACGAAAGGCCTTGGTAGAAAATCTTCCAGAAGCATCTCCTTCCCACACGAAAAGATCATCTCCACTAGAAAAGGTCATCTGCTTATAGTCTCTCTTACATTGCTCGGGGATGCAATCAAGAAACCTTTCCCAGTTAGTGCTATTAAGTTGAGTCTCTTGAAGTTTTAAATGCCCCAGGTCGTCGGGAGGCTCAAAACCTAGCTTGGAACAAAAAGTTTTAACAGAAGTGTCTCCTTGCCCAATGATCCATCGAGATTCTTCTTGAAGCTTGAGAATGAGATGATCAATAGAATTCCAAATGCACGAACCCTTAACCCCATGATGAAATTTCCTTCTCGCATGAAAAGCCCATAAAGAGTCCGAATTCAGGAAGCTCCAAGCCATCTTGCCTTTAAGGGAAAGCATAATATCTTCCAGATTTTTGATGCCCAAACCTCCAACTGATTTTTCTCTATAAATCTTCTCCCATCCCACCCAATGCCTTCTCTTCCCATCCCCTTTATCCCAAAGAAAACTACGAATGAGCCTAACTTGGGAAAGAGACTAACTTGGGACAAACTTAGACAAACCTTAGAATGAGACTTAAGTTTGTCTTTGTTCATCCCAAGTTAGTCTCGTTAGTCTCATTCTAAGGGTTGTCTAAGTTCGTCCTTAGAAAGAGACCAACTTGGGACGAACTTAGACAAACCTTAGAATGAGACTTAAGTTTGTCTTTGTTCGTCCCAACTTTGTCTCATTAGTCTCATTCTAAGGTTTGTCTAAGTTTGTCCTTAGAAAGAGACTAACTTGGGACGAACTTAGACATACCGAAGATTGAGACTAACGTTTGTCTTTGTTCATCCCAAGTTAGTCTCGTTAGTCTCATTCTAAGGTTTGTCTAAGTTCGTCATTAGAAAGAGACTAACTTGGGATGAACTTAGAGAACCTTAGAATGAGACTAATGTTTATCTTTGTTTGTCCCCAAGTTAGTCTCGTTAGTCTCATTCTATGGTTTGTCTAAGTTCGTCCGTAGAAAGTGACTAACTTGGGACGAACTTAGACAAACCTTAGAATGAGACTTAAGTTAGTCTTTGTTCGTCCCAAGTTAGTCTCGTTAGTCTTATTCTAAGGTTTATCTAAGTCCGTCCTTAGAAAGAGACTAACTTGGGACGAACTTAGACCAACCTTAGAATGTGACTAACGTTTGTCTTTGTTCGTCCCAAGTTAGTCTCGTTAGTCTCATTCTAAGGTTTGTCTAAGTTCATCCTTAGAAAGAGACTAACTTGGGATGAACTAAGACAAACCTTAGAATGAGACTTACGTTTGTCTTTGTTCGTCCCAAGTTAGTCTCGTTAGTCTCATTCTAAGGTTTGTCTAAGTTTGTCCGTAGAAAGTGACTAACTTGGGACGAACTTAGACAAACCTTAGAATGAGACTTAAGTTTGTCTTTGTTCGTCCCAAGTTAGTCTCGTTAGTCTCATTCTAAGGTTTGTCTAAGTTCGTCCTTAGAAAGAGACTAACTTGGGACAAACTTAGACAAACCTTGGAATGAGATTTTAGTTTATCTTTGTCGTCCCAAGTTAGTCTCGTTAGTCTCATTCTAAGGTTTGCCTAAGATCGTCCGTAAAAAGTGACTAACTTGGGACGAACTTAGACAAAACTTAGAATGAGACTTAAGTTTGTCATTGTTCGTCTCAAGTTAGTCTCGTTAGTCTCATTCTAAGGTAAGTCTAAGTTCATCCTTAGAAAGAGACTAACTTGGGACGAACAAAGACAAACCTTAGAATGGGACTTAAGTTTGTCTTTGTCCGTCCCAAGTTAGTCTCGTTAGTCTGATTCTAAGGTTTGTCTAAGTTCGTCCTTAGAAAGAGACTAACTTGGGACGAACTTAGACAAACCTTAGAATGAGACTTAAGTTTGTCTTTGTTCGTCCCAAGTTAGTCTCGTTAGTCCCATTCAAAGGTTTGTCTAAGTTCATCCTTAGAAAGAGACTAACTTGGGACAAACTTAGACAAACCTTCGAATGAGACTAACGTTTGTATTTGTTCGTCCCAAGTTAGTCTCGTTAGACTCATTCTAAGGTTTGTCTAAGTTCGTCCTTAGAAAGAGACTAATTTGGGACGAACTTAGACAAACCTTCGAATGAGACTAACGTTTGTATTTGTTCGTCCCAAGTTAGTCTCGTTAGTCTCATTCTAAGGTTTGTCTAAGTTCGTCCTTAGAAAGAGACTAACTTGGGACGAACTTAGACAAACCTTAGAATGAGACTAACGTTTGTCTTTGTTCGTCCCAAGTTAGTCTCGTTAGTCTCATTCTAAGGTTTGTCTAAGTTCGTCCGTAGAAAGTGACTAACTTGGGACGAACTTAAACAAACCTTAGACTAAGACTTAAGTTTGTCTTTGTTCGTCCCAAGTTAGTCTCGTTAGTCTTATTCTAAGGTTTGTCTAAGTTCGTCCTTAGAAAGAAACTAACTTGGGACGAACTTTGACAAACCTTAGAATGAGATTAACGTTTGTCTTTGTTCGTCCCAAGTTAGTCTCGTTAGTCTCATTCTAAGGTTTGTCTAAGTTCGTCATTAGAAAGAGACTAACTTGGGATGAACTTAGACAACCTTAGAATGAGACCAATGTTTATCTTTGTTTGTCCCAAGTTAGTCTCGTTAGTCTCATTCTGTGGTTTGTCTAAGTTCGTCCGTAGAAAGGGACTAACTTGGGACGAACTTAGACAAACCTTAGATTGAGACTTAAGTTTGTCTTTGTTCGTCCCAAGTTAGTCTCGTTAGTCTTATTCTAAGGTTTGTCTAAGTTCGTCCTTAGAAAGAAACTAACTTGGGACGAACTTAGACAAACCTTAGAATGTGACTAATGTTTGTCTTTGTTCGTCCCAAGTTAGTCTCGTTAGTCTCATTCTAAGGTTTGTCTAAGTTCATCCTTAGAAAGAGACTAACTTGGGACGAACTAAGACAAACCTTAGAATGAGACTTACGTTTGTCTTTGTTCGTCCCAAGTTAGTCTCGTTAGTGTCATTCTAAGGTTTGTCTAAGTTTGTCCGTAGAAAGTGACTAACTTGGGACGAACTTAGACAAACCTTAGAATGAGACTTAAGTTTGTCTTTGTTCGTCCCAAGTTAGTCTCGTTAGTCTCATTCTAAGGTTTGTGTAAGTTCGTCCTTAGAAAGAGACTAACTTGGGACGAACAAAGATAAACCTTAGAATGGGACTTAAGTTTGTCTTTGTTCGTCCCAAGTTAGTCTCGCTAGTCTCATTCTAAGGTTTGTCTAAGTTTGTCCATAGAAAGAGACTAACTTGGGACAAACTTAGACAAACCTTAGAATGAGATTTAAGTTTGTCTTTGTTCGTCCCAAGTTAGTCTCGTTAGTCTCATTCTAAGGTTTGCCTAAGTTCGTCCTTTTTTTTTGTTACAAAAAACCCCACGGGTCTAAACAACCAAGTCACTCCAACATGATGAGGACATAAGGCAAAAAGAACAGGTAATACTTGGAACAAAAAGGAAGACAAAGAAGAGAGATCCAGTGCAGGAACTCTAATAAGCACGCAGAAGGATGTCATCTCGAACTTCCCGAAGAATAATATCATAGTCGTCTTCATTGTGCTCGCACTCACTCTTGTCACAGAAAAATAGGTGACTGAGTTGGTCATGAAGAATCGCTTGCTTGACAAAAATAGGGCACTGTCCCAGCCGAACATCCTTCCCTTGCGCCGAGGCACACGCAGTAGCAATGGCAGAGCCATTAGCTTTAGGACAGCATCTCAGAAACTGAGTAGAACAGAACTCATTTATAACACTCCTTTGCCTGCTGATTTCATTCCATGGAATGTCATCTCTGCGTGAAACACTTAGCCAATGCATGAAGGGAGAAGACCCAACCACCATCCCTACCTCCATGCCATTGCCAACGATATTAGAAATAGCCTCCCTAATCAAATTGATTAAGCAACTCCATTCGTCAGATCCAACCAGCTCAACGCCCTGCAGAAAAACACAGGAACCTATGGGATTTTTAACGACAACTCCTCCAAACATAACTCCTCCTCGATTTACAAGCGCCAAGTAAATAGAGTGCTTGCTACTATGCAGCGGGGCATTAAGCCATCTACCAACCCTGAACCGTCTGCCAGGAATGCCCATATGATGAAATCTACGGAGAGTGTTATTGCTGACTTTATTAGCAAGCTTCAAAGGAACAAGCTTACCAAGATCTGATCCCCATTTGCTAATGCAAAGCTTGATAGCAGGGCAATGATTCTCAAAGAATTTGGCATTTCGATTTTTCCATAACTCCCACAAGGTGCAGAAGGCCATAGCAATCTTCAGATGGGCCATGAAGTCCTTTGGCTTTTCCCCATCGATAAGTCTGAGAAAACTGGCTCTGCCACGAATAAGATCACCTCCAAAAGATGACTTGAAGAAATCCCAAGCTTCTAACGCCACATCTCCTTTGAAAAAAATATGAGTAATGTTCTCAGCTTTCGCCTCAATACAACATCTACATTTAGAGGCCATCTGAATCCCCATTTCCATCACTTTGTCATCTGAGGGTAAGACATCCATAAAGAATTTCCACATGAAGCAACTGATTTTCATGGGAATCCAATTATGCCATATATGCTTTGCCCAGTTCACCTCAGGCCACTGAGTTTGGAAGGACAGACGAAAGGCCTTGGTAGAAAATCTTCCAGAAGCATCTCCTTCCCACACGAAAAGATCATCTCCACTAGAAAAGGTCATCTGCTTATAGTCTCTCTTACATTGCTCGGGGATGCAATCAAGAAACCTTTCCCAGTTAGTGCTATTAAGTTGAGTCTCTTGAAGTTTTAAATGCCCCAGGTCGTCGGGAGGCTCAAAACCTAGCTTGGAACAAAAAGTTTTAACAGAAGTGTCTCCTTGCCCAATGATCCATCGAGATTCTTCTTGAAGCTTGAGAATGAGATGATCAATAGAATTCCAAATGCACGAACCCTTAACCCCATGATGAAATTTCCTTCTCGCATGAAAAGCCCATAAAGAGTTCGAATTCAGGAAGCTCCAAGCCATCTTGCCTTTAAGGGAAAGCATAATATCTTCCAGATTTTTGATGCCCAAACCTCCAACTGATTTTTCTCTATAAATCTTCTCCCATCCCACCCAATGCCTTCTCTTCCCATCCCCTTTATCCCAAAGAAAACTACGAATGAGCCTAACTTGGGAAAGAGACTAACTTGGGACAAACTTAGACAAACCTTAGAATGAGACTTAAGTTTGTCTTTGTTCATCCCAAGTTAGTCTCGTTAGTCTCATTCTAAGGGTTGTCTAAGTTCGTCCATAGAAAGAGACCAACTTGGGACGAACTTAGACAAACCTTAGAATGAGACTTAAGTTTGTCTTTGTTCGTCCCAACTTTGTCTCATTAGTCTCATTCTAAGGTTTGTCTAAGTTTGTCCTTAGAAAGAGACTAACTTGGGACGAACTTAGACATACCTAAGATTGAGACTAACGTTTGTCTTTGTTCATCCCAAGTTAGTCTCGTTAGTCTCATTCTAAGGTTTGTCTAAGTTCGTCATTAGAAAGAGACTAACTTGGGATGAACTTAGAGAACCTTAGAATGAGACTAATGTTTATCTTTGTTTGTCCCCAAGTTAGTCTCGTTAGTCTCATTCTATGGTTTGTCTAAGTTCGTCCGTAGAAAGTGACTAACTTGGGAGGAACTTAGACAAACCTTAGAATGAGACTTAAGTTAGTCTTTGTTCGTCCCAAGTTAGTCTCGTTAGTCTTATTCTAAGGTTTATCTAAGTCCGTCCTTAGAAAGAGACTAACTTGGGACGAACTTAGACCAACCTTAGAATGTGACTAACGTTTGTCTTTGTTCGTCCCAAGTTAGTCTCGTTAGTCTCATTCTAAGGTTTGTCTAAGTTCATCCTTAGAAAGAGACTAACTTGGGATGAACTAAGACAAACCTTAGAATGAGACTTACGTTTGTCTTTGTTCGTCCCAAGTTAGTCTCGTTAGTCTCATTCTAAGGTTTGTCTAAGTTTGTCCGTAGAAAGTGACTAACTTGGGACGAACTTAGACAAACCTTAGAATGAGACTTAAGTTTGTCTTTGTTCGTCCCAAGTTAGTCTCGTTAGTCTCATTCTAAGGTTTGTCTAAGTTCGTCCTTAGAAAGAGACTAACTTGGGACAAACTTAGACAAACCTTGGAATGAGATTTTAGTTTATCTTTGTTCGTCCCAAGTTAGTCTCGTTAGTCTCATTCTAAGGTTTGCCTAAGATCGTCCGTAAAAAGTGACTAACTTGGGACGAACTTAGACAAAACTTAGAATGAGACTTAAGTTTGTCATTGTTCGTCTCAAGTTAGTCTCGTTAGTCTCATTCTAAGGTAAGTCTAAGTTCATCCTTAGAAAGAGACTAACTTGGGACGAACAAAGACAAACCTTAGAATGGGACTTAAGTTTGTCTTTGTCCGTCCCAAGTTAGTCTCGTTAGTCTGATTCTAAGGTTTGTCTAAGTTCGTCCTTAGAAAGAGACTAACTTGGGACGAACTTAGACAAACCTTAGAATGAGACTTAAGTTTGTCTTTGTTCGTCCCAAGTTAGTCTCGTTAGTCCCATTCAAAGGTTTGTATAAGTTCATCCTTAGAAAGAGACTAACTTGGGACAAACTTAGACAAACCTTCGAATGAGACTAACGTTTGTATTTGTTCGTCCCAAGTTAGTCTTGTTAGACTCATTCTAAGGTTTGTCTAAGTTCGTCCTTAGAAAGAGACTAATTTGGGACGAACTTAGACAAACCTTAGAATGAGACTAACGTTTGTCTTTGTTCGTCCCAAGTTAGTCTCGTTAGTCTCATTCTAAGGGTTGTCTAAGTTCGTCCTTAGAAAGAGACTAACTTGGGATGAACTAAGACAAACCTTAGAATGAGACTTAAGTTTGTCTTTGTTCGTCCCAAGTTAGTCTCGTTAGTCTCATTCTAAGGTTTGTCTAAGTTCGTCCTTAGAAAGAGACTAACTTGGGACGAACTAAGACAAACCTTAGAATGAGACTTAAGTTTATCTTTGTTCGTCCCAAGTTAGTCCCGTTAGTCTCATTCTAAGGTTTGTCTAAGTTCGTCCTTAGAAAGAGACTAACTTTGGACGATCTTCGACAAACCTTAGAATGAGACTTAAGTATGTCTTTGTTCGTCCCAAGTTAGTCTCGTTAGTCTCATTCTAAGGTTTGTCTAAGTTCGTCCTTAGACAGAGACTAACTTGGGACGAACTTAGACATACCTTAGAATGAGACTTAAGTTTGTCTTTGTTCGTCCCAAGTTAGTCTCGTTAGTCTCATTCTAAGAAATGTGTAAGTTCGTCCTTAGAAAGAGACTAACTTGGGACGAACTTAGACAAACCTTAGAATGAGACTAACGTTTTTCTTTGTTAGTCCCAAGTTAGTCTCGTTAGTCTCATTCTAAGGTTTGTCTAAGTTCGTCATTAGAAAGAGACTAACTTGGGACGAACTTAGACAAACCTTTGAATGAGACTAACGTTTGTCTTTGTTCGTCCCAAGTTAGTCTCGTTAGTCTCATTCTATGGTTTGTCTAAGTTCGTCCGTAGAAAGGGACTAACTTGGGACGAACTTAGACAAACCTTAGATTGAGACTTAAGTTTATCTTTGTTCGTTCTAAGTTAGTCTCGTTAGTCTTATTCTAAGGTTTGGCTAAGTTCGTCCTTAGAAAGAGACTAACTTGGGATGAACTTAGACAAACCTTAGAATGTGACTAATGTTTGTCTTTGTTCGTCCCAAGTTAGTCTCGTTAGTCTCATTCTAAGGTTTGTCTAAGTTCATCCTTAGAAAGAGACTAACTTGGGACGAACTAAGACAAACCTTAGAATGAGACTTATGTTTGTCTTTGTTCGTCCCAAGTTAGTCTCGTTAGTGTCATTCTAAAGTTTGTCTAAGTTTGTCCGTAGAAAGTGACTAACTTGGGACGTACTTAGACAAACCTTAGAATGAGACTTAAGTTTGTCTTTGTTCATCCCAAGTTAGTCTCGTTAGTCTCATTCTAAGGTTTGTGTAAGTTCGTCCTTAGAAAGAGACTAACTTGGGACGAACAAAGACAAACCTTAGAATGGGACTTAAGTTCGTCTTTGTTCGTCCCAAGTTAGTCTCGTTAGTCTCATTCTAAGGTTTGTCTAAGTTTGTCCATAGAAAGAGACTAACTTGGGACAAACTTTGACAAACCTTAGAATGAGATTTAAGTTTGTCTTTGTTCGTCCCAAGTTAGTCTCGTTAGTCTCATTCTAAGGTTTGCCTAAGTTCGTCCTTAGAAAGAGACTAACTTGGGACAAACTTAGACAAACCTTAGAATGAGAGTTAAGTTTGTCTTTGTTCGTCCCAAGTTAGTCTCGTTAGTCTCATTCTAAGGTTTGTCTAAGTTCGTCCTTAGAAAGAGACTAACTTGGGACAAACTTAGACAAACCTTAGAATGAGACTTAAGTTTGTCTTTGTTCGTCCCAACTTTGTCTCGTTAGTCTCATTCTAAGGTTAGTCTAAGTTTGTCCTTAGAAAGAGACTAACTTGGGACGAACTTAGACATACCTTATAATGAGACTAACGTTTGTCTTTGTTCATCCCAAGTTAGTCTCGTTAGTCTCATTTTAAGGTTTGTCTAAGTTCGTCATTAGAAAGAGACTAACTTGGGACGAACATTGACAAACCTTAGAATGAGACTTAAGTTTGTCTTTGTTCGTCCCAAGTTAGTCTCGTTAGTCTCATTCTAAGGTTTGCCTAAGTTCGTCCGTAGAAAGTGACTAACTTGGGACGAACTTAGACAAACCTTAGAATAAGACATAAGTTTGTCTTTGTTCGTCTCAAGTTAGTCTCGTTAGTCTCATTCTAAGGTTTGTCTAAGTTCATCCTTAGAATGAGACTAACTTGGGACGAACAAAGACAAACCTTAGAATGGGACTTAAGTTTGTTTTTGTCCGTCCCAAGTTAGTCTCGTTAGTCTCATTCTAAGGTTTGTCTAAGTTCGTTTGTTCGTACCAAGTTAGTCTCGTTAGTCTCATTCTTTGGTTTGTCTAAGTTCATCATTAGAAAGAGACTAACTTGGGACGAACTAAGACAAACCTTAGAATGAGACTTAAGTTTGTCTTTGTTCGTCCCAACTTTGTCTCGTTAGTCTCATTCTAAGGTTTGTCTAAGTTCGTCCTTAGAAAGAGACTAACTTGGGACGAACTTAGACAAACCTTAGAATGAGACTAACGTTTTTCTTTGTTAGTCCCAAGTTAGTCTCGTTAGTCTCATTCTAAGGTTTGTCTAAGTTTGTCCATAGAAAGAGACTAACTTGGGACAAACTTAGACAAACCTTAGAATGAGATTTAAGTTTGTCTTTGTTCGTCCCAAGTTAGTCTCGTTAGTCTCATTCTAAGGTTTGCCTAAGTTCGTCCTTTTTTTTTGTTACAAAAAACCCCACGGGTCTAAACAACCAAGTCACTCCAACATGATGAGGACATAAGGCAAAAAGAACAGGTAATACTTGGAACAAAAAGGAAGACAAAGAAGAGAGATCCAGTGCAGGAACTCTAATAAGCACGCAGAAGGATGTCATCTCGAACTTCCCGAAGAATAATATCATAGTCGTCTTCATTGTGCTCGCACTCACTCTTGTCACAGAAAAATAGGTGACTGAGTTGGTCATGAAGAATCACTTGCTTGACAAAAATAGGGCACTGTCCCAGCCGAACATCCTTCCCTTGCGCCGAGGCACACGCAGTAGCAATGGCAGAGCCATTAGCTTTAGGACAGCATCTCAGAAACTGAGTAGAACAGAACTCATTTATAACACTCCTTTGCCTGCTGATTTCATTCCATGGAATGTCATCTCTGCGTGAAACACTTAGCCAATGCATGAAGGGAGAAGACCCAACCACCATCCCTACCTCCATGCCATTGCCAACGATATTAGAAATAGCCTCCCTAATCAAATTGATTAAGCAACTCCATTCGTCAGATCCAACCAGCTCAACGCCCTGCAGAAAAACACAGGAACCTATGGGATTTTTAACGACAACTCCTCCAAACATAACTCCTCCTCGATTTAATAGCGCCAAGTAAATAGAGTGCTTGCTACTATGCAGCGGGGCATTAAGCCATCTACCAACCCTGAACCGTCTGCCAGGAATGCCCATATGATGAAATCTACGGAGAGTGTTATTGCTGACTTTATTAGCAAGCTTCAAAGGAACAAGCTTACCAAGATCTGATCCCCATTTGCTAATGCAAAGCTTGATAGCAGGGCAATGATTCTCAAAGAATTTGGCATTTCGATTTTTCCATAACTCCCACAAGGTGCAGAAGGCCATAGCAATCTTCAGATGGGCCATGAAGTCCTTTGGCTTTTCCCCATCGATAAGTCTGAGAAAACTGGCTCTGCCACGAATAAGATCACCTCCAAAAGATGACTTGAAGAAATCCCAAGCTTCTAACGCCACATCTCCTTTGAAAAAAATATGAGTAATGTTCTCAGCTTTCGCCTCAATACAACATCTACATTTAGAGGCCATCTGAATCGCCATTTCCATCACTTTGTCATCTGAGGGTAAGACATCCATAAAGAATTTCCACATGAAGCAACTGATTTTCATGGGAATCCAATTATGCCATATATGCTTTGCCCAGTTCACCTCAGGCCACTGAGTTTGGAAGGACAGACGAAAGGCCTTGGTAGAAAATCTTCCAGAAGCATCTCCTTCCCACACGAAAAGATCATCTCCACTAGAAAAGGTCATCTGCTCATAGTCTCTCTTACATTTCTCGGGGATGCAATCAAGAAACCTTTCCCAGTTAGTGCTATTAAGTTGAGTCTCTTGAAGTTTTAAATGCCCCAGGTCGTCGGGAGGCTCAAAACCTAGCTTGGAACAAAAAGTTTTAACAGAAGTGTCTCCTTGCCCAATGATCCATCGAGATTCTTCTTGAAGCTTGAGAATGAGATGATCAATAGAATTCCAAATGCACGAACCCTTAACCCCATGATAAAATTTCCTTCTCGCATGAAAAGCCCATAAAGAGTCCGAATTCAGGAAGCTCCAAGCCATCTTGCCTTTAAGGGAAAGCATAATATCTTCCAGATTTTTGATGCCCAAACCTCCAACTGATTTTTCTCTATAAATCTTCTCCCATCCCACCCAATGCCTTCTCTTCCCATCCCCTTTATCCCAAAGAAAACTACGAATGAGCCTAACTTAGGAAAGAGACTAACTTGGGACAAACTTAGACAAACCTTAGAATGAGACTTAAGTTTGTCTTTGTTCATCCCAAGTTAGTCTCGTTAGTCTCATTCTAAGGGTTGTCTAAGTTCGTCCTTAGAAAGAGACCAACTTGGGACGAACTTAGACAAACCTTAGAATGAGACTTAAGTTTGTCTTTGTTCGTCCCAACTTTGTCTCATTAGTCTCATTCTAAGGTTTGTCTAAGTTTGTCCTTAGAAAGAGACTAACTTGGGACGAACTTAGACATACCTTAGATTGAGACTAACGTTTGTCTTTGTTCATCCCAAGTTAGTCTCGTTAGTCTCATTCTAAGGTTTGTCTAAGTTCGTCATTAGAAAGAGACTAACTTGGGATGAACTTAGAGAACCTTAGAATGAGACTAATGTTTATCTTTGTTTGTCCCCAAGTTAGTCTCGTTAGTCTCATTCTATGGTTTGTCTAAGTTCGTCCGTAGAAAGTGACTAACTTGGGACTAACTTAGACAAACCTTAGAATGAGACTTAAGTTAGTCTTTGTTCGTCCCAAGTTAGTCTCGTTAGTCTTATTCTAAGGTTTATCTAAGTCCGTCCTTAGAAAGAGACTAACTTGGGATGAACTTAGACCAACCTTAGAATGTGACTAACGTTTGTCTTTGTTCGTCCCAAGTTAGTCTCGTTAGTCTCATTCTAAGGTTTGTCTAAGTTCATCCTTAGAAAGAGACTAACTTGGGATGAACTAAGACAAACCTTAGAATGAGACTTACGTTTGTCTTTGTTCGTCCCAAGTTAGTCTCGTTAGTCTCATTCTAAGGTTTGTCTAAGTTTGTCCGTAGAAAGTGACTAACTTGGGACGAACTTAGACAAACCTTAGAATGAGACTTAAGTTTGTCTTTGTTCGTCCCAAGTTAGTCTCGTTAGTCTCATTCTAAGGTTTGTCTAAGTTCGTCCTTAGAAAGAGACTAACTTGGGACAAACTTAGACAAACCTTGGAATGAGATTTTAGTTTATCTTTGTTCGTCCCAAGTTAGTCTCGTTAGTCTCATTCTAAGGTTTGCCTAAGATCGTCCGTAGAAAGTGACTAACTTGGGACGAACTTAGACAAAACTTAGAATGAGACTTAAGTTTGTCTTTGTTCGTCTCAAGTTAGTCTCGTTAGTCTCATTCTAAGGTAAGTCTAAGTTCATCCTTAGAAAGAGACTAACTTGGGACGAACAAAGACAAACCTTAGAATGGGACTTAAGTTTGTCTTTGTCCGTCCCAAGTTAGTCTCGTTAGTCTGATTCTAAGGTTTGTCTAAGTTCGTCCTTAGAAAGAGACTAACTTGGGACGAACTTAGACAAACCTTAGAATGAGACTTAAGTTTGTCTTTGTTCGTCCCAAGTTAGTCTCGTTAGTCCCATTCAAAGGTTTGTCTAAGTTCATCCTTAGAAAGAGACTAACTTGGGACAAACTTAGACAAACCTTCGAATGAGACTAACGTTTGTATTTGTTCGTCCCAAGTTAGTCTCGTTAGACTCATTCTAAGGTTTGTCTAAGTTCGTCCTTAGAAAGAGACTAATTTGGGACGAACTTAGACAAACCTTAGAATGAGACTAACGTTTGTCTTTGTTCGTCCCAAGTTAGTCTCGTTAGTCTCATTCTAAGGGTTGTCTAAGTTCGTCCTTAGAAAGAGACTAACTTGGGATGAACTAAGACAAACCTTAGAATGAGACTTAAGTTTGTCTTTGTTCGTCCCAAGTTAGTCTCGTTAGTCTCATTCTAAGGTTTGTCTAAGTTCGTCCTTAGAAAGAGACTAACTTGGGACGAACTAAGACAAACCTTAGAATGAGACTTAAGTTTATCTTTGTTCGTCCCAAGTTAGTCCCGTTAGTCTCATTCTAAGGTTTGTCTAAGTTCGTCCTTAGAAAGAGACTAACTTTGGACGAACTTCGACAAACCTTAGAATGAGACTTAAGTATGTCTTTGTTCGTCCCAATTTAGTCTCGTTAGTCTCATTCTAAGGTTTGTCTAAGTTCGTCCTTAGACAGAGACTAACTTGGGACGAACTTAGACATACCTTAGAATGAGACTTAAGTTTGTCTTTGTTCGTCCCAAGTTAGTCTCGTTAGTCTCATTCTAAGAAATGTGTAAGTTCGTCCTTAGAAAGAGACTAACTTGGGACGAACTTAGACAAACCTTAGAATGAGACTAACGTTTTTCTTTGTTAGTCCCAAGTTAGTCTCGTTAGTCTCATTCTAAGGTTTGTCTAAGTTCGTCATTAGAAAGAGACTAACTTGGGACGAACTTAGACAAACCTTTGAATGAGACTAACGTTTGTCTTTGTTCGTCCCAAGTTAGTCTCGTTAGTCTCATTCTATGGTTTGTCTAAGTTCGTCCGTAGAAAGGGACTAACTTGGGACGAACTTAGACAAACCTTAGATTGAGACTTAAGTTTATCTTTGTTCGTTCTAAGTTAGTCTCGTTAGTCTTATTCTAAGGTTTGGCTAAGTTCGTCCTTAGAAAGAGACTAACTTGGGACGAACTTAGACAAACCTTAGAATGTGACTAATGTTTGTCTTTGTTCGTCCCAAGTTAGTCTCGTTAGTCTCATTCTAAGGTTTGTCTAAGTTCATCCTTAGAAAGAGACTAACTTGGGACGAACTAAGACAAACCTTAGAATGAGACTTACGTTTGTCTTTGTTCGTCCCAAGTTAGTCTCGTTAGTGTCATTCTAAAGTTTGTCTAAGTTTGTCCGTAGAAAGTGACTAACTTGGGACGAACTTAGACAAACCTTAGAATGAGACTTAAGTTTGTCTTTGTTCATCCCAAGTTAGTCTCGTTAGTCTCATTCTAAGGTTTGTGTAAGTTCGTCCTTAGAAAGAGACTAACTTGGGACGAACAAAGACAAACCTTAGAATGGGACTTAAGTTCGTCTTTGTTCGTCCCAAGTTAGTCTCGTTAGTCTCATTCTAAGGTTTGTCTAAGTTTGTCCATAGAAAGAGACTAACTTGGGACAAACTTTGACAAACCTTAGAATGAGATTTAAGTTTGTCTTTGTTCGTCCCAAGTTAGTCTCGTTAGTCTCATTCTAAGGTTTGCCTAAGTTCGTCCTTAGAAAGAGACTAACTTGGGACAAACTTAGACAAACCTTAGAATGAGAGTTAAGTTTGTCTTTGTTCGTCCCAAGTTAGTCTCGTTAGTCTCATTCTAAGGTTTGTCTAAGTTCGTCCTTAGAAAGAGACTAACTTGGGACAAACTTAGACAAACCTTAGAATGAGACTTAAGTTTGTCTTTGTTCGTCCCAACTTTGTCTCGTTAGTCTCATTCTAAGGTTAGTCTAAGTTTGTCCTTAGAAAGAGACTAACTTGGGACGAACTTAGACATACCTTATAATGAGACTAACGTTTGTCTTTGTTCGTCCCAAGTTAGTCTCGTTAGTCTCATTTTAAGGTTTGTCTAAGTTCGTCATTAGAAAGAGACTAACTTGGGACGAACATTGACAAACCTTAGAATGAGACTTAAGTTTGTCTTTGTTCGTCCCAAGTTAGTCTCGTTAGTCTCATTCTAAGGTTTGCCTAAGTTCGTCCGTAGAAAGTGACTAACTTGGGACGAACTTAGACAAACCTTAGAATAAGACATAAGTTTGTCTTTGTTCGTCTCAAGTTAGTCTCGTTAGTCTCATTCTAAGGTTTGTCTAAGTTCATCCTTAGAAAGAGACTAACTTGGGACGAACAAAGACAAACCTTAGAATGGGACTTAAGTTTGTTTTTGTCCGTCCCAAGTTAGTCTCGTTAGTCTCATTCTAAGGTTTGTCTAAGTTCGTTTGTTCGTACCAAGTTAGTCTCGTTAGTCTCATTCTTTGGTTTGTCTAAGTTCATCATTAGAAAGAGACTAACTTGGGATGAACTAAGACAAACCTTAGAATGAGACTTAAGTTTGTCTTTGTTCGTCCCAACTTTGTCTCGTTAGTCTCATTCTAAGGTTTGTCTAAGTTCGTCCTTAGAAAGAGACTAACTTGGGACGAACTTAGACAAACCTTAGAATGAGACTAACGTTTTTCTTTGTTAGTCCCAAGTTAGTCTCGTTAGTCTCATTCTAAGGTTTGTCTAAGTTCGTCATTAGAAAGAGACTAACTTGGGACGAAGACAAACCTTAGAATGAGACTAACGTTTGTCTTTGTTCGTCCCAAGTTAGTCTCGTTAGTCTCATTCTATGGTTTGTCTAAGTTCGTCCGTAGAAAGGGACTAACTTGGGACGAACTTAGACAAACCTTAGATTGAGACTTCAGTTTATCTTTGTTCGTTCTAAGTTAGTCTTGTTAGTCTTATTCTAAGGTTTGTCTAAGTTCGTCCTTAGAAAGAGACTAACTTGGGACGAACTTAGACAAACCTTAGAATGTGACTAATGTTTGTCTTTGTTCGTCCCAAGTTAGTCTCGTTAGTCTGATTCTAAGGTTTGTCTAAGTTCATCCTTAGAAAGAGACTAACTTGGGACGAACTAAGACAAACCTTAGAATGAGACTTACGTTTGTCTTTGTTCGTCCCAAGTTAGTCTTTTGTCTAAGTTTGTCCGTAGAAAGTCACTAACTTGGGACGAACTTAGACAAACCTTAGAATGAGACTTAAGTTTGTCTTTGTTCGTCCCAAGTTAGTCTCGTTAGTCTCATTCTATGGTTTGTGTAAGTTCGTCCTTAGAAAGAGACTAACTTGGGACGAACAAAGACAAACCTTAGAATGGGACTTAAATTTGTCTTTGTTCGTCCCAAGTTAGTCTCGTTAGTCTCATTCTAAGGTTTGTCTAAGTTTGTCCATAGAAAGAGACTAACTTGGGACAAACTTAGACAAACCTTAGAATGAGATTTAAGTTTGTCTTTGTTCGTCCCAAGTTAGTCTCGTTAGTCTCATTCTAAGGTTTGCCTAAGTTCGTCCTTAGAAAGAGACTAACTTGGGACAAATTTAGACAAACCTTAGAATGAGACTTAAGTTTGTCTTTGTTCGTCCCAAGTTAGTCTCGTTAGTCTCATTCTAAGGTTTGTCTAAGTTCGTCCTTAGAAAGAGACTAACTTGGGACAAACTTAGACAAACCTTAGAATGAGACTTAAGTTTGTGTTTGTTCGTCCCAACTTTGTCTCGTTAGTCTCATTCTAAGGTTTGTCTAAGTTCATCCTTAGAAAGAGACTAACTTGGGACGAACAAAGACAAACCTTAGAATGGGACTTAAGTTTGTCTTTGTCCGTCCCAAGTTAGTCTCGTTAGTCTCATTCTAAGGTTTGTCTAAGTTCGTTTGTTCGTACCAAGTTAGTCTCGTTAGTCTCATTCTTTGGTTTGTCTAAGTTCGCCATTAGAAAGAGACTAACTTGGGACGAACTAAGACAAACCTTAGAATGAGACTTAAGTTTGTCTTTGTTCGTCCCAAATTAGTCTCGTTAGTCTCATTCTAAGGTTTGTCTAAGTTCGTCCTTAGAAAGAGACTAACTTGGGACGAACTTAGACAAACCTTAGAATGAGACTTAAGTACGTCTTTCTTCGTCCCAAGTTAATCTCGTTAGTCTCATTCTAAGGTTTGTCTAAGTTCTTCCTTAGAAAGAGACTAACTTGGGACGAACTAAGACAAACCTTAGAATGAGACTAACGTTTCTCTTTGTTCGTCCCAAGTTAGTCTCGTTAGTCTCATTCTTAGGTTTGTCTAAGTTCGTTATTAGAAAGAGACTAACTTGGGACAAACTTAGACAAACCTTAGAATGAGGCTTAAGTTTGTCTTTGTTCATCCCAAATTAGTCTCGTTAGTCTCATTCTAAGGTTTGCCTAAGTTTGTCCTTAGAAAGAGACTAACTTGGGACAAACTTAGACAAACCTTAGAATGAGACTTAAGTTTGTCTTTGTTCGTCCCAAGTTAGTCTCGTTAGTCTCATTCTAAGGTTTGTCTAAGTTCGTCCTTAGAAAGAGACTAACTTGGGACAAACTTAGACAAACCTTAGAATGAGACTTAAGTTTGTGTTTGTTCGTCCCAACTTTGTCTCGTTAGTCTCATTCTAAGGTATGTCTAAGTTCATCCTTAGAAAGAGACTAACTTGGGACGAACAAAGACAAACCTTAGAATGGGACTTAAGTTTGTTTTTGTCCGTCCCAAGTTAGTCTCGTTAGTCTCATTCTAAGGTTTGTCTAAGTTCGTTTGTTCGTACCAAGTTAGTCTCGTTAGTCTCATTCTTTGGTTTGTCTAAGTTCATCATTAGAAAGAGACTAACTTGGGACGAACTAAGACAAACCTTAGAATGAGACTTAAGTTTGTCTTTGTTCGTCCCAACTTTGTCTCGTTAGTCTCATTCTAAGGTTTGTCTAAGTTCGTCCTTAGAAAGAGACTAACTTGGGACGAACTTAGACAAACCTTAGAATGAGACTAACGTTTTTCTTTGTTAGTCCCAAGTTAGTCTCGTTAGTCTCATTCTAAGGTTTGTCTAAGTTCGTCATTAGAAAGAGACTAACTTGGGACGAAGACAAACCTTAGAATGAGACTAACGTTTGTCTTTGTTCGTCCCAAGTTAGTCTCGTTAGTCTCATTCTATGGTTTGTCTAAGTTCGTCCGTAGAAAGGGACTAACTTGGGACGAACTTAGACAAACCTTAGATTGAGACTTAAGTTTATCTTTGTTCGTTCTAAGTTAGTCTCGTTAGTCTTATTCTAAGGTTTGTCTAAGTTCGTCCTTAGAAAGAGACTAACTTGGGACGAACTTAGACAAACCTTAGAATGTGACTAATGTTTGTCTTTGTTCGTCCCAAGTTAGTCTCGTTAGTCTGATTCTAAGGTTTGTCTAAGTTCGTTTGTTCGTACCAAGTTAGTCTCGTTAGTCTCATTCTTTGGTTTGTCTAAGTTTATCATTAGAAAGAGACTAACTTGGGACGAACTAAGACAAACCTTAGAATGAGACTTAAGTTTGTCTTTGTTCGTCCCAACTTTGTCTCGTTAGTCTCATTCTAAGGTTTGTCTAAGTTCGTCCTTAGAAAGAGACTAACTTGGGACGAACTTAGACAAACCTTAGAATGAGACTAACGTTTTTCTTTGTTAGTCCCAAGTTAGTCTCGTTAGTCTCATTCTAAGGTTTGTCTAAGTTCGTCATTAGAAAGAGACTAACTTGGGACGAAGACAAACCTTAGAATGAGACTAACGTTTGTCTTTGTTCGTCCCAAGTTAGTCTCGTTAGTCTCATTCTATGGTTTGTCTAAGTTCGTCCGTAGAAAGGGACTAACTTGGGACGAACTTAGACAAACCTTAGATTGAGACTTAAGTTTATCTTTGTTCGTTCTAAGTTAGTCTCGTTAGTCTTATTCTAAGGTTTGTCTAAGTTCGTCCTTAGAAAGAGACTAACTTGGGACGAACTTAGACAAACCTTAGAATGTGACTAATGTTTGTCTTTGTTCGTCCCAAGTTAGTCTCGTTAGTCTTATTCTAAGGTTTGGCTAAGTTCGTCCTTAGAAAGAGACTAACTTGGGACGAACTTAGACAAACCTTAGAATGTGACTAATGTTTGTCTTTGTTCGTCCCAAGTTAGTCTCGTTAGTCTCATTCTAAGGTTTGTCTAAGTTCATCCTTAGAAAGAGACTAACTTGGGACGAACTAAGACAAACCTTAGAATGAGACTTACGTTTGTCTTTGTTCGTCCCAAGTTAGTCTCGTTAGTGTCATTCTAAAGTTTGTCTAAGTTTGTCCGTAGAAAGTGACTAACTTGGGACGAACTTAGACAAACCTTAGAATGAGACTTAAGTTTGTCTTTGTTCATCCCAAGTTAGTCTCGTTAGTCTCATTCTAAGGTTTGTGTAAGTTCGTCCTTAGAAAGAGACTAACTTGGGACGAACAAAGACAAACCTTAGAATGGGACTTAAGTTCGTCTTTGTTCGTCCCAAGTTAGTCTCGTTAGTCTCATTCTAAGGTTTGTCTAAGTTTGTCCATAGAAAGAGACTAACTTGGGACAAACTTTGACAAACCTTAGAATGAGATTTAAGTTTGTCTTTGTTCGTCCCAAGTTAGTCTCGTTAGTCTCATTCTAAGGTTTGCCTAAGTTCGTCCTTAGAAAGAGACTAACTTGGGACAAACTTAGACAAACCTTAGAATGAGAGTTAAGTTTGTCTTTGTTCGTCCCAAGTTAGTCTCGTTAGTCTCATTCTAAGGTTTGTCTAAGTTCGTCCTTAGAAAGAGACTAACTTGGGACAAACTTAGACAAACCTTAGAATGAGACTTAAGTTTGTCTTTGTTCGTCCCAACTTTGTCTCGTTAGTCTCATTCTAAGGTTAGTCTAAGTTTGTCCTTAGAAAGAGACTAACTTGGAACGAACTTAGACATACCTTATAATGAGACTAACGTTTGTCTTTGTTCGTCCCAAGTTAGTCTCGTTAGTCTCATTTTAAGGTTTGTCTAAGTTCGTCATTAGAAAGAGACTAACTTGGGACGAACATTGACAAACCTTAGAATGAGACTTAAGTTTGTCTTTGTTTGTCCCAAGTTAGTCTCGTTAGTCTCATTCTAAGGTTTGCCTAAGTTCGTCCGTAGAAAGTGACTAACTTGGGACGAACTTAGACAAACCTTAGAATAAGACATAAGTTTGTCTTTGTTCGTCTCAAGTTAGTCTCGTTAGTCTCATTCTAAGGTTTGTCTAAGTTCATCCTTAGAAAGAGACTAACTTGGGACGAACAAAGACAAACCTTAGAATGGGACTTAAGTTTGTTTTTGTCCGTCCCAAGTTAGTCTCGTTAGTCTCATTCTAAGGTTTGTCTAAGTTCGTTTGTTCGTACCAAGTTAGTCTCGTTAGTCTCATTCTTTGGTTTGTCTAAGTTCATCATTAGAAAGAGACTAACTTGGGATGAACTAAGACAAACCTTAGAATGAGACTTAAGTTTGTCTTTGTTCGTCCCAACTTTGTCTCGTTAGTCTCATTCTAAGGTTTGTCTAAGTTCGTCCTTAGAAAGAGACTAACTTGGGACGAACTTAGACAAACCTTAGAATGAGACTAACGTTTTTCTTTGTTAGTCCCAAGTTAGTCTCGTTAGTCTCATTCTAAGGTTTGTCTAAGTTCGTCATTAGAAAGAGACTAACTTGGGACGAAGACAAACCTTAGAATGAGACTAACGTTTGTCTTTGTTCGTCCCAAGTTAGTCTCGTTAGTCTCATTCTATGGTTTGTCTAAGTTCGTCCGTAGAAAGGGACTAACTTGGGACGAACTTAGACAAACCTTAGATTGAGACTTAAGTTTATCTTTGTTCGTTCTAAGTTAGTCTTGTTAGTCTTATTCTAAGGTTTGTCTAAGTTCGTCCTTAGAAAGAGACTAATTTGGGACGAACTTAGACAAACCTTAGAATGTGACTAATGTTTGTCTTTGTTCGTCCCAAGTTAGTCTCGTTAGTCTGATTCTAAGGTTTGTCTAAGTTCATCCTTAGAAAGAGACTAACTTGGGACGAACTAAGACAAACCTTAGAATGAGACTTACGTTTGTCTTTGTTCGTCCCAAGTTAGTCTTTTGTCTAAGTTTGTCCGTAGAAAGTCACTAACTTGGGACGAACTTAGACAAACCTTAGAATGAGACTTAAGTTTGTCTTTGTTCGTCCCAAGTTAGTCTCGTTAGTCTCATTCTATGGTTTGTGTAAGTTCGTCCTTAGAAAGAGACTAACTTGGGACGAACAAAGACAAACCTTAGAATGGGACTTAAATTTGTCTTTGTTCGTCCCAAGTTAGTCTCGTTAGTCTCATTCTAAGGTTTGTCTAAGTTTGTCCATAGAAAGAGACTAACTTGGGACAAACTTAGACAAACCTTAGAATGAGATTTAAGTTTGTCTTTGTTCGTCCCAAGTTAGTCTCGTTAGTCTCATTCTAAGGTTTGCCTAAGTTCGTCCTTAGAAAGAGACTAACTTGGGACAAACTTAGACAAACCTTAGAATGAGACTTAAGTTTGTCTTTGTTCGTCCCAAGTTAGTCTCGTTAGTCTCATTCTAAGGTTTGTCTAAGTTCGTCCTTAGAAAGAGACTAACTTGGGACAAACTTAGACAAACCTTAGAATGAGACTTAAGTTTGTGTTTGTTCGTCCCAACTTTGTCTCGTTAGTCTCATTCTAAGGTTTGTCTAAGTTCATCCTTAGAAAGAGACTAACTTGGGACGAACAAAGACAAACCTTAGAATGGGACTTAAGTTTGTCTTTGTCCGTCCCAAGTTAGTCTCGTTAGTCTCATTCTAAGGTTTGTCTAAGTTCGTTTGTTCGTACCAAGTTAGTCTCGTTAGTCTCATTCTTTGGTTTGTCTAAGTTCGCCATTAGAAAGAGACTAACTTGGGACGAACTAAGACAAACCTTAGAATGAGACTTAAGTTTGTCTTTGTTCGTCCCAAATTAGTCTCGTTAGTCTCATTCTAAGGTTTGTCTAAGTTCGTCCTTAGAAAGAGACTAACTTGGGACGAACTTAGACAAACCTTAGAATGAGACTTAAGTACGTCTTTCTTCGTCCCAAGTTAATCTCGTTAGTCTCATTCTAAGGTTTGTCTAAGTTCTTCCTTAGAAAGAGACTAACTTGGGACGAACTAAGCCAAACCTTAGAATGAGACTAACGTTTGTCTTTGTTCGTCCCAAGTTAGTCTCGTTAGTCTCATTCTTAGGTTTGTCTAAGTTCGTTATTAGAAAGAGACTAACTTGGGACAAACTTAGACAAACCTTAGAATGAGGCTTAAGTTTGTCTTTGTTCATCCCAAATTAGTCTCGTTAGTCTCATTCTAAGGTTTGCCTAAGTTTGTCCTTAGAAAGAGACTAACTTGGGACAAACTTAGACAAACCTTAGAATGAGACTTAAGTTTGTCTTTGTTCGTCCCAAGTTAGTCTCGTTAGTCTCATTCTAAGGTTTGTCTAAGTTCGTCCTTAGAAAGAGACTAACTTGGGACAAACTTAGACAAACCTTAGAATGAGACTTAAGTTTGTGTTTGTTCGTCCCAACTTTGTCTCGTTAGTCTCATTCTAAGGTATGTCTAAGTTCATCCTTAGAAAGAGACTAACTTGGGACGAACAAAGACAAACCTTAGAATGGGACTTAAGTTTGTTTTTGTCCGTCCCAAGTTAGTCTCGTTAGTCTCATTCTAAGGTTTGTCTAAGTTCGTTTGTTCGTACCAAGTTAGTCTCGTTAGTCTCATTCTTTGGTTTGTCTTAGTTCATCATTAGAAAGAGACTAACTTGGGACGAACTAAGACAAACCTTAGAATGAGACTTAAGTTTGTCTTTGTTCGTCCCAACTTTGTCTCGTTAGTCTCATTCTAAGGTTTGTCTAAGTTCGTCCTTAGAAAGAGACTAACTTGGGACGAACTTAGACAAACCTTAGAATGAGACTAACGTTTTTCTTTGTTAGTCCCAAGTTAGTCTCGTTAGTCTCATTCTAAGGTTTGTCTAAGTTCGTCATTAGAAAGAGACTAACTTGGGACGAAGACAAACCTTAGAATGAGACTAACGTTTGTCTTTGTTCGTCCCAAGTTAGTCTCGTTAGTCTCATTCTATGGTTTGTCTAAGTTCGTCCGTAGAAAGGGACTAACTTGGGACGAACTTAGACAAACCTTAGATTGAGACTTAAGTTTATCTTTGTTCGTTCTAAGTTAGTCTCGTTAGTCTTATTCTAAGGTTTGTCTAAGTTCGTCCTTAGAAAGAGACTAACTTGGGACGAACTTAGACAAACCTTAGAATGTGACTAATGTTTGTCTTTGTTCGTCCCAAGTTAGTCTCGTTAGTCTGATTCTAAGGTTTGTCTAAGTTCATCCTTAGAAAGAGACTAACTTGGGACGAACTAAGAAAAACCTTAGAATGAGACTTACGTTTGTCTTTGTTCGTCCCAAGTTAGTCTTTTGTCTAAGTTTGTCCGTAGAAAGTCACTAACTTGGGACGAACTTAGTCAAACCTTAGAATGAGACTTAAGTTTGTGTTTGTTCGTCCCAACTTTGTCTCGTTAGTCTCATTCTAAGGTATGTCTAAGTTCATCCTTAGAAAGAGACTAACTTGGGACGAACAAAGACAAACCTTAGAATGGGACTTAAGTTTGTTTTTGTCCGTCCCAAGTTAGTCTCGTTAGTCTCATTCTAAGGTTTGTCTAAGTTCGTTTGTTCGTACCAAGTTAGTCTCGTTAGTCTCATTCTTTGGTTTGTCTAAGTTCATCATTAGAAAGAGACTAACTTGGGACGAACTAAGACAAACCTAAGAATGAGACTTAAGTTTGTCTTTGTTCGTCCCAACTTTGTCTCGTTAGTCTCATTCTAAGGTTTGTCTAAGTTCGTCCTTAGAAAGAGACTAACTTGGGACGAACTTAGACAAACCTTAGAATGAGACTAACGTTTTTCTTTGTTAGTCCCAAGTTAGTCTCGTTAGTCTCATTCTAAGGTTTGTCTAAGTTCGTCATTAGAAAGAGACTAACTTGGGACGAAGACAAACCTTAGAATGAGACTAACGTTTGTCTTTGTTCGTCCCAAGTTAGTCTCGTTAGTCTCATTCTATGGTTTGTCTAAGTTCGTCCGTAGAAAGGGACTAACTTGGGACGAACTTAGACAAACCTTAGATTGAGACTTAAGTTTATCTTTGTTCGTTCTAAGTTAGTCTCGTTAGTCTTATTCTAAGGTTTGTCTAAGTTCGTCCTTAGAAAGAGACTAACTTGGGACGAACTTAGACAAACCTTAGAATGTGACTAATGTTTGTCTTTGTTCGTCCCAAGTTAGTCTCGTTAGTCTGATTCTAAGGTTTGTCTAAGTTCATCCTTAGAAAGAGACTAACTTGGGACGAACTAAGACAAACTTTAGAATGAGACTTACGTTTGTCTTTGTTCGTCCCAAGTTAGTCTTTTGTCTAAGTTTGTCCGTAGAAAGCCACTAACTTGGGACGAACTTAGACAAACCTTAGAATGAGACTTAAGTTTGTCTTTGTTCGTCCCAAGTTAGTCTCGTTAGTCTCATTATATGGTTTGTGTAAGTTCGTCCTTAGAAAGAGACTAACTTGGGACGAACAAAGACAAACCTTAGAATGGGACTTAAATTTGTCTTTGTTCGTCCCAAGTTAGTCTCGTTAGTCTCATTCTAAGGTTTGTCTAAGTTTGTCCATAGAAAGAGACTAACTTGGGACAAACTTAGACAAACCTTAGAATGAGATTTAAGTTTGTATTTGTTCGTCCCAAGTTAGTCTCGTTAGTCTCATTCTAAGGTTTGCCTAAGTTCGTCCTTAGAAAGAGACTAACTTGGGACAAACTTAGACAAACCTTAGAATGAGACTTAAGTTTGTCTTTGTTCGTCCCAAGTTAGTCTCGTTAGTCTCATTCTAAGGTTTGTCTAAGTTCGTCCTTAGAAAGAGACTAACTTGGGACAAACTTAGACAAACCTTAGAATGAGACTTAAGTTTGTGTTTGTTCGTCCCAACTTTGTCTCGTTAGTCTCATTCTAAGGTTTGTCTAAGTTCATCCTTAGAAAGAGACTAACTTGGGACGAACAAAGACAAACCTTAGAATGGGACTTAAGTTTGCCTTTGTCCGTCCCAATTTAGTCTCGTTAGTCTCATTCTAAGGTTTGTCTAAGTTCGTTTGTTCGTACCAAGTTAGTCTCGTTAGTCTCATTCTTTGGTTTGTCTAAGTTCGTCATTAGAAAGAGACTAACTTGGGACGAACTAAGACAAACCTTAGAATGAGACTTAAGTTTGTCTTTGTTCGTCCCAAATTAGTCTCGTTAGTCTCATTCTAAGGTTTGTCTAAGTTCGTCCTTAGAAAGAGACTAACTTGGGACGAACTTAGACAAACCTTAGAATGAGACTTAAGTACGTCTTTCTTCGTCCCAAGTTAATCTCGTTAGTCTCATTCTAAGGTTTGTCTAAGTTCTTCCTTAGAAAGAGACTAACTTGGGACGAACTAAGACAAACCTTAGAATGAGACTAAAGTTTGTCTTTGTTCGTCCCAAGTTAGTCTCGTTAGTCTCATTCTTAGGTTTGTCTAAGTTCGTTATTAGAAAGAGACTAACTTGGGACAAACTTAGACAAACCTTAGAATGAGGCTTAAGTTTGTCTTTGTTCATCCCAAATTAGTCTCGTTAGTCTCATTCTAAGGTTTGCCTAAGTTTGTCCTTAGAAAGAGACTAACTTGGGACAAACTTAGACAAACCTTAGAATGAGACTTAAGTTTGTCTTTGTTCGTCCCAAGTTAGTCTCGTTAGTCTCATTCTAAGGTTTGTCTAAGTTCGTCCTTAGAAAGAGACTAACTTGGGACAAACTTAGACAAACCTTAGAATGAGACTTAAGTTTGTGTTTGTTCGTCCCAACTTTGTCTCGTTAGTCTCATTCTAAGGTATATCTAAGTTCATCCTTAGAAAGAGACTAACTTGGGACGAACAAAGACAAACCTTAGAATGGGACTTAAGTTTGTTTTTGTCCGTCCCAAGTTAGTCTCGTTAGTCTCATTCTAAGGTTTGTCTAAGTTCGTTTGTTCGTACCAAGTTAGTCTCGTTAGTCTCATTCTTTGGTTTGTCTAAGTTCATCATTAGAAAGAGACTAACTTGGGACGAACTAAGACAAACCTTAGAATGAGACATAAGTTTGTCTTTGTTCGTCCCAACTTTGTCTCGTTAGTCTCATTCTAAGGTTTGTCTAAGTTCGTCCTTAGAAAGAGACTAACTTGGGACGAACTTAGACAAACCTTAGAATGAGACTAACGTTTTTCTTTGTTAGTCCCAAGTTAGTCTCGTTAGTCTCATTCTAAGGTTTGTCTAAGTTCGTCCTTAGAAAGAGACTAACTTGGGACGAACTTAGACAAACCTTAGAATGTGACTAATGTTTGTCTTTGTTCGTCCCAAGTTAGTCTCGTTAGTCTGATTCTAAGGTTTGTCTAAGTTCCTCCTTAGAAAGAGACTAACTTGGGACGAACTAAGACAAACCTTAGAATGAGACTTACGTTTGTCTTTGTTCGTCCCAAGTTAGTCTTTTGTCTAAGTTTGTCCGTAGAAAGTCACTAACTTGGGACGAACTTAGACAAACCTTAGAATGAGACTTAAGTTTGTCTTTGTTCGTCCCAAGTTAGTCTCGTTAGTCTCATTCTAAGGTTTGTCTAAGTTCGTCCTTAGAAAGAGACTAACTTGGGACGAACTAAGACAAACCTTAGAATGAGACTTAAGTTTGTCTTTGTTCGTCCCAACTTTGTCTCGTTAGTCTCATTCTAAGGTTTGTCTAAGTTCGTCCTTAGAAAGAGACTAACTTGGGACGAACTTAGACAAACCTTAGAATGAGACTAACGTTTTTCTTTGTTAGTCCCAAGTTAGTCTCGTTAGTCTCATTCTAAGGTTTGTCTAAGTTCGTCATTAGAAAGAGACTAACTTGGGACGAAGACAAACCTTAGAATGAGACTAACGTTTGTCTTTGTTCGTCCCAAGTTAGTCTCGTTAGTCTCATTCTATGGTTTGTCTAAGTTCGTCCGTAGAAAGGGACTAACTTGGGACGAACTTAGACAAACCTTAGATTGAGACTTAAGTTTATCTTTGTTCGTTCTAAGTTAGTCTCGTTAGTCTTATTCTAAGGTTTGTCTAAGTTCGTCCTTAGAAAGAGACTAACTTGGGACGAACTTAGACAAACCTTAGAATGTGACTAATGTTTGTCTTTGTTCGTCCCAAGTTAGTCTCGTTAGTCTGATTCTAAGGTTTGTCTAAGTTCATCCTTAGAAAGAGACTAACTTGGGACGAACTAAGACAAACCTTAGAATGAGACTTACGTTTGTCTTTGTTCGTCCCAAGTTAGTCTTTTGTCTAAGTTTGTCCGTAGAAAGTCACTAACTTGGGACGAACTTAGACAAACCTTAGAATGAGACTTAAGTTTGTGTTTGTTCGTCCCAACTTTGTCTCGTTAGTCTCATTCTAAGGTATGTCTAAGTTCATCCTTAGAAAGAGACTAACTTGGGACGAACAAAGACAAACCTTAGAATGGGACTTAAGTTTGTTTTTGTCCGTCCCAAGTTAGTCTCGTTAGTCTCATTCTAAGGTTTGTCTAAGTTCGTTTGTTCGTACCAAGTTAGTCTCGTTAGTCTCATTCTTTGGTTTGTCTAAGTTCATCATTAGAAAGAGACTAACTTGGGACGAACTAAGACAAACCTTAGAATGAGACTTAAGTTTGTCTTTGTTCGTCCCAACTTTGTCTCGTTAGTCTCATTCTAAGGTTTGTCTAAGTTCGTCCTTAGAAAGAGACTAACTTGGGACGAACTTAGACAAACCTTAGAATGAGACTAACGTTTTTCTTTGTTAGTCCCAAGTTAGTCTCGTTAGTCTCATTCTAAGGTTTGTCTAAGTTCGTCATTAGAAAGAGACTAACTTGGGACGAAGACAAACCTTAGAATGAGACTAACGTTTGTCTTTGTTCGTCCCAAGTTAGTCTCGTTAGTCTCATTCTATGGTTTGTCTAAGTTCGTCCGTAGAAAGGGACTAACTTGGGACGAACTTAGACAAACCTTAGATTGAGACTTAAGTTTATCTTTGTTCGTTCTAAGTTAGTCTCGTTAGTCTTATTCTAAGGTTTGTCTAAGTTCGTCCTTAGAAAGAGACTAACTTGGGACGAACTTAGACAAACCTTAGAATGTGACTAATGTTTGTCTTTGTTCGTCCCAAGTTAGTCTCGTTAGTCTGATTCTAAGGTTTGTCTAAGTTCATCCTTAGAAAGAGACTAACTTGGGACGAACTAAGACAAACCTTAGAATGAGACTTACGTTTGTCTTTGTTCGTCCCAAGTTAGTCTTTTGTCTAAGTTTGTCCGTAGAAAGTCACTAACTTGGGACGAACTTAGACAAACCTTAGAATGAGACTTAAGTTTGTCTTTGTTCGTCCCAAGTTAGTCTCGTTAGTCTCATTATATGGTTTGTGTAAGTTCGTCCTTAGAAAGAGACTAACTTGGGACGAACAAAGACAAACCTTAGAATGGGACTTAAATTTGTCTTTGTTCGTCCCAAGTTAGTCTCGTTAGTCTCATTCTAAGGTTTGTCTAAGTTTGTCCATAGAAAGAGACTAACTTGGGACAAACTTAGACAAACCTTAGAATGAGATTTAAGTTTGTATTTGTTCGTCCCAAGTTAGTCTCGTTAGTCTCATTCTAAGGTTTGCCTAAGTTCGTCCTTAGAAAGAGACTAACTTGGGACAAACTTAGACAAACCTTAGAATGAGACTTATGTTTGTCTTTGTTCGTCCCAAGTTAGTCTCGTTAGTCTCATTCTAAGGTTTGTCTAAGTTCGTCCTTAGAAAGAGACTAACTTGGGACAAACTTAGACAAACCTTAGAATGAGACTTAAGTTTGTGTTTGTTCGTCCCAACTTTGTCTCGTTAGTCTCATTCTAAGGTTTGTCTAAGTTCATCCTTAGAAAGAGACTAACTTGGGACGAACAAAGACAAACCTTAGAATGGGACTTAAGTTTGCCTTTGTCCGTCCCAATTTAGTCTCGTTAGTCTCATTCTAAGGTTTGTCTAAGTTCGTTTGTTCGTACCAAGTTAGTCTCGTTAGTCTCATTCTTTGGTTTGTCTAAGTTCGTCATTAGAAAGAGACTAACTTGGGACGAACTAAGACAAACCTTAGAATGAGACTTAAGTTTGTCTTTGTTCGTCCCAAATTAGTCTCGTTAGTCTCATTCTAAGGTTTGTCTAAGTTCGTCCTTAGAAAGAGACTAACTTGGGACGAACTTAGACAAACCTTAGAATGAGACTTAAGTACGTCTTTCTTCGTCCCAAGTTAATCTCGTTAGTCTCATTCTAAGGTTTGTCTAAGTTCTTCCTTAGAAAGAGACTAACTTGGGACGAACTAAGACAAACCTTAGAATGAGACTAAAGTTTGTCTTTGTTCGTCCCAAGTTAGTCTCGTTAGTCTCATTCTTAGGTTTGTCTAAGTTCGTTATTAGAAAGAGACTAACTTGGGACAAACTTAGACAAACCTTAGAATGAGGCTTAAGTTTGTCTTTGTTCATCCCAAATTAGTCTCGTTAGTCTCATTCTAAGGTTTGCCTAAGTTTGTCCTTAGAAAGAGACTAACTTGGGACAAACTTAGACAAACCTTAGAATGAGACTTAAGTTTGTCTTTGTTCGTCCCAAGTTAGTCTCGTTAGTCTCATTCTAAGGTTTGTCTAAGTTCGTCCTTAGAAAGAGATTAACTTGGGACAAACTTAGACAAACCTTAGAATGAGACTTAAGTTTGTGTTTGTTCGTCCCAACTTTGTCTCGTTAGTCTCATTCTAAGGTATGTCTAAGTTCATCCTTAGAAAGAGACTAACTTGGGACGAACAAAGACAAACCTTAGAATGGGACTTAAGTTTGTTTTTGTCCGTCCCAAGTTAGTCTCGTTAGTCTCATTCTAAGGTTTGTCTAAGTTCGTTTGTTCGTACCAAGTTAGTCTCGTTAGTCTCATTCTTTGGTTTGTCAAAGTTCATCATTAGAAAGAGACTAACTTGGGACGAACTAAGACAAACCTTAGAATGAGACTTAAGTTTGTCTTTGTTCGTCCCAACTTTGTCTCGTTAGTCTCATTCTAAGGTTTGTCTAAGTTCGTCCTTAGAAAGAGACTAACTTGGGACGAACATAGACAAACCTTAGAATGAGACTAACGTTTTTCTTTGTTAGTCCCAAGTTAGTCTCGTTAGTCTCATTCTAAGGTTTGTCTAAGTTCGTCCTTAGAAAGAGACTAACTTGGGACGAACTTAGACAAACCTTAGAATGTGACTAATGTTTGTCTTTGTTCGTCCCAAGTTAGTCTCGTTAGTCTGATTCTAAGGTTTGTCTAAGTTCCTCCTTAGAAAGAGACTAACTTGGGACGAACTAAGACAAACCTTAGAATGAGACTTACGTTTGTCTTTGTTCGTCCCAAGTTAGTCATTTGTCTAAGTTTGTCCGTAGAAAGTCACTAACTTGGGACGAACTTAGACAAACCTTAGAATGAGACTTAAGTTTGTCTTTGTTCGTCCCAAGTTAGTCTCGTTAGTCTCATTCTAAGGTTTGTCTAAGTTCGTCCTTAGAAAGAGACTAACTTGGGACGAACTAAGACAAACCTTAGAATGAGACTTAAGTTTGTCTTTGTTCGTCCCAACTTTGTCTCGTTAGTCTCATTCTAAGGTTTGTCTAAGTTCGTCCTTAGAAAGAGACTAACTTGGGACGAACTTAGACAAACCTTAGAATGAGACTAACGTTTTTCTTTGTTAGTCCCAAGTTAGTCTCGTTAGTCTCATTCTAAGGTTTGTCTAAGTTCGTCATTAGAAAGAGACTAACTTGGGACGAAGACAAACCTTAGAATGAGACTAACGTTTGTCTTTGTTCGTCCCAAGTTAGTCTCGTTAGTCTCATTCTATGGTTTGTCTAAGTTCGTCCGTAGAAAGGGACTAACTTGGGACGAACTTAGACAAACCTTAGATTGAGACTTAAGTTTATCTTTGTTCGTTCTAAGTTAGTCTCGTTAGTCTTATTCTAAGGTTTGTCTAAGTTCGTCCTTAGAAAGAGACTAACTTGGGACGAACTTCGACAAACCTTAGAATGTGACTAATGTTTGTCTTTGTTCGTCCCAAGTTAGTCTCGTTAGTCTGATTCTAAGGTTTGTCTAAGTTCATCCTTAGAAAGAGACTAACTTGGGACGAACTAAGACAAACCTTAGAATGAGACTTACGTTTGTCTTTGTTCGTCCCAAGTTAGTCTTTTGTCTAAGTTTGTCCGTAGAAAGTCACTAACTTGGGACGAACTTAGACAAACCTTAGAATGAGACTTAAGTTTGTGTTTGTTCGTCCCAACTTTGTCTCGTTAGTCTCATTCTAAGGTATGTCTAAGTTCATCCTTAGAAAGAGACTAACTTGGGACGAACAAAGACAAACCTTAGAATGGGACTTAAGTTTGTTTTTGTCCGTCCCAAGTTAGTCTCGTTAGTCTCATTCTAAGGTTTGTCTAAGTTCGTTTGTTCGTACCAAGTTAGTCTCGTTAGTCTCATTCTTTGGTTTGTCTAAGTTCATCATTAGAAAGAGACTAACTTGGGACGAACTAAGACAAACCTTAGAATGAGACTTAAGTTTGTCTTTGTTCGTCCCAACTTTGTCTCGTTAGTCTCATTCTAAGGTTTGTCTAAGTTCGTCCTTAGAAAGAGACTAACTTGGGACGAACTTAGACAAACCTTAGAATGAGACTAACGTTTTTCTTTGTTAGTCCCAAGTTAGTCTCGTTAGTCTCATTCTAAGGTTTGTCTAAGTTCGTCATTAGAAAGAGACTAACTTGGGACGAAGACAAACCTTAGAATGAGACTAACGTTTGTCTTTGTTCGTCCCAAGTTAGTCTCGTTAGTCTCATTCTATGGTTTGTCTAAGTTCGTCCGTAGAAAGGGACTAACTTGGGACGAACTTAGACAAACCTTAGATTGAGACTTAAGTTTATCTTTGTTCGTTCTAAGTTTGTCTCGTTAGTCTTATTCTAAGGTTTGTCTAAGTTCGTCCTTAGAAAGAGACTAACTTGGGACGAACTTAGACAAACCTTAGAATGTGACTAATGTTTGTCTTTGTTCGTCCCAAGTTAGTCTCGTTAGTCTGATTCTAAGGTTTGTCTAAGTTCATCCTTAGAAAGAGACTAACTTGGGACGAACTAAGACAAACCTTAGAATGAGACTTACGTTTGTCTTTGTTCGTCCCAAGTTAGTCTTTTGTCTAAGTTTGTCCGTAGAAAGTCACTAACTTGGGACGAACTTAGACAAACCTTAGAATGAGACTTAAGTTTGTCTTTGTTCGTCCCAAGTTAGTCTCGTTAGTCTCATTATATGGTTTGTGTAAGTTCGTCCTTAGAAAGAGACTAACTTGGGACGAACAAAGACAAACCTTAGAATGGGACTTAAATTTGTCTTTGTTCGTCCCAAGTTAGTCTCGTTAGTCTCATTCTAAGGTTTGTCTAAGTTTGTCCATAGAAAGAGACTAACTTGGGACAAACTTAGACAAACCTTAGAATGAGATTTAAGTTTGTATTTGTTCGTCCCAAGATAGTCTCGTTAGTCTCATTCTAAGGTTTGCCTAAGTTCGTCCTTAGAAAGAGACTAACTTGGGACAAACTTAGACAAACCTTAGAATGAGACTTATGTTTGTCTTTGTTCGTCCCAAGTTAGTCTCGTTAGTCTCATTCTAAGGTTTGTCTAAGTTCGTCCTTAGAAAGAGACTAACTTGGGACAAACTTAGACAAACCTTAGAATGAGACTTAAGTTTGTGTTTGTTCGTCCCAACTTTGTCTCGTTAGTCTCATTCTAAGGTTTGTCTAAGTTCATCCTTAGAAAGAGACTAACTTGGGACGAACAAAGACAAACCTTAGAATGGGACTTAAGTTTGCCTTTGTCCGTCCCAATTTAGTCTCGTTAGTCTCATTCTAAGGTTTGTCTAAGTTCGTTTGTTCGTACCAAGTTAGTCTCGTTAGTCTCATTCTTTGGTTTGTCTAAGTTCGTCATTAGAAAGATACTAACTTGGGACGAACTAAGACAAACCTTAGAATGAGACTTAAGTTTGTCTTTGTTCGTCCCAAATTAGTCTCGTTAGTCTCATTCTAAGGTTTGTCTAAGTTCGTCCTTAGAAAGAGACTAACTTGGGACGAACTTAGACAAACCTTAGAATGAGACTTAAGTACGTCTTTCTTCGTCCCAAGTTAATCTCGTTAGTCTCATTCTAAGGTTTGTCTAAGTTCTTCCTTAGAAAGAGACTAACTTGGGACGAACTAAGACAAACCTTAGAATGAGACTAAAGTTTGTCTTTGTTCGTCCCAAGTTAGTCTCGTTAGTCTCATTCTTAGGTTTGTCTAAGTTCGTTATTAGAAAGAGACTAACTTGGGACAAACTTAGACAAACCTTAGAATGAGGCTTAAGTTTGTCTTTGTTCATCCCAAATTAGTCTCGTTAGTCTCATTCTAAGGTTTGCCTAAGTTTGTCCTTAGAAAGAGACTAACTTGGGACAAACTTAGACAAACCTTAGAATGAGACTTAAGTTTGTCTTTGTTCGTCCCAAGTTAGTCTCGTTAGTCTCATTCTAAGGTTTGTCTAAGTTCGTCCTTAGAAAGAGACTAACTTGGGACAAACTTAGACAAACCTTAGAATGAGACTTAAGTTTGTGTTTGTTCGTCCCAACTTTGTCTCGTTAGTCTCATTCTAAGGTATGTCTAAGTTCATCCTTAGAAAGAGACTAACTTGGGACGAACAAAGACAAACCTTAGAATGGGACTTAAGTTTGTTTTTGTCCGTCCCAAGTTAGTCTCGTTAGTCTCATTCTAAGGTTTGTCTAAGTTCGTTTGTTCGTACCAAGTTAGTCTCGTTAGTCTCATTCTTTGGTTTGTCTAAGTTCATCATTAGAAAGAGACTAACTTGGGACGAACTAAGACAAACCTTAGAATGAGACTTAAGTTTGTCTTTGTTCGTCCCAACTTTGTCTCGTTAGTCTCATTCTAAGGTTTGTCTAAGTTCGTCCTTAGAAAGAGACTAACTTGGGACGAACTTAGACAAACCTTAGAATGAGACTAACGTTTTTCTTTGTTAGTCCCAAGTTAGTCTCGTTAGTCTCATTCTAAGGTTTGTCTAAGTTCGTCATTAGAAAGAGACTAACTTGGGACGAAGACAAACCTTAGAATTAGACTAACGTTTGTCTTTGTTCGTCCCAAGTTAGTCTCGTTAGTCTCATTCTATGGTTAGTCTAAGTTCGTCCGTAGAAAGGGACTAACTTGGGACGAACTTAGACAAACCTTAGATTGAGACTTAAGTTTATCTTTGTTCGTTCTAAGTTAGTCTCGTTAGTCTTATTCTAAGGTTTGTCTAAGTTCGTCCTTAGAAAGAGACTAACTTGGGACGAACTTAGACAAACCTTAGAATGTGACTAATGTTTGTCTTTGTTCGTCCCAAGTTAGTCTCGTTAGTCTGATTCTAAGGTTTGTCTAAGTTCATCCTTAGAAAGAGACTAACTTGGGACGAACTAAGACAAACCTTAGAATGAGACTTACGTTTGTCTTTGTTCGTCCCAAGTTAGTCTTTTGTCTAAGTTTGTCCGTAGAAAGTCACTAACTTGGGACGAACTTAGACAAACCTTAGAATGAGACTTAAGTTTGTCTTTGTTCGTCCCAAGTTAGTCTCGTTAGTCTCATTCTATGGTTTGTGTAAGTTCGTCCATAGAAAGAGACTAACTTGGGACGAACAAAGACAAACCTTAGAAAGGGACTTAAATTTGTCTTTGTTCGTCCCAAGTTAGTCTCGTTAGTCTCATTCTATGGTTAGTCTAAGTTCGTCCGTAGAAAGGGACTAACTTGGGATGAACTTAGACAAACCTTAGAATGAGACTTAAGTTTGTCTTTGTTCGTCCCAAGTTAGTCTCGTTAGTCTCATTCTATGGTTTGTGTAAGTTCGTCCATAGAAAGAGACTAACTTGGGACAAACTTAGACAAACCTTAGAATGAGATTTAAGTTTGTCTTTGTTCGTCCCAAGTTAGTCTCGTTAGTCTCATTTTAAGGTTTGCCTAAGTTCGTCCTTAGAAAGAGACTAACTTGGGACAAACTTAGACAAACCTTAGAATGAGACTTAAGTTTGTCTTTGTTCGTCCCAAGTTAGTCTCGTTAGTCTCATTCTAAGGTTTGTCTAAGTTCGTCCTTAGAAAGAGACTAACTTGGGACAAACTTAGACAAACCTTAGAATGAGACTTAAGTTTGTGTTTGTTCGTCCCAACTTTGTCTCGTTAGTCTCATTCTAAGGTTTGTCTAAGTTCATCCTTAGAAAGAGACTAACTTGGGACGAACAAAGACAAACCTTAGAATGGGACTTAAGTTTGTCTTTGTCCGTCCCAAGTTAGTCTCGTTAGTCTCATTCTAAGGTTTGTCTAAGTTCGTTTGTTCGTACCAAGTTAGTCTCGTTAGTCTCATTCTTTGGTTTGTCTAAGTTCGTCATTAGAAAGAGACTAACTTGGGACGAACTAAGACAAACCTTAGAATGAGACTTAAGTTTGTCTTTGTTCGTCCCAAATTAGTCTCGTTAGTCTCATTCTTTGGTTTGTCTAAGTTCATCCATAGAAAGAGACTAACTTGGGACGAACTAAGACAAACCTTAGAATGAGACTAACGTTTGTTTTTGTTCGTCCCAAGTTAGTCTCGTTAGTCTCATTCTAAGGTTTGTCTAAGTTCGTCCTTAGAAAGAGACTAACTTGGGACGAACTTAGACAAACCTTAGAATGAGACTTAAGTATGTCTTTGTTCGTCCCAAGTTAGTCTCGTTAGTCTCGTTCTAAGGTTTGCTTAAGTTCGTCCTTAGAAAGAGACTAACTTGGGACGAACTAAGACAAACCTTAGAATGAGACTAACGTTTGTCTTTGTTCATCCCAAGTTAGTCTCGTTAGTCTCACTCTTAGGTTTTCTAAGTTCATCCTTAAAAAGAGACTAACTTGGGACGAACTAAGACAAACCTTAGAATGAGACATAAGTTTGTCTTTGTTCGTCCCAAGTTAGTCTCGTTAGTCTCATTTTAAGGTTTGTCTAAGTTCCCTCCTTAGAAAGAGACTAACTTGGGACGAACTTAGACAAACCTTAGAATGAGACTTAAGTATGTCTTTGTTCGTCTCAAGTTAGTCTCGTTAGTCTCATTCTAAGGTTTGTCTAAGTTCGTCCTTAGAAAGAGACTAACTTGGGACGAACTAAGACAAACCTTAGAATGAGACTTAACTTTGTCTTTGTTCGTCCCAAGTTAGTCTCGTTAGTCTCATTCTAAGGTTTGTCGTCCTTAGAAAGAGACTAACTTGGGACGAACTAAGACAAACCTTAGAATGAGACTAACGTTTGTCTTTGTTCGTCCCAAGTTAGTCTCGTTAGTCTCATTCTTAGGTTTGTCTAAGTTCGTCATTAGAAAGAGACTAACTTGGGACGAACTAAGACAAACCTTAGAATAAGACTTAAGTTTGTCTTTGTTCGTCCCAAATTAGTCTCGTTAGTCTCATTCTAAAGTTTGTCTAAGTACGTCCTTAGAAAGAGACTAACTTGGGACGAACAAAGACAAACCTTAGAATGAGACTTAAGTTTGTCTTTGTTCGTCCCAAGTTAGTCTCGTTAGTCTCATTCTAAGGTTTGTCTAATTTCGTCCTTAGAAAGAGACAAACTTGGGACGAACTTAGACAAACCTTAGAATGAGACTTAAGTATGTCTTTGTTCGTCCCAAGTTAGTCTCGTTAGTCTCATTCTAAGGTTTGTCTAAGTTCGTCCTTAGAAAGAGACTAACTTTGGACGAAAAAAGACAAACCTTAGAATGAGACTAAAATTTGTCTTTGTTCGTCACAAGTTAGTCTCGTTAGTGTCATTCTAAGGTTTGTCTAAGTTCGTCCTTAGAAAGAGACTAACTTGGGACGAACTTAGACAAACATTAGAATGAGACTTAAGTATGTCTTTGTTCGTCCCAAGTTAGTCTCGTTAGTCTCATTCTAAGGTTTGTCTAAGTTTGTCCTTAGAAAGAGACTAACATGGGACGAACTTAGACAAACCTTAGAATGAGACTTAAGTACGTCTTTGTTCGTCCCAAGTTAGTCTCGTTAGTCTCATTCTATGGTTTGTCTAAGTTCTTCCTTAGAAAGAGACTAACTTGGAACGAACTAAGACAAACCTTAGAATGAGACTATCGTTTGTCTTTGTTCGTCCCAAGTTAGTCTCGTTAGTCTCATTCTAAGGATTGTCTAAGTTCGTCATTAGAAAGAGACTAACTTGGGACGAACTAAGACAAACCTTAGAATGAGACTTAAGTTTGTCTTTGTTCGACCCAAGTTAGTCTCGTTAGTCTCATTCTAAGGTTTGTCTAAGTTCGTCCTTAGAAAGAGACTAACTTGGGATGAACTTAGACAACCTTAGAATGAGACTAATGTTTATCTTTGTTTGTCCCAAGTTAGTCTCGTTAGTCTCATTCTATGGTTTGTCTAAGTTCGTCCGTAGAAAGGGACTAACTTGGGACGAACTTAGACAAACCTTAGATTGAGACTTAAGTTTGTCTTTGTTCGTCCCAAGTTAGTCTCGTTAGTCTTATTCTAAGGTTTGTCTAAGTTCGTCCTTAGAAAGAGACTAACTTGGGACGAACTTAGACAAACCTTAGAATGTGACTAATGTTTATCTTTGTTCGTCCCAAGTTAGTCTCGTTAGTCTCATTCTAAGGTTTGTCTAAGTTCATCCTTAGAAAGAGACTAACTTGGGACGAACTAAGACAAACCTTAGAATGAGACTTACGTTTGTCTTTGTTCGTCCCAAGTTAGTCTCGTTAGTGTCATTCTAAGGTTTGTCTAAGTTTGTCCGTAGAAAGAGACTAACTTGGGATGAACTTAGACAAACATTAGAATGAGACTTAAGTATGTCTTTGTTCGTCCCAAGTTAGTCTCGTTAGTCTCATTCTAAGGTTTGTCTAAGTTTGTCCTTAGAAAGAGACTAACATGGGACGAACTAAGACAAACCTTAGAATGAGACTTAAGTACGTCTTTGTTCGTCCCAAGTTAGTCTCGTTAGTCTCATTCTAAGGTTTGTCTAAGTTCTTCCTTAGAAAGAGACAAACTTGGGATGAACTAAGACAAACCTTAGAATGAGACTAACGTTTGTCTTTGTTCGTCCCAAGTTAGTCTCGTTAGTCTCATTCTAAGTTTTGCCTAAGTTCGTCATTCGAAAGAGACTAACTTGGGACGAACTAAGACAAACCTTAGAATGAGACTTAAGTTTGTCTTTGTTCGACCCAAGTTAGTCTCGTTAGTCTCATTCTAAGGTTTGTCTAAGTTCATCCTTAGAAAGAGACTAACTTGGGACGAACTAAGACAAACCTTAGAATGAGACTTAAGTTTGTCTTTGTTCATCCCAAGTTAGTCTCGTTAGTCTCATTCTATGGTTTGTGTAAGTTCGTCCTTAGAAAGAGCCTAACTTGGGACGAACAAAGATAAACCTTAGAATGGGACTTAAGTTTGTCTTTGTTCGTCCCAAGTTAGTCTCGTTAGTCTCATTCTAAGGTTTGTCTAAGTTTGTCCATAGAAAGAGACTAACTTGGGACAAACTTAGACAAACCTTAGAATGAGATTTAAGTTTGTCTTTGTTCGTCCCAAGCTAGTCTCGTTAGTCTCATTCTAAGGTTTGCCTAAGTTCGTCCTTAGAAAGAGACTAACTTGGGACAAACTTAGACAAACCTTAGAATGAGACTTAAGTTTGTCTTTGTTCGTCCCAAGTTAGTCTCCTTAGTCTCATTCTAAGGTTTGTCTAAGTTTGTCCTTAGAAAGAGACTAACTTGGGAAGAACTTAGACATACCTTAGAATGAGACTAACGTTTGTCTTTGTTCGTCCCAAGTTAGTCTCGTTAGTCTCATTCTAAGGTTTGTCTCAGTTCGTCATTAGAAAGAGACAAACTTGGGATGAACTTAGACAACCTTAGAATGAGACTAATGTTTATCTTTGTTTGTCCCAAGTTAGTCTCGTTAGTCTCATTCTATGGTTTGTCTAAGTTCGTCCGTAGAAAGTGACTAACTTGGGACGAACTTAGACAAACCTTAGAATGAGACTTAAGTTAGTCTTTGTTCTTCCCAAGTTAGTCTCGTTAGTCTTATTCTAAGGTTTATCTAAGTTCGTCCTTAGAAAGAGACTAACTTGGGACGAACTTAGACAAACCTTAGAATGTGACTAACGTTTGTCTTTGTTCGTCCCAAGTTAGTCTCGTTAGTCTCATTCTAAGGTTTGTCTAAGTTCATCCTTAGAAAGAGACTAACTTGGGACGAACTAAGACAAACCTTAGAATGAGACTTACGTTTGTCTTTGTTCGTCCCAAGTTAGTCTCGTTAGTCTCATTCTAAGGTTTGTCTAAGTTTGTCCGTAGAAAGTGACTAACTTGGGACGAACTTAGACAAACCTTAGAATGAGACTTAAGTTTGTCTTAGTTCGTCCCAAGTTAGTCTCGTTAGTCTCATTCTAAGGTTTGTCTAAGTTCGTCCTTAGAAAGAGACTAACTTGGGATGAACTAAGACAAACCTTAGAATGAGACTAACGCTTGTCTTTGTTCGTCCCAAGTTAGTCTCGTTAGTCTCATTCTAAAGTTTTTCTAAGTTCGTCGTTAGAAAGAGACTAACTTGGGACGAACTAAGACAAACCTTAGAATGTGACTTAAGTTTGTCTTTGTTCGTCCCAAGTTAGTCTCGTTAGTCTCATTCTAAGGTTTGTCTAAGTTCATCCTTAGAAAGAGACTAACTTGGTACGAACTTAGACAAACCTTAGAATGAGACTGAAGTTTGTATTTGTTCATCCCAAGTTTGTCTCGTTAGTCTCATTCTAAGGTGTGTCTAACTTCGTCCTTAGAAAGAGACTAACTTGGGACGAACTTAGACAAACCTTAGAATGAGACTAACGTTTGTCTTTGTTCGTCCCAAGTTAGTCTCGTTAGTCTCATTCTTAGGTTTGTCTAAGTTCGTTATTAGAAAGAGACTAACTTGGGACAAACTTAGACAAACCTTAGATTGAGACTTAAGTTTGTCTTTGTTCGTCCCAAATTAGTCTCCTTAGTCTCATTCTAAGGTTTGTCTAAGTTCATCCATAGAATGAGACTAACTTGGGACGAACTAAGACAAACCTTAGAATGAGACTAACGTTTGTCTTTGTTCGTCCCAAGTTAGTCTCGTTAGTCTCATTCTAAGGTTTGTCTAAGTTCGTCCTTAGAAAGAGACTAACTTGGGACGAACTTAGACAAACCTTAGAATGAGACTTAAGTATGTCTTTGTTCGTCCCAAGTTAGTCTCGTTAGTCTCGTTCTAAGGTTTGCTTAAGTTCGTCCTTAGAAAGAGACTAACTTGGGACGAACTAAGACAAACCTTAGAATGAGACTAACGTTTGTCTTTGTTGATCCCAAGTTAGTCTCGTTAGTCTCATTCTTAGGTTTGTCTAAGTTCGTCATTAGAAAGAGACTAACTTGGGACGAACTAAGACAAACCTTAGAATAAGACTTAAGTTTGTCTATGTTCGTCCCAAATTAGTCTCGTTAGTCTCATTCTAAAGTTTGTCTAAGTTCGTCCTTAGAAAGAGACTAACTTGGGACGAACAAAGACAAACCTTAGAATGAGACTTAAGTTTGTCTTTGTTCGTCCCAAGTTAGTCTCGTTAGTCTCATTCTAAGGTTTGTCTAATTTCGTCCTTAGAAAGAGACTAACTTGGGACGAACTTAGACAAACCTTAGAATGAGACTTAAGTATGTCTTTGTTCGTCCCAAGTTAGTCTCGTTAGTCTCATTCTAAGGTTTGTCTAAGTTCGTCCTTAGAAAGAGACTAACTTTGGACGAAAAAAGACAAACCTTAGAATGAGACTTAAATTTGTCTTTGTTCGTCACAAGTTAGTCTCGTTAGTGTCATTCTAAGGTTTGTCTAAGTTCGTCCTTAGAAAGAGACTAACTTGGGACGAACTTAGACAAACATTAGAATGAGACTTAAGTATGTCTTTGTTCGTCCCAAGTTAGTCTCGTTAGTCTCATTCTAAGGTTTGTCTAAGTTTGTCCTTAGAAAGAGACTAACATGGGACGAACTTAGACAAACCTTAGAATGAGACTTAAGTACGTCTTTGTTCGTCCCAAGTTAGTCTCGTTAGTCTCATTCTAAGGTTTGTCTAAGTTCTTTCTTAGAAAGAGACTAACTTGGAACGAACTAAGACAAACCTTAGAATGAGACTAACGTTTGTCTTTGTTCGTCCCAAGTTAGTCTCGTTAGTCTCATTCTAAGGATTGTCTAAATTCGTCATTAGAAAGAGACTAACTTGGGACGAACTAAGACAAACCTTAGAATGAGACTTAAGTTTGTCTTTGTTCGACCCAAGTTAGTCTCGTTAGTCTCATTCTAAGGTTTGTCTAAGTTCGTCCTTAGAAAGAGACTAACTTGGGATGAACTTAGACAACCTTAGAATGAGACTAATGTTTATCTTTGTTTGTCCCAAGTTAGTCTCGTTAGTCTCATTCTATGGTTTGTCTAAGTTCGTCCGTAGAAAGGGACTAACTTGGGACGAACTTAGACAAACCTTAGATTGAGACTTAAGTTTGTCTTTGTTCGTCCCAAGTTAGTCTCGTTAGTCTTATTCTAAGGTTTGTCTAAGTTCGTCCTTAGAAAGAGACTAACTTGGGACGAACTTAGACAAACCTTAGAATGTGACTAATGTTTATCTTTGTTCGTCCCAAGTTAGTCTCGTTAGTCTCATTCTAAGGTTTGTCTAAGTTCATCCTTAGAAAGAGACTAACTTGGGACGAACTAAGACAAACCTTAGAATGAGACTTACGTTTGTCTTTGTTCGTCCCAAGTTAGTCTCGTTAGTGTCATTCTAAGGTTTGTCTAAGTTTGTCCGTAGAAAGAGACTAACTTGGGATGAACTTAGACAAACATTAGAATGAGACTTAAGTATGTCTTTGTTCGTCCCAAGTTAGTCTCGTTAGTCTCATTCTAAGGTTTGTCTAAGTTTGTCCTTAGAAAGAGACTAACATGGGACGAACTTAGACAAACCTTAGAATGAGACTTAAGTACGTCTTTGTTCGTCCCAAGTTAGTCTCGTTAGTCTCATTCTAAGGTTTGTCTAAGTTCTTCCTTAGAAAGAGACTAACTTGGGATGAACTAAGACAAACCTTAGAATGAGACTAACGTTTGTCTTTGTTCATCCCAAGTTAGTCTCGTTAGTCTCATTCTAAGGTTTGTCTAAGTTCGTCATTCGAAAGAGACTAACTTGGGACGAACTAAGACAAACCTTAGAATGAGACTTAAGTTTGTCTTTGTTCGACCCAAGTTAGTCTCGTTAGTCTCATTCTAAGGTTTGTCTAAGTTCATCCTTAGAAAGAGACTAACTTGGGACGAACTAAGACAAACCTTAGAATGAGACTTAAGTTTGTCTTTGTTCATCCCAAGTTAGTCTCGTTAGTCTCATTCTATGGTTTGTGTAAGTTCGTCCTTAGAAAGAGACTAACATGGGACGAACAAAGATAAACCTTAGAATGGGACTTAAGTTTGTCTTTGTTCGTCCCAAGTTAGTCTCGTTAGTCTCATTCTAAGGTTTGTCTAAGTTTGTCCATAGAAAGAGACTAACTTGGGACAAACTTAGACAAACCTTAGAATGAGATTTAAGTTTGTCTTTGTTCGTCCCAAGCTAGTCTCGTTAGTCTCATTCTAAGGTTTGCCTAAGTTCTTCCTTAGAAAGAGACTAACTTGGGACAAACTTAGACAAACCTTAGAATGAGACTTATGTTTGTCTTTGTTCGTCCCAAGTTAGTCTCCTTAGTCTCATTCTAAGGTTTGTCTAAGTTTGTCCTTAGAAAGAGACTAACTTGGGAAGAACTTAGACATACCTTAGAATGAGACTAACGTTTGTCTTTGTTCGTCACAAGTTAGTCTCGTTAGTCTCATTCTAAGGTTTGTCTCAAGTCGTCATTAGAAAGAGACAAACTTGGGATGAACTTAGACAACCTTAGAATGAGACTAATGTTTATCTTTGTTTGTCCCAAGTTAGTCTCGTTAGTCTCATTCTATGGTTTGTCTAAGTTCGTCCGTAGAAAGTGACTAACTTGGGACGAAATTAGACAAACCTTAGAATGAGACTTAAGTTAGTCTTTGTTCTTCCCAAGTTAGTCTCGTTAGTCTCATTCTAAGGTTTATCTAAGTTCGTCCTTAGAAAGAGACTAACTTGGGACGAACTTAGACAAACCTTAGAATGTGACTAACGTTTGTCTTTGTTCGTCCCAAGTTAGTCTCGTTAGTCTCATTCTAAGGTTTGTCTAAGTTCATCCTTAGAAAGAGACTAACTTGGGACGAACTAAGACAAACCTTAGAATGAGACTTACGTTTGTCTTTGTTCGTCCCAAGTTAGTCTCGTTAGTCTCATTCTAAGGTTTGTCTAAGTTTGTCCGTAGAAAGTGACTAACTTGGGACGAACTTAGACAAACCTTAGAATGAGACTTAAGTTTGTCTTTGTTCGTCGCAAGTTAGTCTCGTTAGTCTCATTCTAAGGTTTGTCTAAGTTCGTCCTTAGAAAGAGACTAACTTGGGATGAACTAAGACAAACCTTAGAATAAGACTAACGCTTGTCTTTGTTCGTCCCAAGTTAGTCTCGTTAGTCTCATTCTAAAGTTTGTCTAAGTTCCTCATTAGAAAGAGACTAACTTGGGACGAACTAAGACAAACCTTAGAAGGAGACTTAAGTTTGTCTTTGTTCGACCCAAGTTAGTCTCGTTAGTCTCATTCTAAGGTTTGTCTAAGTTCGTCCTTAGAAAGAGACTAACTTGGGATGAACTTAGACAACCTTAGAATGAGACTAATGTTTATCTTTGTTTGTCCCAAGTTAGTCTCGTTAGTCTCATTTTATGGTTTGTCTAAGTTCGTCCGTAGAAAGGGACTAACTTGGGACGAACTTTGACAAACCTTAGATTGAGACTTAAGTTTGTCTTTGTTCGTCCCAAGTTAGTCTCGTTAGTCTTATTCTAAGGTTTGTCTAAGTTCGTCCTTAGAAAGAGACTAACTTGGGACGAACTTAGACAAACCTTAGAATGTGACTAATGTTTATCTTTGTTCGTCCCAAGTTAGTCTCGTTAGTCTCATTCTAAGGTTTGTCTAAGTTCATCCTTAGAAAGAGACTAACTTGGGACGAACTAAGACAAACCTTAGAATGAGACTTACGTTTGTCTTTGTTCGTCCCAAGTTAGTCTCGTTAGTGTCATTCTAAGGTTTGTCTAAGTTTGTCCGTAGAAAGAGACTAACTTGGGATGAACTTAGACAAACATTAGAATGAGACTTAAGTATGTCTTTGTTCGTCCCAAGTTAGTCTCGTTAGTCTCATTCTAAGGTTTGTCTAAGTTTGTCCTTAGAAAGAGACTAACATGGGACGAACTTAGACAAACCTTAGAATGAGACTTAAGTACGTCTTTGTTCGTCCCAAGTTAGTCTCGTTAGTCTCATTCTAAGGTTTGTCTAAGTTCTTCCTTAGAAAGAGACTAACTTGGGACGAACTAAGACAAACCTTAGAATGAGACTAACGTTTGTCTTTGTTCGTCCCAAGTTAGTCTCGTTAGTCTCATTCAAAGGTTTGTCTAAGTTCGTCATTCGAAAGAGACTAACTTGGGACGAACTAAGACAAACCTTAGAATGAGACTTAAGTTTGTCTTTGTTCGACCCAAGTTAGTCTCGTTAGTCTCATTCTAAGGTTTGTCTAAGTTCATCCTTAGAAAGAGACTAACTTGGGACGAACTAAGACAAACCTTAGAATGAGACTTAAGTTTGTCTTTGTTCATCCCAAGTTAGTCTCGTTAGTCTCATTCTATGGTTTGTGTAAGTTCGTCCTTAGAAAGAGACTAACTTGGGACGAACAAAGATAAACCTTAGAATGGGACTTAAGTTTGTCTTTGTTCGTCCCAAGTTAGTCTCGTTAGTCTCATTCTAAGGTTTGTCTAAGTTTGTCCATAGAATGAGACTAACTTGGGACAAACTTAGACAAACCTTAGAATGAGATTTAAGTTTGTCTTTGTTCGTCCCAAGCTAGTCTCGTTAGTCTCATTCTAAGGTTTGCCTAAGTTCATCCTTAGAAAGAGACTAACTTGGGACAAACTTAGACAAACCTTAGAATGAGACTTAAGTTTGTCTTTGTTCGTCCCAAGTTAGTCTCCTTAGTCTCATTCTAAGGTTTGTCTAAGTTTGTCCTTAGAAAGAGACTAACTTGGGAAGAACTTAGACATACCTTAGAATGAGACTAACGTTTGTCTTTGTTCGTCCCAAGTTAGTCTCGTTAGTCTCATTCTAAGGTTTGTCTCAGTTCGTCATTAGAAAGAGACAAACTTGGGATGAACTTAGACAACCTTAGAATGAGACTAATGTTTATCTTTGTTTGTCCCAAGTTAGTCTCGTTAGTCTCATTCTATGGTTTGTCTAAGTTCGTCCGTAGAAAGTGACTAACTTGGGACGAACTTAGACAAACCTTAGAATGAGACTTAAGTTAGTCTTTGTTCTTCCCAAGTTAGTCTCGTTAGTCTTATTCTAAGGTTTATCTAAGTTCGTCCTTAGAAAGAGACTAACTTGGGACGAACTTAGACAAACCTTAGAATGTGACTAACGTTTGTCTTTGTTCGTCCCAAGTTAGTCTCGTTAGTCTCATTCTAAGGTTTGTCTAAGTTCATCCTTAGAAAGAGACTAACTTGGGACGAACTAAGACAAACCTTAGAATGAGACTTACGTTTGTCTTTGTTCGTCCCAAGTTAGTCTCGTTAGTCTCATTCTAAGGTTTGTCTAAGTTTGTCCGTAGAAAATGACTAACTTGGGACGAACTTAGACAAACCTTAGAATGATACTTAAGTTTGTCTTTGTTCGTCCCAAGTTAGTCTCGTTAGTCTCATTCTAAGGTTTGTCTAAGTTCGTCCTTAGAAAGAGACTAACTTGGGATGAACTAAGACAAACCTTAGAATGAGACTAACGCTTGTCTTTGTTCGTCCCAAGTTAGTCTCGTTAGTATCATTCTAAAGTTTTTCTAAGTTCGTCGTTAGAAAGAGACTAACTTGGGACGAACTAAGACAAACCTTAGAATGTGACTTAAGTTTGTCTTTGTTCGTCCCAAGTTAGTCTCGTTAGTCTCATTCTAAGGTTTGTCTAAGTTCATCCTTAGAAAGAGACTAACTTGGTACGAACTTAGACAAACCTTAGAATGAGACTGAAGTTTGTATTTGTTCATCCCAAGTTTGTCTCGTTAATCTCATTCTAAGGTGTGTCTAACTTCGTCCTTAGAAAGAGACTAACTTGGGACGAACTTAGACAAACCTTAGAATGAGACTAACGTTTGTCTTTGTTCGTCCCAAGTTAGTCTCGTTAGTCTCATTCTTAGGTTTGTCTAAGTTCGTTATTAGAAAGAGACTAACTTGGGACAAACTTAGACAAACCTTAGATTGAGACTTAAGTTTGTCTTTGTTCGTCCCAAATTAGTCTCCTTAGTCTCATTCTAAGGTTTGTCTAAGTTCATCCATAGAATGAGACAAACTTGGGACGAACTAAGACAAACCTTAGAATGAGACTAACGTTTGTCTTTGTTCGTCCCAAGTTAGTCTCGTTAGTCTCATTCTAAGGTTTGTCTAAGTTCGTCCTTAGAAAGAGACTAACTTGGGACGAACTTAGACAAACCTTAGAATGAGACTTAAGTATGTCTTTGTTCGTCCCAAGTTAGTCTCGTTAGTCTCGTTCTAAGGTTTGCTTAAGTTCGTCCTTAGAAAGAGACTAACTTGGGACGAACTAAGACAAACCTTAGAATGAGACTAACGTTTGTCTTTGTTCATCCCAAGTTAGTCTCGTTAGTCTCATTCTTAGGTTTGTCTAAGTTCATCCTTAAAAAGAGACTAACTTGGGACGAACTAAGACAAACCTTAGAATGAGACTTAAGTTTGTCTTTGTTCGTCCCAAGTTAGTCTCGTTAGTCTCATTCTAAGGTTTGTCTAAGTTTGTCCTTAGAAAGAGACTAACTTGGGACGAACTTAGACAAACCTTAGAATGAGACTTAAGTATGTCTTTGTTCGTCTCAAGTTAGTCTCGTAAGTCTCATCCAAAGGTTTGTCTAAGTTCGTCCTTAGAAAGAGACTAACTTGGGACGAACTAAGACAAACCTTAGAATGAGACTAACGTTTGTGTTTGTTCGTCCCAAGTTAGTCTTGTTAGTCTCATTCTTAGGTTTGTCTAAGTTCGTCATTAGAAAGAGACTAACTTGGGACGAACTAAGACAAACCTTAGAATGAGACTTAAGTTTGTCTTTGTTCGTCCCAAGTTAGTCTCGTTATTCTCATTCTAAGGTTTGTCGTCCTTAGAAAGAGACTAACTTGGGATGAACTTAGACAAACCTTAGATGAGACTTAAGTTTGTCTTTGTTTGTCCCAAGTTAGTCTCGTTAGTCTCATTCTAAGGTTTGTCTAAGTTCGTCCTTAGAAAGAGACTAACTTGGGACGAACTTAGACAAACCTTAGAATGAGACTTAAGTTTGTATTTGTTGTCCCAAGTTAGTCTCGTTAGTCTCATTCTAAGGTTTGTCAAAGTTCGTCCTTAGAAAGAGACTAACTTGGGACGAACTTAGACAAACCTTAGAATGAGACTTAAGTTTGTCTTTGTTCGTCCCAAGTTAGTCTCGTTAGTCTCATTCTAAGGTTTGTCTAAGTTCATCCTTAGAAAGAGACTAATTGGGACGAACATAGACAAACCTTAGAATGAGACTTAAGTATGACTTTGTTCGTCCCAAGTTAGTCTCGTTAGTCTCATTCTAAGGTTTGTCTATGTTCGTCCTTAGAAAGAGACTAACTTGGGACGAACAAAAACAAACCTTAGAATGAGACTTAAGTTTGTCTTTGTTCGTCCCAAGTTAGTCTCGTTAGTCTCATTCTAAGGTTTGTCTAAGTTCGTCCTTAGAAAGAGACTAACTTTGGACGAAAAAAGACAAACCTTAGAATGAGACTTAAATTTGTCTTTGTTCGTCACAAGTTAGTCTCGTTAGTCTCATTCTAAGGTTTATCTAAGGTCGTCCTCAGAAAGAGACTAACTTGGGACGAACTTAGACAAACATTAGAATGAGACTTAAGTATGTCTTTGTTCGTCCCAAGTTAGTCTCGTTAGTCTCATTCTAAGGTTTGTCTAAGTTCGTCCTTAGAAAGAGACTAACATGGGACGAACTTAGACAAACCTTAGAATGAGACTTAAGTACGTCTTTGTTCGTCCCAAGTTAGTCTCGTTAGTCTCATTCTAAGGTTTGTCTAAGTTCTTCCTTAGAAAGAGACTAACTTGGGACGAACTAAGACAAACCTTAGAATGAGACTTACGTTTATCTTTGTTCGTCCCAAGTTAGTCTCGTTAGTCTCATTCTAAGGTTTGTCTAAGTTCGTCCTTAGAAAGAGACTAACTTGGGATGAACTAAGACAAACCTTAGAATGAGACTAACGCTTGCCTTTGTTCGTCCCAAGTTAGTCTCGTTAGTCTCATTCTAAAGTTTTTCTAAGTTCGTCCATAGAAAGTGACTAACTTGGGACGAACTAAGACAAACCTTAGAATGTGACTTAAGTTTGTCTTTGTTCGTCCCAAGTTAGTCTCGTTAGTCTCATTCTAAGGTTTGTCTAAGTTCATCCTTAGAAAGAGACTAACTTGGTACGAACTTAGACAAACCTTAGAATGAGACTTAAGTTTGTATTTGTTCATCCCAAGTTTGTCTCGTTAGTCTCATTCTAAGGTGTGTCTAACTTCGTCCTTAGAAAGAGACTAACTTGGGACGAACTTAGACAAACCTTAGAATGAGACTAACGTTTGTCTTTGTTCGTCCCAAGTTAGTCTCGTTAGTCTAATTCTTAGGTTTGTCTAAGTTCGTTATTAGAAAGAGACTAACTTGGGACAAACTTAGACAAACCATAGAATGAGACTTAAGTTTGTCTTTGTTCGTCCCAAATTAGTCTCGTTAGTCTCATTCTAAGGTTTGTCTAAGTTCATCCATAGAATGAGACTAACTTGGGACGAACTAAGACAAACCTTAGAATGAGACTAACGTTTGTCTTTGTTCATCCCAAGTTAGTCTCGTTAGTCTCATTCTAAGGTTTGTCTAAGTTCGTCCTTAGAAAGAGACTAACTTGGGACGAACTTAGACAAACCTTAGAATGAGACTTAAGTATGTCTTTGTTCGTCCCAAGTTAGTCTCGTTAGTCTCGTTCTAAGGTTTGCATAAGTTTGTCCTTAGAAAGAGACTAACTTGGGACGAACTAAGACAAACCTTAGAATGAGACTAACGTTTGTCTTTGTTCATCCCAAGTTAGTCTCGTTAGTCTCATTCTTAGGTTTGTCTAAGTTCATCATTAGAAAGAGACTAACTTGGGACGAACTAAGACAAACCTTAGAATGAGACTTAAGTTTGTCTTTGTTCGTCCCAAGTTAGTCTCGTTAGTCTCATTCTATGGTTTGTCGTCCTTAGAAAGAGACTAACTTGGGACGAACTTAGACAAACCTTAGAATGAGACTTAAGTTTGTCTTTGTTTGTCCCAAGTTAGTCTCGTTAGTCTCATCCTAAGGTTTGTCTAAGTTCATCCTTAGAAAGAGACTAACTTGGGACGAACTAAGATAAACCTTAGAATGAGACTAACGTTTGTCTTTGTTCGTCCCAAGTTAGTCTCGTTAGTCTCATTCTTAGGTTTGTCTAAGTTCGTCATTAGAAAGAGACTAACTTGGGACGAACTAAGACAAACCTTAGAATGAGACTTAAGTTTGTCTTTGTTCGTCCCAAGTTAGTCTCGTTTGTCTCATTCTAAGGTTTGTCGTCCTTAGAAAGAGACTAACTTGGGACGAACTTAGACAAACCTTAGAATCAGACTTAAGTTTGTCTTTGTTTGTCCCAAGTTAGTCTCGTTAGTCTCATTCTAAGGTTTGTCTAAGTTCGTCCTTAGAAAGAGACTAACTTGGGACGAACTTAGACAAACCTTAGAATGAGACTTAAGTTTGTATTTGTTGTCCCAAGTTAGTCTCGTTAGTCTCATTCTAAGGTTTGTCTAAGTTCGTCCTTAGAAAGAGACTAACTTGGGACGAACTAAGACAAACCTTAGAATGAGACTTAAGTTTGTCTTTGTTCGTCCCAAGTTAGTCTCGTTAGTCTCATTCTAAGGTTTGTCTAAGTTCGTCCTTAGAAAGAGACTAACTTGGGACGAACTTAGACAAACCTTAGAATGAGACTTAAGTATGACTTTGTTCGTCCCAAGTTAGTCTCGTTAGTCTCATTCTAAGGTTTGTCTAAGTTCGTCCTTAGAAAGAGACTAACTTGGGACGAACAAAGACAAACCTTAGAATGAGACTTAAGTTTGTCTTTGTTCGTCCCAAGTTAGTCTCGTTAGTCTCATTCTAAGGTTTGTCTAAGTTCGTCCTTAGAAAGAGACTAACTTTGGACGAAAAAAGACAAATCTTAGAATGAGACTTAAATTTGTCTTTGTTCGTCACAAGTTAGTCTCGTTAGTCTCATTCTAAGGTTTGTCTAAGTTCGTCCTTAGAAAGAGACTAACTTGGGACGAACTTAGACAAACATTAGAATGAGACTTAAGTCTGTCTTTGTTTGTCCCAAGTTAGTCTCGTTAGTCTCATCCTAAGGTTTGTCTAAGTTCATCCTTAGAAAGAGACTAACTTGGGACGAACTAAGATAAACCTTAGAATGAGACTAACGTTTGTCTTTGTTCGTCCCAAGTTAGTCTCGTTAGTCTCATTCTTAGGTTTGTCTAAGTTCGTCATTAGAAAGAGACTAACTTGGGACGAACTAAGACAAACCTTAGAATGAGACTTAAGTTTGTCTTTGTTCGTCCCAAGTTAGTCTCGTTAGTCTCATTCTAAGGTTTGTCGTCCTTAGAAAGAGACTAACTTGGGACGAACTTAGACAAACCTTAGAATCAGACTTAAGTTTGTCTTTATTTGTCCCAAGTTAGTCTCGTTAGTCTCATTCTAAGGTTTGTCTAAGTTCGTCCTTAGAAAGAGACTAACTTGGGACGAACTTAGACAAACCTTAGAATGAGACTTAAGTTTGTATTTGTTGTCCCAAGTTAGTCTCGTTAGTCTCATTCTAAGGTTTGTCTAAGTTCGTCCTTAGAAAGAGACTAACTTTGGACGAAAAAAGACAAACCTTAGAATGAGACTTAAATTTGTCTTTGTTCGTCACAAGTTAGTCTCGTTAGTCTCATTCTAAGGTTTATCTAAGGTCGTCCTTAGAAAGAGACTAACTTGGGACGAACTTAGACAAACATTAGAATGAGACTTAAGTATGTCTTTGTTCGTCCCAAGTTAGTCTCGTTAGTCTCATTCTAAGGTTTGTCTAAGTTCGTCCTTAGAAAGAGACTAACATGGGACGAACTTAGACAAACCTTAGAATGAGACTTAAGTACGTCTTTGTTCGTCCCAAGTTAGTCTCGTTAGTCTCATTCTAAGGTTTGTCTAAGTTCTTCCTTAGAAAGAGACTAACTTGGGACGAACTAAGACAAACCTTAGAATGAGACTTACGTTTATCTTTGTTCGTCCCAAGTTAGTCTCGTTAGTCTCATTCTAAGGTTTGTCTAAGTTCGTCCTTAGAAAGAGACTAACTTGGGATGAACTAAGACAAACCTTAGAATGAGACTAACGCTTGCCTTTGTTCGTCCCAAGTTAGTCTCGTTAGTCTCATTCTAAAGTTTTTCTAAGTTCGTCCATAGAAAGTGACTAACTTGGGACGAACTAAGACAAACCTTAGAATGTGACTTAAGTTTGTCTTTGTTCGTCCCAAGTTAGTCTCGTTAGTCTCATTCTAAGGTTTGTCTAAGTTCATCCTTAGAAAGAGACTAACTTGGTACGAACTTAGACAAACCTTAGAATGAGACTTAAGTTTGTATTTGTTCATCCCAAGTTTGTCTCGTTAGTCTCATTCTAAGGTGTGTCTAACTTCGTCCTTAGAAAGAGACTAACTTGGGACGAACTTAGACAAACCTTAGAATGAGACTAACGTTTGTCTTTGTTCGTCCCAAGTTAGTCTCGTTAGTCTAATTCTTAGGTTTGTCTAAGTTCGTTATTAGAAAGAGACTAACTTGGGACAAACTTAGACAAACCATAGAATGAGACTTAAGTTTGTCTTTGTTCGTCCCAAATTAGTCTCGTTAGTCTCATTCTAAGGTTTGTCTAAGTTCATCCATAGAATGAGACTAACTTGGGACGAACTAAGACAAACCTTAGAATGAGACTAACGTTTGTCTTTGTTCATCCCAAGTTAGTCTCGTTAGTCTCATTCTAAGGTTTGTCTAAGTTCGTCCTTAGAAAGAGACTAACTTGGGACGAACTTAGACAAACCTTAGAATGAGACTTAAGTATGTCTTTGTTCGTCCCAAGTTAGTCTCGTTAGTCTCGTTCTAAGGTTTGCATAAGTTTGTCCTTAGAAAGAGACTAACTTGGGACGAACTAAGACAAACCTTAGAATGAGACTAACGTTTGTCTTTGTTCATCCCAAGTTAGTCTCGTTAGTCTCATTCTTAGGTTTGTCTAAGTTCATCATTAGAAAGAGACTAACTTGGGACGAACTAAGACAAACCTTAGAATGAGACTTAAGTTTGTCTTTGTTCGTCCCAAGTTAGTCTCGTTAGTCTCATTCTATGGTTTGTCGTCCTTAGAAAGAGACTAACTTGGGACGAACTTAGACAAACCTTAGAATGAGACTTAAGTTTGTCTTTGTTTGTCCCAAGTTAGTCTCGTTAGTCTCATCCTAAGGTTTGTCTAAGTTCATCCTTAGAAAGAGACTAACTTGGGACGAACTAAGATAAACCTTAGAATGAGACTAACGTTTGTCTTTGTTCGTCCCAAGTTAGTCTCGTTAGTCTCATTCTTAGGTTTGTCTAAGTTCGTCATTAGAAAGAGACTAACTTGGGACGAACTAAGACAAACCTTAGAATGAGACTTAAGTTTGTCTTTGTTCGTCCCAAGTTAGTCTCGTTAGTCTCATTCTAAGGTTTGTCTAAGTTCGTCCTTAGAAAGAGACTAACTTTGGACGAAAAAAGACAAATCTTAGAATGAGACTTAAATTTGTCTTTGTTCGTCACAAGTTAGTCTCGTTAGTCTCATTCTAAGGTTTGTCTAAGTTCGTCCTTAGAAAGAGACTAACTTGGGACGAACTTAGACAAACATTAGAATGAGACTTAAGTCTGTCTTTGTTTGTCCCAAGTTAGTCTCGTTAGTCTCATCCTAAGGTTTGTCTAAGTTCATCCTTAGAAAGAGACTAACTTGGGACGAACTAAGATAAACCTTAGAATGAGACTAACGTTTGTCTTTGTTCGTCCCAAGTTAGTCTCGTTAGTCTCATTCTTAGGTTTGTCTAAGTTCGTCATTAGAAAGAGACTAACTTGGGACGAACTAAGACAAACCTTAGAATGAGACTTAAGTTTGTCTTTGTTCGTCCCAAGTTAGTCTCGTTAGTCTCATTCTAAGGTTTGTCGTCCTTAGAAAGAGACTAACTTGGGACGAACTTAGACAAACCTTAGAATCAGACTTAAGTTTGTCTTTATTTGTCCCAAGTTAGTCTCGTTAGTCTCATTCTAAGGTTTGTCTAAGTTCGTCCTTAGAAAGAGACTAACTTGGGACGAACTTAGACAAACCTTAGAATGAGACTTAAGTTTGTATTTGTTGTCCCAAGTTAGTCTCGTTAGTCTCATTCTAAGGTTTGTCTAAGTTCGTCCTTAGAAAGAGACTAACTTTGGACGAAAAAAGACAAACCTTAGAATGAGACTTAAATTTGTCTTTGTTCGTCACAAGTTAGTCTCGTTAGTCTCATTCTAAGGTTTATCTAAGGTCGTCCTTAGAAAGAGACTAACTTGGGACGAACTTAGACAAACATTAGAATGAGACTTAAGTATGTCTTTGTTCGTCCCAAGTTAGTCTCGTTAGTCTCATTCTAAGGTTTGTCTAAGTTCGTCCTTAGAAAGAGACTAACATGGGACGAACTTAGACAAACCTTAGAATGAGACTTAAGTACGTCTTTGTTCGTCCCAAGTTAGTCTCGTTAGTCTCATTCTAAGGTTTGTCTAAGTTCTTCCTTAGAAAGAGACTAACTTGGGACGAACTAAGACAAACCTTAGAATGAGACTTACGTTTATCTTTGTTCGTCCCAAGTTAGTCTCGTTAGTCTCATTCTAAGGTTTGTCTAAGTTCGTCCTTAGAAAGAGACTAACTTGGGATGAACTAAGACAAACCTTAGAATGAGACTAACGCTTGCCTTTGTTCGTCCCAAGTTAGTCTCGTTAGTCTCATTCTAAAGTTTTTCTAAGTTCGTCCATAGAAAGTGACTAACTTGGGACGAACTAAGACAAACCTTAGAATGTGACTTAAGTTTGTCTTTGTTCGTCCCAAGTTAGTCTCGTTAGTCTCATTCTAAGGTTTGTCTAAGTTCATCCTTAGAAAGAGACTAACTTGGTACGAACTTAGACAAACCTTAGAATGAGACTTAAGTTTGTATTTGTTCATCCCAAGTTTGTCTCGTTAGTCTCATTCTAAGGTGTGTCTAACTTCGTCCTTAGAAAGAGACTAACTTGGGACGAACTTAGACAAACCTTAGAATGAGACTAACGTTTGTCTTTGTTCGTCCCAAGTTAGTCTCGTTAGTCTAATTCTTAGGTTTGTCTAAGTTCGTTATTAGAAAGAGACTAACTTGGGACAAACTTAGACAAACCATAGAATGAGACTTAAGTTTGTCTTTGTTCGTCCCAAATTAGTCTCGTTAGTCTCATTCTAAGGTTTGTCTAAGTTCATCCATAGAATGAGACTAACTTGGGACGAACTAAGACAAACCTTAGAATGAGACTAACGTTTGTCTTTGTTCATCCCAAGTTAGTCTCGTTAGTCTCATTCTAAGGTTTGTCTAAGTTCGTCCTTAGAAAGAGACTAACTTGGGACGAACTTAGACAAACCTTAGAATGAGACTTAAGTATGTCTTTGTTCGTCCCAAGTTAGTCTCGTTAGTCTCGTTCTAAGGTTTGCATAAGTTTGTCCTTAGAAAGAGACTAACTTGGGACGAACTAAGACAAACCTTAGAATGAGACTAACGTTTGTCTTTGTTCATCCCAAGTTAGTCTCGTTAGTCTCATTCTTAGGTTTGTCTAAGTTCATCATTAGAAAGAGACTAACTTGGGACGAACTAAGACAAACCTTAGAATGAGACTTAAGTTTGTCTTTGTTCGTCCCAAGTTAGTCTCGTTAGTCTCATTCTATGGTTTGTCGTCCTTAGAAAGAGACTAACTTGGGACGAACTTAGACAAACCTTAGAATGAGACTTAAGTTTGTCTTTGTTTGTCCCAAGTTAGTCTCGTTAGTCTCATCCTAAGGTTTGTCTAAGTTCATCCTTAGAAAGAGACTAACTTGGGACGAACTAAGATAAACCTTAGAATGAGACTAACGTTTGTCTTTGTTCGTCCCAAGTTAGTCTCGTTAGTCTCATTCTTAGGTTTGTCTAAGTTCGTCATTAGAAAGAGACTAACTTGGGACGAACTAAGACAAACCTTAGAATGAGACTTAAGTTTGTCTTTGTTCGTCCCAAGTTAGTCTCGTTTGTCTCATTCTAAGGTTTGTCGTCCTTAGAAAGAGACTAACTTGGGACGAACTTAGACAAACCTTAGAATCAGACTTAAGTTTGTCTTTGTTTGTCCCAAGTTAGTCTCGTTAGTCTCATTCTAAGGTTTGTCTAAGTTCGTCCTTAGAAAGAGACTAACTTGGGACGAACTTAGACAAACCTTAGAATGAGACTTAAGTTTGTATTTGTTGTCCCAAGTTAGTCTCGTTAGTCTCATTCTAAGGTTTGTCTAAGTTCGTCCTTAGAAAGAGACTAACTTGGGACGAACTAAGACAAACCTTAGAATGAGACTTAAGTTTGTCTTTGTTCGTCCCAAGTTAGTCTCGTTAGTCTCATTCTAAGGTTTGTCTAAGTTCGTCCTTAGAAAGAGACTAACTTGGGACGAACTTAGACAAACCTTAGAATGAGACTTAAGTATGACTTTGTTCGTCCCAAGTTAGTCTCGTTAGTCTCATTCTAAGGTTTGTCTAAGTTCGTCCTTAGAAAGAGACTAACTTGGGACGAACAAAGACAAACCTTAGAATGAGACTTAAGTTTGTCTTTGTTCGTCCCAAGTTAGTCTCGTTAGTCTCATTCTAAGGTTTGTCTAAGTTCGTCCTTAGAAAGAGACTAACTTTGGACGAAAAAAGACAAATCTTAGAATGAGACTTAAATTTGTCTTTGTTCGTCACAAGTTAGTCTCGTTAGTCTCATTCTAAGGTTTGTCTAAGTTCGTCCTTAGAAAGAGACTAACTTGGGACGAACTTAGACAAACATTAGAATGAGACTTAAGTCTGTCTTTGTTTGTCCCAAGTTAGTCTCGTTAGTCTCATCCTAAGGTTTGTCTAAGTTCATCCTTAGAAAGAGACTAACTTGGGACGAACTAAGATAAACCTTAGAATGAGACTAACGTTTGTCTTTGTTCGTCCCAAGTTAGTCTCGTTAGTCTCATTCTTAGGTTTGTCTAAGTTCGTCATTAGAAAGAGACTAACTTGGGACAAACTAAGACAAACCTTAGAATGAGACTTAAGTTTGTCTTTGTTCGTCCCAAGTTAGTCTCGTTAGTCTCATTCTAAGGTTTGTCGTCCTTAGAAAGAGACTAACTTGGGACGAACTTAGACAAACCTTAGAATCAGACTTAAGTTTGTCTTTATTTGTCCCAAGTTAGTCTCGTTAGTCTCATTCTAAGGTTTGTCTAAGTTCGTCCTTAGAAAGAGACTAACTTGGGACGAACTTAGACACACCTTAGAATGAGACTTAAGTTTGTATTTGTTGTCCCAAGTTAGTCTCGTTAGTCTCATTCTAAGGTTTGTCTAAGTTCGTCCTTAGAAAGAGACTAACTTGGGACGAACTAAGACAAACCTTAGAATGAGACTTAAGTTTGTCTTTGTTCGTCCCAAGTTAGTCACGTTAGTCTCATTCTAAGGTTTGTCTAAGTTCATCCTTAGAAAGAGACTAACTTTGGACGAAAAAAGACAAACCTTAGAATGAGACTTAAATTTGTCTTTGTTCGTCACAAGTTAGTCTCGTTAGTCTCATTCTAAGGTTTGTCTAAGTTCGTCCTTAGAAAGAGACTAACTTGGGACGAACTTAGACAAACATTAGAATGAGACTTAAGTATGTCTTTGTTCGTCCCAAGTTAGTCTCGTTAGTCTCATTCTAAGGTTTGTCTAAGTTCGTCCTTAGAAAGAGACTAACATGGGACGAACTTAGACAAACCTTAGAATGAGACTTAAGTACGTCTTTGTTCGTCCCAAGTTAGTCTCGTTAGTCTCATTCTAAGGTTTGTCTAAGTTCTTCCTTAGAAAGAGACTAACTTGGGACGAACTAAGACAAACCTTAGAGTGAGACTAACGTTTGTCTTTGTTCGTCCCAAGGTAGTCTCGTTAGTCTCATTCTAAGGTTTGTCTAAGTTCGTCCTTAGAAAGAGACTAACTTGGGACGAACTAAGACAAACCTTAGAATGAGACTTAAGTTTGTCTTTGTTCGTCCCAAGTTAGTCTCGTTAGTCTCATTCTAAGGTTTGTCTAAGTTCGTCCTTAGAAAGAGACTAACTTGGGACGAACTTAGACAAACCTTAGAATGAGACTTAAGTATGTCTTTGTTCGTCCCAAGTTAGTCTCGTTAGTCTCATTCTAAGGTTTGTCTAAGTTCGTCCTTAGAAAGAGACTAACTTGGGACGAACTAAGACAAACCTTAGAATGAGACTAACGTTTGTCTTTGTTCGTCCCAAGTTAGTCTCGTTAGTCTCATTCTTAGGTTTGTCTAAGTTCGTCATTAGAAAGAGACTAACTATGGACGAACTTAGACAAACCTTAGAATGAGACTTAAGTTTGTCTTTGTTCGTCCCAAGTTAGTCTCGTTAGTCTCATTCTAAGGTTTGTCTAAGTTCGTCCTTAGAAAGAGACTAACTTGGGACGAACTTAGACAAACCTTAGAATGAGACTTAAGTATGACTTTGTTCGTCCCAAGTTAGTCTCGTTAGTCTCATTCTAAGGTTTGTCTAAGTTCGTCCTTAGAAAGAGACTAACTTGGGACGAACAAAGACAAACCTTAGAATGAGACTTAAGTTTGTCTTTGTTCGTCCCAAGTTAGTCTCGTTAGTCTCATTCTAAGGTTTGTCTAAGTTCGTCCTTAGAAAGAGACTAACTTTGGACGAAAAAAGACAAACCTTAGAATGAGACTTAAATTTGTCTTTGTTCGTCACAAGTTAATCTCGTTAGTCTCATTCTAAGGTTTGTCTAAGTTCGTCCTTAGAAAGAGACTAACTTGGGACGAACTTAGACAAACATTAGAATGGGACTTAAGTATGTCTTTGTTCGTCCCTAGTTAGTTTCGTTAGTCTCATTCTAAGGTTTGTCTAAGTTCGTCCTTAGAAAGAGACTAACATGGGACGAACTTAGACAAACCTTAGAATGAGACTTAAGTACGTCTTTGTTCGTCCCAAGTTAGTCTCGTTAGTCTCATTCTAAGGTTTGTCTAAGTTCTTCCTTAGAAAGAGACTAACTTGGGACGAACTAAGACAAACCTTAGAATGAGACTAACGTTTGTCTTTGTTCGTCCCAAGTTAGTCTCGTTAGTCTCATTCTAAGGTTTGTCTAAGTTCGTCCTTAGAAAGAGACAAACTTGGGACGAACTAAGACAAACCTTAGAATGAGACTTAAGTTTGTCTTTGTTCGTCCCAAGTTAGTCTCGTTAGTCTCATTCAAAGGTTTGTCTAAGTTCGTCCTTAGAAAGAGACTAACTTGGGACGAACTTAGACAAACCTTAGAATGAGACTTAAGTATGTCTTTGTTCGTCCCAAGTTAGTCTCGTTAGTCTCATTCTAAGGTTTGTCTAAGTTCGTCCTTAGAAAGAGACTAACTTGGGATGAACTAAGACAAACCTTAGAATGAGACTAACGTTTGTCTTTGTTCATCCCAAGTTAGTCTCGTTAGTCTCATTCTTAGGTTTGTCTAAGTTCGTCATTAGAAAGAGACTAACTTGGGACGAACTAAGGCAAATCTTAGAATGAGACTTAAGTTTGTCTATGTTCGTCCCAATTTAGTCTCGTTAGTCTCATTCTAAGGTTTTTCTAAGTTCTTGCTTAGAAAGAGACTAACTTGGGACGAACTTAGACAAACCTTAGAATGAGACTTAAGTTTGTATGTGTTGTCCCAAGTTAGTCTCGTTAGTCTCATTCTTAGGTTTGTCTAAGTTCGTCATTAGAAAGAGACTAACTTGGGACGAACTAAGACAAACCATAGAATGAGACTTAAGTTTGTCTTTGTTCGTCCCAAGTTAGTCTCGTTAGTCTCATTCTAAGGTTTGTCGTCCTTAGAAAGAGACTAACTTGGGACGAACTTAGACAAACCTTAGAATGAGACTTAAGTTTGTCTTTGTTTGTCCCAAGTTAGTCTCGTTAGTCTCATTCTAAGGTTTGTCTAAGTTTGTCCTTAGAAAGAGACTAACTTGGAACGAACTTAGACAAACCTTAGAATGAGACTTAAGTTTGTATTTGTTGTCCCAAGTTAGTCTCGTTAGTCTCATTCTAAGGTTTGTCAAAGTTCGTCCTTAGAAAGAGACTAACTTGGGACGAACTAAGACAAACCTTAGAATGAGACTTAAGTTTGTCTTTGTTCGTCCCAAGTTAGTCTCGTTAGTCTCATTCTAAGGTTTGTCTAAGTTCGTCCTTAGAAAGAGACTAACTTGGAACGAACATAGACAAACCTTAGAATGAGACTTAAGTATGACTTTGTTCGTCCCAAGTTAGTCTCGTTAGTCTCATTCTAAGGTTTGTCTAAGTTCGTCCTTAGAAAGAGACTAACTTGGGACGAACAAAAACAAACCTTAGAATGAGACTTAAGTTTGTCTTTGTTCGTCCCAAGTTAGTCTCGTTAGTCTCATTCTAAGGTTTGTCTAAGTTCGTCCTTAGAAAGAGACTAACTTTGGACGAAAAAAGACAAACCTTAGAATGAGACTTAAATTTGTCTTTGTTCGTCACAAGTTAGTCTCGTTAGTCTCATTCTAAGGTTTGTCTAAGTTCGTCCTTAGAAAGAGACTAACTTGGGACGAACTTAGACAAACATTAGAATGAGACTTAAGTATGTCTTTGTTCGTCCCAAGTTAGTCTCGTTAGTCTCATTCTAAGGTTTGTCTAAGTTCGTCCTTAGAAAGAGACTAACATGGGACGAACTTAGACAAACCTTAGAATGAGACTTAAGTACGTCTTTGTTCGTCCCAAGTTAGTCTCGTTAGTCTCATTCTAAGGTTTGTCTAAGTTCTTCCTTAGAAAGAGACTAACTTGGGACGAACTAAGACAAACCTTAGAATGAGACTTACGTTTATCTTTGTTCGTCCCAAGTTAGTCTCGTTAGTCTCATTCTAAGGTTTGTCTAAGTTCGTCCTTAGAAAGAGACTAATTTGGGATGAACTAAGACAAACCTTAGAATGAGACTAACGCTTGTCTTTGTTCGTCCCAAGTTAGTCTCGTTAGTCTCATTCTAAAGTTTTTCTAAGTTCGTCCTTAGAAAGTGACTAACTTGGGACGAACTAAGACAAACCTTAGAATGTGACTTAAGTTTGTCTTTGTTCGTCCCAAGTTAGTCTCGTTAGTCTCATTCTTAGGTTTGTCTAAGTTCATCCTTAGAAAGAGACTAACTTGGTACGAACTTAGACAAACCTTAGAATGAGACTTAAGTTTGTATTTGTTCATCCCAAGTTTGTCTCGTTAGTCTCATTCTAAGGTGTGTCTAACTTCGTCCTTAGAAAGAGACTAACTTGGGACGAACTTAGACAAACCTTAGAATGAGACTAACGTTTGTCTTTGTTCGTCCCAAGTTAGTCTCGTTAGTCTCATTCTTAGGTTTGTCTAAGTTCGTTATTAGAAAGAGACTAACTTGGGACAAACTTAGACAAACCATAGAATGAGACTTAAGTTTGTCTTTGTTCGTCCCAAATTAGTCTCGTTAGTCTCATTCTAAGGTTTGTCTAAGTTCATCCATAGAATGAGACTAACTTGGGACGAACTAAGACAAACCTTAGAATGAGACTAACGTTTGTCTTTGTTCGTCCCAAGTTAGTCTCGTTAGTCTCATTCTAAGGTTTGTCTAAGTTCGTCCTTAGAAAGAGACTAACTTGGGACGAACTTAGACAAACCTTAGAATGAGACTTAAGTATGTCTTTGTTCGTCCCAAGTTAGTCTCGTTAGTCTCGTTCTAAGGTTTGCTTAAGTTCGTCCTTAGAAAGAGACTAACTTGGGACGAACTAAGACAAACCTTAGAATGAGACTAACGTTTGTCTTTGTTCATCCCAAGTTAGTCTCGTTAGTCTCATTCTTAGGTTTGTCTAAGTTCATCCTTAAAAAGAGACTAACTTGGGACGAACTAAGACAAACCTTAGAATGAGACTTAAGTTTGTCTTTGTTCGTCCCAAGTTAGTCTCGTTAGTCTCATTCTAAGGTTTGTCTAAGTTCGTCCTTAGAAAGAGACTAACTTGGGACGAACTTAGACAAACCTTAGAATGAGACTTAAGTATGTCTTTGTTCGCCTCAAGTTAGTCTCGTTAGTCTCATCCTAAGGTTTGTCTAAGTTCGTCCTTAGAAAGAGACTAACTTGGGACGAACTAAGACAAACCTTAGAATGAGACTAACGTTTGTCTTTGTTCGTCCCAAGTTAGTCTCGTTAGTCTCATTCTTAGGTTTGTCTAAGTTCATCATTAGAAAGAGACTAACTTGGGACGAACTAAGACAAACCTTAGAATGAGACTTAAGTTTGTCTTTGTTCATCCCAAGTTAGTCTCGTTAGTCTCATTCTAAGGTTTGTCGTCCTTAGAAAGAGACTAACTTGGGACGAACTTAGACAAACCTTATAATGAGACTTAAGTTTGTCTTTGTTTGTCCCAAGTTAGTCTCGTTAGTCTCATTCTAAGGTTTGTCTAAGTTCGTTCTTAGAAAGAGACTAACTTGGGACGAACTTAGACAAACCTTAGAATGAGACTTAAGTTTGTATTTGTTGCCCAAGTTAGTCTTGTTAGTCTCATTCTAAGGTTTGTCTAAGTTCGTCCTTAGAAAGAGACTAACTTGGGACGAACTAAGACAAACCTTAGAATGAGACTTAAGTTTGTCTTTGTTCGTCCCAAGTTAGTCTCGTTAGTCTCATTCTAAGGTTTGTCTAAGTTCGTCCTTAGAAAGAGACTAACTTGGGACGAACATAGACAAACCTTAGAATGAGACTTAAGTATGACTTTGTTCGTCCCAAGTTAGTCTCGTTAGTCTCATTCTAAGGTTTGTCTAAGTTCGTCCTTAGAAAGAGACTAACTTGGGACGAACAAAGACAAACCTTAGAATGAGACTTAAGTTTGTCTTTGTTCGTCCCAAGTTAGTCTCGTTAGTCTCATTCTAAGGTTTGTCTAAGTTCGTCCTTAGAAAGAGACTAACTTTGGACGAAAAAAGACAAACCTTAGAATGAGACTTAAATTTGTCTTTGTTCGTCACAAGTTAGTCTCGTTAGTCTCATTCTAAGGTTTGTCTAAGTTTGTCCTTAGAAAGAGACTAACTTGGGACGAACTTAGACAAACATTAGAATGAGACTTCAGTATGTCTTTGTTCGTCCCAAGTTAGTCTCGTTAGTCTCATTCTAAGGTTTGTCTAAGTTCGTCCTTAGAAAGAGACTAACATGGGACGAACTTAGACAAACCTTATAATGAGACTTAAGTACGTCTTTGTTCGTCCCAAGTTAGTCTCGTTAGTCTCATTCTAAGGTTTGTCTAAGTTCTTCCTTAGAAAGAGACTAACTTGGGACGAACTAAGACAAACCTTAGAATGAGACTAACGTTTGTCTTTGTTCGTCCCAAGTTAGTCTCGTTAGTTTCATTCTAAGGTTTGTCTAAGTTCGTCCTTAGAAAGAGACTAACTTGGGACGAACTAAGACAAACCTTAGAATGAAACTTAAGTTTGTCTTTGTTCGTCCCAAGTTAGTCTCGTTAGTCTCGTTCTAAGGTTTGTCTAAGTTCGTCCTTAGACAGAGACTAACTTGGGACGAACTTAGACAAACCTTAGAATGAGACTTAAGTATGTCTTTGTTCGTCCCAAGTTAGTCTTGTTAGTCTCATTCTAAGGTTTGTCTAAGTTCGTCCTTAGAAAGAGACTAACTTGGGACGAACTAAGACAAACCTTAGAATGAGACTAACGTTTGTCTTTGTTCGTCCCAAGTTAGTCTCGTTAGTCTCATTCTTAGGTTTGTCTAAGTTCGTCATTAGAAAGAGACTAACTATGGACGAACTTAGACAAACCATAGAATGAGACTTAAGTTTGTCTTTGTTCGTCCCAAATTAGTCTCGTTAGCCTCATTCTAAGGTTTGTCTAAGTTCATCCATAGAATGAGACTAAATTGGGACGAACTAAGACAAACCTTAGAATGAGACTAACGTTTGTCTTTGTTCGTCCCAAGTTAGTCTCGTTAGTCTCATTCTAAGGTATGTCTAAGTTCGTCCTTAGAAAGAGACTAACTTGGGACGAACTTAGACAAACCTTAGAATGAGACTTAAGTATGTCTTTGTTCGTCCCAAGTTAGTCTCGTTAGTCTCATTCTAAGGTTTGCTTAAGTTCGTCCTTAGAAAGAGACTAACTTGGGACGAACTAAGACAAACCTTAGAATGAGACTAACGTTTGTCTTTGTTCATCCCAAGTTAGTCTCGTTAGTCTCATTCTTAGGTTTGTCTAAGTTCATCCTTAAAAAGAGACTAACTTGGGACGAACTAAGACAAACCTTAGAATGAGACTTAAGTTTGTCTTTGTTCGTCCCAAGTTAGTCTCGTTAGTCTCATTCTAAGGTTTGTCTAAGTTCGTCCTTAGAAAGAGACTAACTTGGGACGAACTTAGACAAACCTTAGAATGAGACTTAAGTATGACTTTGTTCGTCCCAAGTTAGTCTCGTTAGTCTCATTCTAAGGTTTGTCTAAGTTCGTCCTTAGAAAGAGACTAACTTGGGACGAACAAAAACAAACCTTAGAATGAGACTAACGTTTGTCTTTGTTCGTCCCAAGTTAGTCTCGTTAGTCTCATTCTAAGGTTTGTCTAAGTTCATCCGTAGAATGAGACTAACTTGGGACGAACTAAGACAAACCTTAGAATGAGACTAACGTTTGTCTTTGTTCGTCCCAAGTTAGTCTCGTTAGTCTCATTCTAAGGTTTGTCTAAGTTCGTCCTTAGAAAGAGACTAACTTGGGACAAACTTAGACAAACCTTAGAATGAGACTTAAGTATGTCTTTGTTCGTCCCAAGTTAGTCTCGTTAGTCTCGTTCTAAGGTTTGCTTAAGTTCGTCCTTAGAAAGAGACTAACTTGGGACGAACTAAGACAAACCTTAGAATGAGACTAACGTTTGTCATTGTTCATCCCAAGTTAGTCTCGTTAGTCTCATTCTTAGGTTTGTCTAAGTTCATCCTTAGAAAGAGACTAACTTGGTACGAACTTAGACAAACCTTAGAATGAGACTTAAGTTTGTATTTGTTCATCCCAAGTTTGTCTCGTTAGTCTCATTCGAAGGTGTGTCTAACTTCGTCCTTAGAAAGAGACTAACTTGGGACGAACTTAGACAAACCTTAGAATGAGACTAACGTTTGTCTTTGTTCGTCCCAAGTTAGTCTCGTTAGTCTCATTCTTAGGTTTGTCTAAGTTCGTTATTAGAAAGAGACTAACTTGGGACAAACTTAGACAAACCATAGAATGAGACTTAAGTTTGTCTTTGTTCGTCCCAAATTAGTCTCGTTAGCCTCATTCTAAGGTTTGTCTAAGTTCATCCATAGAATGAGACTAACTTGGGACGAACTAAGACAAACCTTAGAATGAGACTAACGTTTGTCTTTGTTCGTCCCAAGTTAGTCTCGTTAGTCTCATTCTAAGGTTTGTCTAAGTTCGTCCTTAGAAAGAGACTAACTTGGGACGAACTAAGACAAACCTTAGAATGAGACTTAAGTTTGTCTTTGTTCGTCCCAAGTTAGTCTCGTTAGTCTCATTCTAAGGTTTGTCGTCCTTAGAAAGAGACTAACTTGGGACGAACTTAGACAAACCTTAGAATGAGACTTAAGTTTGTCTTTGTTTGTCCCAAGTTAGTCTCGTTAGTCTCATCCTAAGGTTTGTCTAAGTTCGTCCTTAGAAAGAGACTAACTTGGGACGAACTAAGATAAACCTTAGAATGAGACTAACGTTTGTCTTTGTTCGTCCCAAGTTAGTCTCGTTTGTCTCATTCTTAGGTTTGTCTAAGTTCGTCATTAGAAAGAGACTAACTTGGGACGAACTAAGACAAACCTTAGAATGAGACTTAAGTTTGTCTTTGTTCATCCCAAGTTAGTCTCGTTAGTCTCATTCTAAGGTTTGTCGTCCTTAGAAAGAGACTAACTTGGGACGAACTTAGACAAACCTTAGAATGAGACTTAAGTTTGTATTTGTTGTCCCAAGTTAGTCTCGTTAGTCTCATTCTAAGGTTTGTCAAAGTTCGTCCTTAGAAAGAGACTAACTTGGGACGAACTAAGACAAACCTTAGAATGAGACTTAAGTTTGTCTTTGTTCGTCCCAAGTTAGTCTCGTTAGTCTCATTCTAAGGTTTGTCTAAGTTCGTCCTTAGAAAGAGACTAACTTGGGACGAACATAGACAAACCTTAGAATGAGACTTAAGTATGACTTTGTTCGTCCCAAGTTAGTCTCGTTAGTCTCATTCTAAGGTTTGTCTAAGTTCGTCCTTAGAAAGAGACTAACTTGGGACGAACAAAAACAAACCTTAGAATGAGACTTAAGTTTGTCTTTGTTCGTCCCAAGTTAGTCTCGTTAGTCTCATTCTAAGGTTTGTCTAAGTTCATCCATAGAATGAGACTAACTTGGGACGAACTAAGACAAACCTTAGAATGAGACTAACGTTTGTCTTTGTTCGTCCCAAGTTAGTCTCGTTAGTCTCATTCTAAGGTTTGTCTAAGTTCGTCCTTAGAAAGAGACTAACTTGGGACGAACTTAGACAAACCTTAGAATGAGACTTAAGTTTGTATTTGTTCATCCCAAGTTTGTCTCGTTAGTCTCATTCGAAGGTGTGTCTAACTTCGTCCTTAGAAAGAGACTAACTTGGAACGAACTTAGACAAACCTTAGAATGAGACTAACGTTTGTCTTTGTTCGTCCCAAGTTAGTCTCGTTAGTCTCATTCTTAGGTTTGTCTAAGTTCGTTATTAGAAAGAGACTAACTTGGGACAAACTTAGACAAACCATAGAATGAGACTTAAGTTTGTCTTTGTTCGTCCCAAATTAGTCTCGTTAGCCTCATTCTAAGGTTTGTCTAAGTTCATCCATAGAATGAGACTAACTTGGGACGAACTAAGACAAACCTTAGAATGAGACTAACGTTTGTCTTTGTTCGTCCCAAGTTAGTCTCGTTAGTCTCATTCTAAGGTATGTCTAAGTTCGTCCTTAGAAAGAGACTAACTTGGGACGAACTTAGACAAACCTTAGAATGAGACTTAAGTATGTCTTTGTTCGTCCCAAGTTAGTCTCGTTAGTCTCGTTCTAAGGTTTGCTTAAGTTCGTCCTTAGAAAGAGACTAACTTGGGACGAACTAAGACAAACCTTAGAATGAGACTAACGTTTGTCTTTGTTCATCCCAAGTTAGTCTCGTTAGTCTCATTCTTAGGTTTGTCTAAGTTCATCCTTAAAAAGACACTAACTTGGGACGAACTAAGACAAACCTTAGAATGAGACTTAAGTTTGTCTTTGTTCGTCCCAAGTTAGTCTCGTTAGTCTCATTCTAAGGTTTGTCTAAGTTCGTCCTTAGAAAGAGACTAACTTGGGACGAACTTAGACAAACCTTAGAATGAGACTTAAGTATGTCTTTGTTCGTCTCAAGTTAGTCTCCTTAGTCTCATCCTAAGGTTTGTCTAAGTTCGTCCTTAGAAAGAGACTAACTTGGGACGAACTAAGACAAACCTTCGAATGAGACTAACGTTTGTCTTTGTTCGTCCCAAGTTAGTCTCGTTAGTCTCATTCTTAGGTTTGTCTAAGTTCGTCATTAGAAAGAGACTAACTTGGGACGAACTAAGACAAACCTTAGAATGAGACTTAAGTTTGTCTTTGTTCGTCCCAAGTTAGTCTCGTTAGTCTCATTCTAAGGTTTGTCTAAGTTCGTCCTTAGAAAGAGACTAACTTGGGACGAACTTAGACAAACCTTAGAATGAGACTTAAGTATGACTTTGTTCGTCCCAAGTTAGTCTCGTTAGTCTCATTCTAAGGTTTGTCTAAGTTCGTCCTTAGAAAGAGACTAACTTGGGACGAACAAAAACAAACCTTAGAATGAGACTTAAGTTTGTCTTTGTTCGTCCCAAGTTAGTCTCGTTAGTCTCATTCTAAGGTTTGTCTAAGTTCATCCGTAGAATGAGACTAACTTGGGACGAACTAAGACAAACCTTAGAATGAGACTAACGTTTGTCTTTGTTCGTCCCAAGTTAGTCTCGTTAGTCTCATTCTAAGGTTTGTCTAAGTTCGTCCTTAGAAAGAGACTAACTTGGGACGAACTTAGACAAACCTTAGAATGAGACTTAAGTATGTCTTTGTTCGTCCCAAGTTAGTCTCGTTAGTCTCGTTCTAAGGTTTGCTTAAGTTCGTCCTTAGAAAGAGACTAACTTGGGACGAACTAAGACAAACCTTAGAATGAGACTAACGTTTGTCTTTGTTCATCCCAAGTTAGTCTCGTTAGTCTCATTCTTAGGTTTGTCTAAGTTCATCCTTAGAAAGAGACTAACTTGGTACGAACTTAGACAAACCTTAGAATGAGACTTAAGTTTGTATTTGTTCATCCCAAGTTTGTCTCGTTAGTCTCATTCGAAGGTGTGTCTAACTTCGTCCTTAGAAAGAGACTAACTTGGGACGAACTTAGACAAACCTTAGAATGAGACTAACGTTTGTCTTTGTTCGTCCCAAGTTAGTCTCGTTAGTCTCATTCTTAGGTTTGTCTAAGTTCGTTATTAGAAAGAGACTAACTTGGGACAAACTTAGACAAACCATAGAATGAGACTTAAGTTTGTCTTTGTTCGTCCCAAATTAGTCTCGTTAGCCTCATTCTAAGGTTTGTCTAAGTTCATCCATAGAATGAGACTAACTTGGGACGAACTAAGACAAACCTTTGAATGAGACTAACGTTTGTCTTTGTTCGTCCCAAGTTAGTCTCGTTAGTCTCATTCTAAGGTTTGTCTAAGTTCGTCCTTAGAAAGAGACTAACTTGGGACGAACTAAGACAAACCTTAGAATGAGACTTAAGTTTGTCTTTGTTCGTCCCAAGTTAGTCTCGTTAGTCTCATTCTAAGGTTTGTCGTCCTTAGAAAGAGACTAACTTGGGACGAACTTAGACAAACCTTAGAATGAGACTTAAGTTTGTCTTTGTTTGTCCCAAGTTAGTCTCGTTAGTCTCATCCTAAGGTTTGTCTAAGTTCGTCCTTAGAAAGAGACTAACTTGGGACGAACTAAGATAAACCTTAGAATGAGACTAACGTTTGTCTTTGTTCGTCCCAAGTTAGTCTCGTTTGTCTCATTCTTAGGTTTGTCTAAGTTCGTCATTAGAAAGAGACTAACTTGGGACGAACTAAGACAAACCTTAGAATGAGACTTAAGTTTGTCTTTGTTCATCCCAAGTTAGTCTCGTTAGTCTCATTCTAAGGTTTGTCGTCCTTAGAAAGAGACTAACTTGGGACGAACTTAGACAAACCTTAGAATGAGACTTAAGTTTGTCTTTGTTTGTCCCAAGTTAGTCTCGTTAGTCTCATTCTTAGGTTTGTCTAAGTTCGTCATTAGAAAGAGACTAACTTGGGACGAACTAAGACAAACCTTTGAATGAGACTAACGTTTGTCTTTGTTCGTCCCGAGTTAGTCTCGTTAGTCTCATTCTAAGGTTTGTCTAAGTTCGTCCTTAGAAAGAGACTAACTTGGGACGAACTAAGACAAACCTTAGAATGAGACTTAAGTTTGTCTTTGTTCGTCCCAAGTTAGTCTCGTTAGTCTCATTCTAAGGTTTGTCGTCCTTAGAAAGAGACTAACTTGGGACGAACTTAGACAAACCTTAGAATGAGACTTAAGTTTGTCTTTGTTTGTCCCAAGTTAGTCTCGTTAGTCTCATCCTAAGGTTTGTCTAAGTTCGTCCTTAGAAAGAGACTAACTTGGGACGAACTAAGATAAACCTTAGAATGAGACTAACGTTTGTCTTTGTTCGTCCCAAGTTAGTCTCGTTTGTCTCATTCTTAGGTTTGTCTAAGTTCGTCATTAGAAAGAGACTAACTTGGGACGAACTAAGACAAACCTTAGAATGAGACTTAAGTTTGTCTTTGTTCATCCCAAGTTAGTCTCGTTAGTCTCATTCTAAGGTTTGTCGTCCTTAGAAAGAGACTAACTTGGGACGAACTTAGACAAACCTTAGAATGAGACTTAAGTTTGTCTTTGTTTGTCCCAAGTTAGTCTCGTTAGTCTCATTCTTAGGTTTGTCTAAGTTCGTCATTAGAAAGAGACTAACTTGGGACGAACTAAGACAAATCTTAGAATGAGACTTAAGTTTGTCTATGTTCGTCCCAATTTAGTCTCGTTAGTCTCATTCTAAGGTTTTTCTAAGTTCTTGCTTAGAAAGAGACTAACTTGGGACGAACTAAGACAAACCTTAGAATGAGACTTAAGTTTGTCTTTGTTCGTCCCAAGTTAGTCTCGTTAGTCTCATTCTAAGGTTTGTCGTCCTTAGAAAGAGACTAACTTGGGACGAACTTAGACAAACCTTAGAATGAGACTTAAGTTTGTCTTTGTTTGTCCCAAGTTAGTCTCGTTAGTCTCATTCTAAGGTTTGTCTAAGTTTGTCCTTAGAAAGAGACTAACTTGGGACGAACTTAGACAAACCTTAGAATGAGACTTAAGTTTGTATTTGTTGTCCCAAGTTAGTCTCGTTAGTCTCATTCTAAGGTTTGTCAAAGTTCGTCCTTAGAAAGAGACTAACTTGGGACGAACTAAGACAAACCTTAGAATGAGACTTAAGTTTGTCTTTGTTCGTCCCAAGTTAGTCTCGTTAGTCTCATTCTAAGGTTTGTCTAAGTTCGTCCTTAGAAAGAGACTAACTTGGAACGAACATAGACAAACCTTAGAATGAGACTTAAGTATGACTTTGTTCGTCCCAAGTTAGTCTCGTTAGTCTCATTCTAAGGTTTGTCTAAGTTCGTCCTTAGAAAGAGACTAACTTGGGACGAACAAAGACAAACCTTAGAATGAGACTTAAGTATGACTTTGTTCGTCCCAAGTTAGTCTCGTTAGTCTCGATCTAAGGTTTGTCTAAGTTCGTCCTTAGAAAGAGACTAACTTGGGACGAACAAAGACAAACCTTAGAATGAGACTTAAGTTTGTCTTTGTTCGTCCCAAGTTAGTCTCGTTAGTCTCATTCTAAGGTTTGTCTAAGTTCGTCCTTAGAAAGAGACTAACTTGGGACGAACAAAGACAAACCTTAGAATGAGACTTAAGTTTTTCTTTGTTCGTCCCAAGTTAGTCTCGTTAGTCTCATTCTAAGTTTTTCTAAGTTCGTCCTTAGAAAGAGACTAACTTTGGACGAAAAAAGACAAACCTTAGAATGAGACTTAAATTTGTCTTTGTTCGTCACAAGTTAGTCTCGTTAGTCTCATTCTAAGGTTTGTCTAAGTTCGTCCTTAGAAAGAGACTAACTTGGGACGAACTTAGACAAACATTAGAATGAGACTTAAGTATGTCTTTGTTTGTCCCAAGTTAGTCTCGTTAGTCTCATTCTAAAGTTTGTCTAAGTTCGTCCTTAGAAAGAGACTAACGTGGGACGAACTTAGACAAACCTTAGAATGAGACTTAAGTACGTCTTGGTTCGTCCCAAGTTAGTCTCGTTAGTCTCTTTCTAAGGTTTGTCTAAGTTCTTCCTTAGAAAGAGACTAACTTGGGACGAACTAAGACAAACCTTAGAATGAGACTAACGTTTGTCTTTGTTCGTCCCAAGTTAGTCTCGTTAGTCTCATTCTAAGGTTTGTCTAAGTTCGTCCTTAGAAAGAGACTAACTTGGGACGAACTAAGACAAACCTTAGAATGAGACTTAAGTTTGTCTTTGTTCGTCCCAAGTTAGTCTCGTTAGTCTCATTCTAAGGTTTGTCGTCCTTAGAAAGAGACTAACTTGGGACGAACTTAGACAAACCTTAGAATGAGACTTAAGTATGTCTTTGTTCGTCTCAAGTTAGTCTCGTTAGTCTCATCCTAAGGTTTGTCTAAGTTCGTCCTTAGAAAGAGACTAACTTGGGACGAACTAAGGCAAACCTTAGAATGAGACTAACGTTTGTCTTTGTTCGTCCCAAGTTAGTCTCGTTAGTCTCATTCTTAGGTTTGTCTAAGTTCGTCATTAGAAAGAGACTAACTTGGGACGAACTAAGACAAACCTTAGAATGAGACTTAAGTTTGTCTTTGTTCGTCCCAAGTTAGTCTCGTTAGTCTCATTCTAAGGTTTGTCGTCCTTAGAAAGAGACTAACTTGGGACGAACTTAGACAAACCTTAGAATGAGACTTAAGTATGTCTTTGTTCGTCTCAAGTTAGTCTCGTTAGTCTCATCCAAAGGATTGTCTAAGTTCGTCCTTAGAAAGAGACTAACTTGGGACGAACTAAGATAAACCTTAGAATGAGACTAACGTTTGTCTTTGTTCGTCCCAAGTTAGTCTCGTTTGTCTCATTCTTAGGTTTGTCTAAGTTCGTCATTAGAAAGAGACTAACTTGGGATGAACTAAGACAAACCTTAGAATGAGACTTAAGTTTGTCTTTGTTCGTCCCAAGTTTGTCTCGTTAGTCTCATTCTACGGTTTGTCGTCCTTAGAAAGAGACTAACTTGGGACGAACTTAGACAAACCTTAGAATGAGACTTAAGTTTGTCTTTGTTTGTCCCAAGTTAGTCTCGTTAGTCTCATTCTATGGTTTGTCTAAGTTCGTCCTTAGAAAGAGACTAACTTGGGACGAACTTAGACAAACCTTAGAATGAGACTTAAGTTTGTATTTGTTGTCCCAAGTTAGTCTCGTTAGTCTCATTCTAAGGTTTGTCTAAGTTTTTTTTTTTTTTTTTTTAGCTGGGGCGGAGCCAGCGCATTTATTAGATAAGGGTCCAAAAAGCCTGTACCGGGGCAAATACAAAGCGAGAGCCCTCAAGTGCCAGAGGGTGATTATAAACCCACCCTCTTAAAAACACCGAACATGCAACTATAGAAAAAGAGGCTTTCGCCTG
>JAUCNB010000073.1:0-250000 GCA_033675215.1 Rhodiola kirilowii
CGACATCCTTCATAGAAATCGAGTGCTCGAAGTGGTTTGGTTGGAACGCCACCGGAGATAGGCCGTGGCCTATGTTCTTCTTGCCGGGCCTGGTTTTCTCGGTACTCCCGGCTCGGCGCTCGGCACTCTCGGCACTCGGCCTCGGACGCGTTCGGCATTTCCAGGACGCGGCCCGACATTTCTCGGTCCTTGGTTGAGGTCCTCGGGCTTTGGCTGGCTTTTGGGCATAAATGTCCATTTTTAGGCGTGTTTCCTCTTTAGACTCCAAAATGGCATGTATACACAGAATGGTATTAACAAGCACTTGTTCGTATGATCAAATGTCTAATTGGTGGGTTTAGTAGTACTTAATGAATCATATAAATATGCTCCATCATATATATATATATATATATATATTATATAAACGATCGATAATTATAAAAGTATATTAATAAAAAAAAGATAAAATAGAACAGTGGACGTTTGTCTTTCGCCTCGAAACGAAGTAACAAAGGCCAAACAATAAGTGGATAAAACAAAATCGTGTTTATAGGGACTTGATCGAAAAGAAATGGCGCAAAAATGGGTGCAACACGAGGAGTAACCATGAGAAGACAAGAATAAATATTTAGAAATCAAAGATAAACTTAGTCACAATTGAAGAAAACCCTAGCTTGAATATCTTCTCTAATTGATACACTCTTACTTATTTCGTGCCTTACTACTGTCTTCTAATCAATTACTTTCACCCAATCTTTTTCCCTCTTACAGAACAAAGTAGTAACCATCTAGCTTCCTTGGGTTCGACCCTTGCTTGCCACTACACTAGTTTCTCGCAAGGAAAATATAAATATTAAATTTGCAGGTCAAACGACGCCTGTCAAATTTTGGCGCCGTTGCCGGGGAGCTACGCAAGGTGAAATATTTGTTCTATTTTTTGTTTTTTTCGGTTTAGTGCTTTTTCACTGTTTTTGCAGTTTTGCGAAAAGTTCTCAGGATTGGTGCTCCCGGTGTCCGATTCCAGCCCATAATACCTTATTCTGAGCAGAACGACGAGTAGATCAGAAATCACCAGCATTCGCTCGTGACATACGCTGTTTTTCTGCCATCGGAGATCGTTTAGTATTTTATTTTGAATTTTTAGTGTTTTTATAAATTTCCAAATTTTCGTTTATTTCCTTTTTATTTCTGTTATTTCGTTATTTATTGCTATTCGGTGATTTCCTAGTTCGTTATTTTCAACTGCTTGTTTTCCGATTTCCGATTCTTTCGATTTCCAATTTCTAGCTTTTGGAGGGTTCTGTCACCAAGACTCACGAGTCTAAGGAGATTGGGTTTTAAGTGAGACCGCTGTGACTCCTCCAATCTCCTGGGGACCCTTTGCTGCTAGTCTGTTCTTGCTATTTCGGTGTATTGCTATTCGGTGCTTGCTATTTCATGTGCTATGTCTCGCGCAGGTAGTAGAGTTGGTGATGGAGAACAATACGAGGATGAACAGTTCGAGCTGGAAAACCATGACAACCCCCCAAAAATCGACAACAACAACTTCGGAGAACAAGTGATCTACGACGATCCGGAACAGCTAATCCGTGATCAAAGGCGAGCACAACGAGAAGCAGCCCGGCAAAACCAAGCAGCAGCCGGAGTACAACAACAAGGAGGACCGGTCCGAGAACAGGTCCCAGCCCGACAACAACAAGTCCCAGCCCGACAACAGGTTGCAGCTAGACAACCAGTCCAATAATTAGTTCAGGCTCGACCACAGGTCCGACCACATCAACAAGTTCAACATCAGGTCCAGCCCCAACCGCCCATCAGACGACTCAGACGGCCGGTGTACGAGGAAGAAGCTTATTATCATGATGAGGAGACATCCATGGGAGAGCTCTCGGACCCGACTTCAAAGACCAGTCATGGCCCATCTATGAAGGACCAGAACTCGAAGAAATAGCTATCAGCACCTCAATCGTCCATCACCTTCCCAAATTCTCGGGAGCAAGGGGAGAATCAGCTACAGGGCACTTGAAACGCTATCATGGCAGTTGCCATAATCTCAAACCCTACGGAGCTTCAGTGGATGACTTCAAACTCAAGGCATTCTATTTCTCACTCACTGACTCCGCTACAGACTGGTTTTTATCTCTGCCCTCAGACAACATCTATACATGGGAGGAGATGCAGAAACAGTTTCTCACCAAGTACTACCCAGCAGGACGAGCCATGCAAGTTAGGCGCCAGTTACAGGAGCTTAGGCAGGGACCAAACGAGACCATGTACGAGTACGTGGAGAAATTCATCGCCTTGGAAAAGAGCTGCTGCAACCTAGGCCTACCAGAGAAGTTGCTCGTGGAGTACATGCTAGACGGTCTTCGCAAGCTCGACAGGAAGCTCTTAGACGCCTCAGCTGGCGGCAATCTTATGGACTTACCCCCAGCCGGAGTCCGACGAAAGATAATGGCAGTGGCCGAGAGCGAGCGGTTCCAAGATGAGTCCACCAAAGAAGAAGAATACACCCGGACCAGGAACGTCTCAAGGGTCGAGCCCCCATCCAGTACCATGGCCGCAGAGATCAAGGAGCTTAAGAAGCTGATGCTGCATGTCATCCGAAGGTAACCAGTCCAGACCAAGCCGTGCGAGTTCTGTGCAGCTACAGACCACAAGACAGACGAGTGCCCTACCTTAGTAGCAGACGACCAGGCTGATGTCAATGCAGTGGGCGATTATCAGAGTTATGGCAACGACCGGGGGCAGTCCGACAATATGGCGCAGCCACGACCAATCAAGGAGTCAACGGACAGCCCTGGAAGAGCAATAATCAGCAACATTAGGCACAGAGAGAGTCGGTACGACAGAATGCGCCTCAGCAGAATCAGTAGCCCTACCAGCCTCCTTATCGTCAGTACCAGCAAAACGGGCCTAGTCAGTACCAACACCGAGGACCGATCAATAATTAGCCAGGCCCGAGCAATCACAGCTCCAACAAACCTCTCGAAAAGATAGTAGAAGAACTGGCAGCCACGATCAAGGGAGACATTGCAGACTTAAAGAAACAGATGTCCCAGCTTACTACGCTAGTCTCGGATCTCGCAAACAATGTGAGCACAGGACGACTTCCCTCACAGACAATTCAAAATCCAAAAGGGAACGTGAGTGCAGTGACATTAAGGAGTGCACGAAGGGCATCAGGACCATCAGAGGACGAGAATCAACAAAAGCCCGAGGACGAAGCAGCCGAGCCTAGTACCTTCGGCCAGGACGAGATCAGACCAGACCTGATCCCATCAGCCGAGATCTCTCAGCCAGAGCCGGTTCCTATCATCGAGAATTCTAACGTCCAGGTACCTCTGCCTTTTCCTGTGCAGGTTCGAGCTCCAAAGAAGTATGTGATGGACAGGGAAGTGTGGGAGCTATTCAGCAAGGTGGAAATCAATATCCCACTCCTTGAGGCCATTAAGCAGATTCCGAGGTACTCCAAGTTTCTGAAGGAGTTGTGCACGAACAGACGAAGGGGAACCCAGCCCGACCAGAAGCTTATGAGCAGGAATGTTTCAGCAGTGATTCAGCGCAAGGTGCCACCAAAGTGTGGTGATCCAGGCACATACACCATTCCCTACACGATCGGTAACATTAGGATAGAGAATTTTATTCAAGATCTCGGCGCTTCTATCAATGTTTTACCGTACTCTATATACTCCTGTTTGCGTATTGGACCTCTAGAACCTGCAGGTCTCACCATACAGCTGGCGGACAGGTCGTGCAAGCAGCCCGAGGGCAAGATTGAGGATGTGCTAGTACAGGTGGGAGAGCTAGTGTTCCCAGCCGACTTCTATGTGCTCAAGATGGAGAACTGCGGCCCGACAGACCATGCACCGATTCTACTCGGCCGGCCATTCCTCAAGACTTCGAAGATGAAGATAGATTGCGACACTGGGACACTGTCCATGGAGGTCGAAGGGGAGGTGTTCAGTTTCGACATCTTCAGGGCCATGAAGCATCCCACAGAGTACGAGGCGGTCCATGCCTTAGACACCTTGGACGACCTTGTCCAGGAGGTACGCCCAGAGAGAGGGACCGACCCACTAGAGCAGGTGATCGAGGAGGCAGTGTACTCGCCCGAGGATTCATATGAGCATACAGAGGCGATCATGGATGCCCTAGATCAGCTAGAGATCGCCCAGCCACTCACACCAAGGTATGAGGTTAATGTGATTCGGTTATTTAAATCACAAGTGTGTTTGCCTTCTATTGTGCAGGCACCTACAGTTGAGTTGAAGCCTCTACCTAGTCACTTGAAGTATGCATTCTTAGGGGCAAATAGCACGCTGCCAGTCATCATCAAGAGCGGTCTAGAGGCAGATCAGGAGCATAGGCTAATTGGAGTGCTGATCGAGCACAAACTGGCCATTGGAGGGACACTAGCCGACATCAAAGGAATCAGCCCGGCAGTTTGTATGTACCGGATCTTACTGGATGAGGGAGCAAAGCCTTCGAGGGAGCCTCAACGCAGATTGAATCCTATTATGATGGAGGTGGTCCAGAAGCTGTTGGATGTTGATGTGATTTACCCGATCTCAGACAGTCAGTGGGTAAGTCCGGTACACGTTGTGCCGAAGAAGACAGGGATCACAGTTGAGTAGAATGCCGAGGGTGAGATGGTCACGACACGAGTCAAGAATGGATGGCGCATGTGCATAGACTACAGGAAGCTGAATGCAGTTACGCGCAAGGATCACTTTCCTCTTCCATTCATTGATCAGATGCCTGACCGCTTGGCAGGTAAGCCTTATTTTTGCTTTCTAGATGGTTTTTCAGGCTATAACCAGATTCCCATAGCACCCGAAGATCAGGAAAAGACGACCTTTACATGTCCATTCGGTACGTTTTCTTTTCGCCGGATGTCCTTTGGCTTGTGTAACGCACCCGGCACTTTTCAGCGAGTCGTTACTAGTATCTTTTCTGACATGATAGGTTCATTTATTGAGGTGTACATGGATGATTTTACTGTGCATGGTGACACTTTTGATACATGTCTAGATAACTTGAGCACGGTATTAGCACGTTGTGTTTCTATGAATTTGGTGCTCAATTATGAAAAGTGTCATTTTATGGTTACTCATGGAGTAGTACTCGGTCACATAGTCTCACATGAGGGTATAGAGATAGACAAAGCTAAGATAGACTTGATTGTTACTCTGTCATATCCATCCACAGTCCGTGATATTAAGTCGTTTCTAGGGCATGCTGGTTTCTATCGTAGGTTCATAAAGGATTTCTCTAAAAAGGCACTGCCTTTATCTAACCTCTTGCAGAAAGATGTTCCTTTTGAGTTTGCATAGCAGTGCAGGACAGCGTTTGACGAGCTAAAGGAGGCCCTCACCAGCACGCCCATCATTAGAGCTCCGGACTGGACACCGCCCTTTGAGATTATGTGTGACGCGAGTGATTATGCTGTAGGAGCAGTTCTCAGTCAGAAGGTGTACAAGAAGCCCGTGGTGATCTACTACGCTTTGAGGACACTAGACGTGGCCCAGAAGAACTATTCGACCACAGAGAAGGAGCTGCTAGCTGTGGTCTTTGCCTTGGAGAAATTCAGGTCTTATTTGCTATGTACTAAAGTTGTTGTCTATTCTGACCATGCAGCTATTAGATACTTGATGACGAAGAAGGAGGCAAAGCCGAGGCTCATTAGGTGGATCCTGCTCCTACAGGAGTTTGACGTAGAGATAAGGGACAAGAAGGGCATAGAGAACACAGTGGCAGATCACTTGAGCCGCCTTATCCGAGAGGAGGATGCCGGGCAGATTACCGAGACGTTTCCAGATGAGCACTTGTATGCTATTTCGGGTAAGATGCCATGGTTCGCTCCCCTAGTGAACTACCTAGTAGGAGGTAAGTTCCCGCCCTCATATTCTAGGGCTTAGTGTTTGAAATTGAAGCATGATGCTAAATACTATGTGTGGGATGATCCGTACTTGTGGAAAATAGGTGTAGATCAGATTCTTAGACGGTGCATCCCCGATGATGAGATTGCTTCAGTTATTAGCTTTTGCCATGAGTTAGCATGTGGTGGCCATTTCGGCCCTAGGAGGACGGCTAGGAAGATTTTAGATAGTGGTTTCTTTTGGCCGCATGTTTTTAGAGATGCCTACAACCATTGTAAGAGATGTGATAAATGCCAGCGTGTAGGTAATATTTCGGCCAGACAGGAGATGCCACAGGTCCCCATACTAGTGAATAATGTGTTCGATATTTGGGGGATAGACTTTATGGGTCCTTTTCCTGTTTCGTGTGGTTATTCTTATATCTTAGTTGCAGTTGACTATGTGTCCAAGTGGGTAGAGGCCAAGGCCACTAGGTGTGATGATGCTAAAACTGTCATAGACTTTTTGCGCACTAACATCTTTTGCAGGTACGGAGTACCTAAGGCCATTATCAGTGATCAGGGGACACACTTCTGCAACCGAATGATGGCATCCACGCTGAAGCACTACCATGTTCACCACCGGACTTCCACTGCATATCACCCGCAGACGAATGGGCAAGCAGAGATCTCCAACCGCGAAATCAAAGGAATTCTGGAAAAGATGGTGGGACCAAACAGGAAGGATTGGAGCCAGCGGTTAGATGAGGCACTTTGGGCATACAGAACAGCCTACAAGACACCGATAGGCACCTTGCCTTTTCGGTTAGTCTATGGGAAGGCGTGCCACTTACCAGTCGAGCTAGAGCACAAGGCATATTGGGCACTGAAGAAGTGCAATCCAGACTTACAGGCAGCCGGGTTAGACAGGAAATTACAGTTGTGCGAGCTAGAGGAGCTGCGCCTCGAGGCTTATGAGAGCCAAACAGACTACAAGGCACGAACCAAGCTCTACCACGACAAATTCATACTCAGGCGCACGTTTGAAGTCGGACAGCAGGTGCTCTTGTTCTCATCACGGTTACGACTCATGCCCGGGAAGTTGAGATCCAGATGGACAGGGCCTTACACAATCACACGGGTCTTTAATCATGGAGCAGTGGAACTTGAGAGCCCGACAGGAGGAGACCGCTTCAGAGTCAATGGACAGAGGGTGAAGCACTATCACGGAGAGGCCGATCTGACCATTCATCAATTTGACCTTGCCGAGCCTCCCGACACATAGAGGAGGTACTGTCGAGCCAACGATGTTAAACAAAGGCGCTCGCAGGGAGGCAGCCCTGCACGGTTTGCTTTTCAGTTTATTTACTTATTATGTTTGTCTGAGTCTTGAGTCTTATTGTCACATTGTACTTGGGAAAGAAGATGATTTTCATGCAGGGACAGAGGCGGACGTATCCGGAACATTAGCATAAGACTGCATCCAACGTGAGTAGTTCACTCCTTGAATAAATTGTGTCAAGAAGCATGAGCGTTTAAAGATTCTGTCACAAAGACTTACGAGTCTAAGGAGGTTGGGTTTTAAGTGAGACCATTGTGACTCCTCCAACCTCCTGGGAATCCTTTATTCGTCTTACTGTCATTGACACAGCCCTTTCATTTTGTGACGAACTCACGTTGCGATGCAAGCTTCAATGGGGCTCTCTTTGAGGGCTCATAGGAGAATAATCAGTCGTTTCAGATCATCACGCATCGCACGAGGGAAGTGCCTGTCCAACTTTACTCTCTTCTTATATCCCTTTTATTTATTGCATGCATTGTGAGTCTAGATCTAAGTCGTGCCGTGAGGACACGGCTTATTTCAAAAGTGTGGGGTGGGAGAGTCAGTCATCGAGTCAGCACGTTTATTTTCTTGCACCCTGCACAGAGTCAGCACGTTTCCCTTGATTTTTAAAAAAATTTGTACATGATACTTCACTATTTCCAAGACTTGCAGTATTGGATAATGATTAGGTGAAATAGATAGAGCCGATTACATGCATGTCTTTGGTGAAAATTGACTTGTGCGGCTAACATGTGATCTTAAAATCTTTGCGTGCCTTTGTTAGTCGAGATAAACAGGGATGTGGAGTTGATAGAAACGCCCTAGAGAGACTTGACAAATCATTCAAAGGCCAAACTCAGATATATGGTTATGTGGAGCTTGTGGAGGCTAGCACTTCGAGGCAACATAGTACGAGTCTGCTCCACCACTGCGGTACCCTTTGCGGTTGGTAGGGACGGGAATACTTCACACCGTCCAAACTCTAGTCCAAGTAGCCGGGAAAATAGACAAGCGACCCTTGGCTTGACCCGAGCAAAAGGACGATGATGAGTGAGAGCAAGTAGGTTCGAGCAAGTCACAATCCGCATTACAAAGCAACAACCCCATCATCATTGTGATAGTTTACACCGAAATCAAGTGTAGAGCGCCTTTGAAGCACCAAAACCGAAATCATCTATAGCTGGCCGAAAAGCACTCAACACTTTGAAGCTCGAATCAATCACGTGCAAGAAAAAGCAGCAAAGCATAACCATATAGCAGCGAGTTTGAGTCCGAGAATGCGGTTCATGGGTCTAAAAAAGGGCTATCTCCCGATACATCCAAATTGATTTGCATCTCGGCCCAAAGGTAACACGTATCTTTAACCCATGTTTCCGCGCAAGGATATTAGTAACGAGCATGCATAGAAGGTGGGATCTAGAGTAACCGATTCATGTCCATGTAGCACATCTAAGATGACCGAAGCATTGTGGTGTTTACATTATTCGTTCCTCTTATGACCTAGTTCTTGTTCGGGAAGAACAAGTTTAAGTGTGGGGTGGTTTGATGAGCCATATTTATACGACTCATCGAGTCATCAAATCCCACCAATTCCAGCACTTTATTATGCGAACAGTTACTTTTTAGTGTTGTTTCGCATTTCAGGTGATTTGGAAGCTCTAGGAGGAAATGCATTCAAAATATGGCTTTTGGCGCCAAAAAACACCACAAGGACCCAAGGACCCAAGACCAGGCGCCCAGGCGTCCCAGGCGCCCATGCGTCCCAGCACCAGGCACGTTCGAAGGCTGGCCGTGCTCAGGGAATCACACTCGTATCATTCGACACAGGAGGATCGAATGCAAGATTGGTTGACACCATGTTATAGACCACATGCCAGGCTACATCTCAGGCCAGGCCAAACTGATTTTCGACCCACGACCAGGCAGCGACCGGAGCAAGAATCCATGAGTCCGATCAGCATCAGATCCGAGACTTGGCCAATTTCAGGGACTGTTTCCGGCTGGCTGAGACACCAACTTCAAGGACCGCCCGAGCTTCAATGTCCATTCAAATGTCCTATTTCAAGGTCCTAGCATCAAGTATACATGTCCAGCTAGTGCCCCATACCAAGAGCCCGGCCAGAAGAGTGTCCGAAGGCGAGTCAAATCGGCCCCAAAGTACCCAGTCCGATCAGCCCTAGCATCCGAGTTCCAGCCGAGTTGACCGAGTTGCACCCGAGTCGCAGCCGAGTTGACCGAGTTCAAAGCCCAAATTTGTCCAGCCCAATGTCATATTTAGGGCAAACTTACATCTAGGGTTTCGGAATATTCAAGAAGGTTTAAGGTGGCTTAATTCCCAAGCAAAGAGATAGCTTGAAGATAAAGCAAAGAATATTATGGAAATATTTCCATGATTATCTTTGGCTTATTTTGGGAACTTTAGGGTTTCTCAAACTCTATATAAGGAGGAGCATACAAGACCTAATACTCATCCCTCAATACACACGTCAAGTGCGCTTTCCAAACTCAGCCACCGTGCGTAGCCCAACGCAGCCATCGTTCGCCGCACATCTCCGCTACTCCACAGCCTCGACTCGGCTGAAACTCAGTCGTGACTCAGTCCTCCATTCCACACGGTTTTGTGAATTACTCTTGTTCTTATTTACTTTCTACATTGTTTCCATGAGCATGTGTAACTAAACCGATTATTCGGGTTAGGGTTGAATAATTGTGACGATGTTTTGAGATTCCGTTATTCATTATTATTCTTGCATTCTATTTAGTTCTTGTGCAAATTATCAGTTTGAATTATTAGGTTAAGGGGAGATCCGAAAGGGTACAACTTAACCTAGTAATACTCACTATCTATTTACTGCTTATTTGATACTGACCCGTTAGAATAAGTAGAGCACTAAACCTAATATAACCTGACCAGGAGTATTAGGTATGCTAGAATTAAACGGTTATAAACTGACCAGGAGTAACCCTGAGAAGACAAGAATAAATATTTAGAAATCAAAGATAAACTTAGTCACAATTGAAGAAAACCCTAGCCTGAATATCTTCTCTAATTGATACACTCTTACTTATTTCGTGCCTTACTACTGTCTTCTAATCAATTACTTTCACCCAATCTTTTTCCCTCTTACAGAACAAAGTAGTAACCATCTAGCTTCCTTGGGTTCGACCCTTGCTTGCCACTACACTAGTTTCTCGCAAGGAAAATATAAATATTAAATTTGCAGGTCAAACGACGCCTGTCACCTACCATGGGAGAGCTCTCGGCGCCCGACTTTAGGACCCAGCCATGGTGCATAGACGAAGGCCCGGACCTCGAGAACATTGCTATAAACACGTCGGTGGTTCATAACTTGCCAAAGTTCTCGGGAAATCATCTAGAATCTGCTACTACTCATCTTCAACGTTTACATGGCATTTGCCAAAATTTAAAACCTTATGGAGTAGATGTAGATGACTTTAAATTAAAAGCCTTCTATTTCTCCCTTAATGACTCGACTAACGATTGGTTTCTCTCCTTACCTTCAGGTAGCATTCGAACATGGGCCCAAATGCAAAAGAAATTGTTGGACAAGTATTATCCAGCAGGAAGGGCGATGCAAGTGAGGAGACAATTGCAAGAGATAAGGCAAGGGCCTAATGAGACCATGTACGAGTACCTAGAAAAGTTCAACCGTCTGGAGCGAAGTTGCTGCACTCTTGGGTTACCCGAGAAACTCATCATCGAGTATCTACTTGATGGACTGAAGCCCCTCAACAAAAGGCTCCTAGATGCCTCGACTGGAGGATCGATGATGAACTTATCATTAAGCAGCATAAGGGAGCTCGTCACTAGTGTTGCGAAGAACGCCCGGTTTAGAGAAGAGACGACTCAACAAGAAGAGTTTTCCTGCACCAAGAACGTGGCAAAGGCCGAGGTACCAATGAGCTCCTTGCCCGAGGAAATGAAGTAGATGAAGGAGATGATGATTCAACTCCTACGAAGGCAGCCAGCTAAGATGAGGCCTTGTGAATTTTGTGGTGCTTTGGACCATAAAACCGACACTTGCCCGACGTTGATGGAGAATGACCCGGAAGAAGTGAACGCAATAGGTGGATATCAAGGGTACAATAACAGCAACCGAGCGGGACCGAGCCGGCAATTCAGGTAGGCGCCCGGACAAAACTGGCCGAGCGACTCGAGGCAGGATTGGCGAAATGACTCGGGCCCGAACTGGCGATACGACAACAACGCCCCGAGGAAAACGCAACAGGCCGCTCCTCAACCGGCTCAGCAATTTTATCAACCTCCTCACCGGCAATATAACCAGGGCGGACCAGGCCAATATCAGCCGAAGGGACCGAATCAGTACCAGGCCGGACCAAGCCAGCAAGGCCCGAGCAAACCGCTCGAGGATATTGTGAGGGATCTGTCCAACACGGTGCATCAATACATGGCAAAAACCGATGGAGCAATAGCAGACTTGGGCAAGAAAATGTCCTTGCTGGCTACCATGGTGTCTGAGCTAAAAAATGAATCCGACCGGCTCCCTTCACAAACAATCCAAAACCCAAAAGGAATTGTTAATATGATAAAGGCATCGGACAGGAAGGCGGCGCTGGAAGAAGCAGCTCAACGGACGAAACCTCGACGAGGGCCCGAAGCATACAAGCCTACGATTAAGCACTATACCCGAGGGCACCGTCCGGATTGGAATCAAGAAGAAGACCGACCCAATGATGGTAGAACTTGGGTTATGCATGCCGACAATGGACGCTATGCGTTCGCCGTTAACATGACACCTCCGCCGATCACACACTTTGACGTTCCAGCATCTGGATGGGATGATGAGGGTCAAGATTCATCTTACTCTATGAAGACCATTGCCTCCAAGGATCGTGCGACCCAAAAGAAAAAGATGGAAAAGGAAATGGAATCAAAAAATGAGCAGAATGGCCTGATGACGAATAGATCCCTCAGCTGGAATCATGAGGCACAACTGGACACAAGCAAAGACCCTGGGGCTTTCACAGTCACATGTGGTATTAGCAAAGACAGGGTTCATCATTGCCTAATTGATCTTGGAGCTGCAGTCAATGTCTTGCCTTACCCTCTTTACTGCTCATTGGGGCTTGGTCCATTAAAGCCACCCAAGTTATCTCTCGAGTTGGGGGACAAGTCGTGTGTCCATCCAGTTGGAATGCTAGAGAAAGTAATGCTCCGTGTGGACAAGCTAGTCGTTCCTATGGATTTTTATGTGATACCAATTGGAGATGCTAGCAAGGATGACCCTCCAACACTCATATTGGGACGGCCATTCCTCTACATCACAAAGGCGAAGATCGACATGAGAGAAGGCTCATTGTCGCTTGCATTCGGTGGTAAAATTTTAGACTTTCACGTCTATAATGATAACCGCACGGGTATAAGGAAACCACCAGAACCATCAAGACCGGGCCAGAGCACATCATGTCACAAGAGCTCGAAGAGGGTCAAGCCTAGAATCAATGCAAGAGCCGCGGCTAAAATTGACCTAGCCGAGCCACCAGACCCGACATAAGCGAGGTATCGTCGAGCCAACGACGTTAAACAAAGGCACTTGCCGGGAGGTAACCCGGCACATTTTTTGGTTTTATGCGGCATTTTTAGTTTAGGTTTTAATCGTACTCATTCCCCTTGCATTTGGAAGGAATTTGACTTTTTGTGCAGGAACCGGGGTCACGCTCGAGAATGACCGGGCTACGCCTGAGAAAAACTGTGTCGCGACCGAGAAGTACCGGGGTCGCGCCCGAGGAACACCGGGGAGCGCCCGAGAAACCCGAGACTCCTGCCGAACTTCCTTAAGCTTCAACCGAATCCGGCCGAACCAAGGGCCTGTCGTTTGCTCCTACGTCCATGACTTGGCAACGACGACACCACAAGGGAGTTCGACTCTTTTCCTCTTATGTCATTTCCTTTCCAAGTCCCCTTATTCTTTTTGTCTTTTGAACCAAGTCGTGCCGCGAGGCACGGCTTTGTTCAAAAGTGTGGGGTGAGTCATTGCATATAGTAGTCAGCATGTTTTCCTTTTTCCTTAACATTTATCTTTTTGGAACTCTTGAATATAAGCTTCATGATGTGAAATAGATGGATCCAAATTCATGCATGTCCTTGTGAGATCTCAATTGTGTTAAATCTTTAGAACTTAACTTCTTATTTGTCCTTACGTGCCGAGATAAATAGGGATGTGGAGTTGACAGAAAATGCCCTAGAGAGGTTTGACAAGCACTCGAGGGCCGGGTCTCACTATATGGTTATCCGAAGTCAGTGGAGGTTAGCACTTCGGGTTGATTGGGTTTTGAGGAAACTCCGCTATGCAGTGTTTATGCAAGAGGCGGGACGGGAATCAAACCGTCCTATCTCTAGTTCGAGTAGCAGGGAAAATAGCCGAGCGACCCTCGTCTTGACCCGCGCGAAAGGGCGAGGATGAGAAAGAGCGGGGGTATTTCCATATGCTTTAGGGCGATGATTGGACCTCCCAAAGGTAAAGAAAATGGACAAGCAAATCACAAAGGAGCAAAGCTCGAAGAATCAAAAAGGCCAAAGGCCAATATGTGAAGGTTTTAACCAAAGCAAAAGTGAAGTATTCAAATTCAATATCAAAGGATGAAGGCCAAGTCACTACAAAATGCTGTCCTTCCAAACAATATAAAAGACTCGACCCATTTAGCCTAAATAAATCAAGTGCTAGAGAAAGCTACGGAAGATAACCATATAGCCCGAGTTCGGTCCGAAGAGTGCATACAAGAACCTAAAAAGGGCTATCTCCAATACATCCAAATTGGTTTGCATCACGGCTCGGAGGTACAAGTATCAAGTTATCTTCTAAAATTTAAACACACTTTATTTTGACATCAAGTGATTCATGAATAGGAAAAGTCTAGTCTAGCACTCTAACATTCATGTCTATGACCTTTAGATGTTTAGTTGCCTCTTCTCACTAGCCTTGTTCAGGATGACCAAGTGTAAGTGTGGGGTGATTTGATGAGGCATATTTATATGACTCATTGAAATAGTTAAACCCACCAAATTAGACAATTTGTCTTAACAACTTTCACTTGTTAGTTCCATTTTGCTTTACAGGCTATTTTGAGGTTTAGGGAAAAAACCAGCTTAAAAGAGGAGTTTTATGCTAGAAAAGAATTACAAGTTGATCGGGCCAGTCGGTGACCGAGGGGACCCAGTCGGCGCCCGAGAAGCCCCAGGCGTGGCCGAGCTTCAGTACCGGGTCAAAGACTTGTTTTCTCGCACGTTTACTTATTGTTTTTTACTTTCCAAAGACTTGGGTCTTCAAGCAATTTACTTTCTCGCACATTTACTTTCAGTCATTTACCTTTCATGTCTTTATTTTCAACACTAAACCACAATCAAAAACCCCAATTGTCTTTACTTTATTTATTGCTTTCAAAAGAACAACTGTTTCCAACCAAACTCCCTTGGGTTCGACCCCTACTTACCGCTTGCTATTATTAGTGAGCCACTAAAGTAGTGAAATATAAATTGTAAAATTTGCAGGTCACAACGACGGCCTGTCAGTCACCCATCCTAGTACTACTCTCGTCCAAGCACGCTTAACTGCGGAGTTCTGATGGGATGCGATGCATTAGTGCTGGTATGATCGCACCCGTCCTATAATGCGCAGAACATAACATGATGCTTCTCGGGGATTAGTCGGTGTTATATATGTTTTATATATATATATAAACGATCGATAATTATAAAAGTATATTAATAAATAAAAAAAGATAAAATAGAACGGTGGACGTTTGGCTTTCGCCTCGAAACGAAGTAACAAAGGCCAAACAATAAGCGAATAAAACAAAATCGTGTTTATAAGGACTTGATCGAAAAGAAATTGACGCAGCGTGACAAATAGGATAGATGAATTCACCAGCAATGAATTCACAAAAGACTTGGAATCCACCAAGAATGAAAAACTGAAGGTTTATTGATACGAAATAAGACACATAACTGAACCCCTAAGGTGCGGTTAAATCAGAAAACAAAAAACCTAATTAAGAAAGGAAAACTAAACCTAATTAGGAAAGGAAAACAAAAAAGATAATTATCAGCCGCTAAAAGATAAATATGCTGATTTGGCAAGCCAAATGAGCCCGGAAGGATTAAAAAGGCCATACATCACGGCACAAGCATTGAGTTGCGTTCGGTGGCCCGTTTCCACTCGAAATAACGTATTATGGTGAATTTCTGGACGCTGAACGCCAAATACCGCTGTTGCCGATTTTGCCCTTCTTGCGCGACATTAGCTCTTCAATCTGCACCGCGATCTGTCCTGAATCAGAAATGGCGCAAAAAGGGGTGCAACACGAGGACTTCCCAGGAGGTCACCCATCCTAGTACTACTCTCGCCCAAGCACGCTTAACTACGGAGTTCTGATGGGATCCGGTGCATTAGTGCTGGTATGATCGCACCCGTCATACAATGCGCAGAACGTAACATGATGCTTCTCGGTGATTAGTCGGTGTTATATATATATATATTGTATAAACGATCGATAATTATAAAAGTATATTAATAAAAAAAGATAAAATAGAACAGTGGACGTTTGTCTTTCGCCTCGAAACGAAGTAACAAAGGCCAAACAATAAGTGGATAAAACAAAATCGTGTTTATAGGGACTTGATCGAAAAGAAATTGCGCAAAAAGGGGTGCAACACGAGGACTTCCCAGGAGGTCACCCATCCTAGTACTACTCTCGCCCAAGCACGCTTAACTGCGGAGTTCTGATGGGATCCGGTGCTTTAGTGCTGGTATGATCGCACCCGTCCTATAATGCGCAGAACATAAGATGATGCTTCTCGGGGATTAGTCTATGTTATATATGTATTTATATATATTTATATAAACGATCGATAACTATAAAAGTATATTAATAAATAAATAAAGATAAAATAGAACGGTGGACGTTTGGCTTTCGCCTCGAAACGAAGTAACAAAGGCCAAACAATAAGCGGATAAACACAAAATCGTGTTTATAAGGACTTGATCGAAAAGAAATTGATGCAGCGTGACAAATAGGATAGATGAATTCACCAGCAATGAATTCGCAAAAGACTTGGAATCCACCAAGAATGAAAAACTGAAGGTTTATTGATACGAAATAAGACACATAACTGAACCCCTAAGGTGCGGTTAAATTGGAAAACATAAAACCTAATTAAGAAAGGAAAACTAAACCTAATTAGGAAAGGAAAACTAAAAAGATAATTATCAGCCGCTAAAAGATAAATATGCTGATTTGGCCAGCCAAACGAGCTCGGAAGGATTAAAAAGGCCATACATCACGGCACAAGCAGTGTGTTGCGTTCGGTGGCCCGTTTCCACTCGAAATAACGTATTATGGTGAATTTCTGGACGCTGAACGCCAAATACCGATGTTGCCGATTTTGCCCTTCTTGCGCGACATTAGCTCTTCAATCTGCACCGCGATGTGTCCTGCATCAGAAATGGCGCAAAAAGGGGTGCAACACGAGGACTTCCTCGTAGGTGGTCACCCATCCTAGTACTACTCTCGCCCAAGCACGCTTAACTGCGGAGTTCTGATGGGATCCGGTGCATTAGTGCTGGTATGATCGCACCCGTCATACAATGCGCAGAACGTAACATGATGCTTCTCGGTGATTAGTCGGTGTTATATATATATATATATATTATATAAACGATCGATTATTATAAAAGTATATTAATAAAAAAAAGATAAAATAGAACAGTGGACGTTTGTCTTTCGCCTCGAAACGAAGTAACAAAGGCCAAACAATAAGTGGATAAAACAAAATCGTGTTTATAGGGACTTGATCGAAAAGAAATGGCGCAAAAAGGGGTGCAACACGAGGACTTCCTAGGAGGTCACCCATCCTTGTACTACTCTCGCCCAAGCACGCTTAACTGCGGAGTTCTGATGGGATCCGATGCATTAGTGCTGGTATGATCGCACCCGTCCTATATTGCGCAGAACATAACATGATGCTTATCGGGGATTAGTCAGTGTTATATATGTATTTATATATATATATATATATATATATAAACGATCGATAATTATAAAAGTATATTGATAAATAAAAAAAGATAAAATAGAACGGTGGACGTTTGGCTTTCGCCTCGAAACGAAGTAACAAAGGCCAAACAATAAGCGGATAAAACAAAATCGTGTTTATAAGGACTTGATCGAAAAGAAATTGACGCAGCGTAACAAATAGGATAGATGAATTCACCAGTAATGAATTCGCAAAAGACTTGGAATCCACCAAGAATGAAAAACTGAAGGTTTATTGATACAAAATAAGACACATAACTGAACCCCTAAGGTGCGGTTAAATCGGAAAACATAAAACCTAATTAAGAAAGGAAAACTAAACCTAATTAGGAAAGGAAAACTAAAAAGATAATTATCAGCCGCTAAAAGATAAATATGCTGATTTGGCCAGCCAAACGAACCCGGAAGGATTAAAAAGGCCATACATCACGGCACAATCAGTGAGTTGCGTTCAGTGGCCCGTTTCCACTCGAAATAACGTATTATGGTGAATTTCTGGACGCTGAACGCCAAATAACGATGTTGCCGATTTTGCCCTTCTTGCGCGACATTAGCTCTTCAATCTGCACCGCGATGTGTCCTGCATCAGAAATGGCGCAACAAGGGGTGCAACACGAGGACTTCCCTGGAGGTCACCCATCCTAGTACTACTCTCGCCCAAGCACGCTTAACTGCGGAGTTCTGATGGGATCCGGTGCATTAGTGCTGGTATGATCGCACCCGTCATACAATGCGCAGAACGTAACATGATGCTTCTCGGTGATTAGTCGGTGTTATATATATATATATATATATATATATTATATAAACGATCGATTATTATAAAAGTATATTAATAAAAAAAGATAAAATAGAACAGTGGACGTTTGTCTTTCGCCTCGAAACGAAGTAACAAAGGCCAAACAATAAGTGGATAAAACAAAATCGTGTTTATAGGGACTTGATCGAAAAGAAATGGCGCAAAAAGGGGTGCAACACGAGGACTTCCCAGTAGGTCACCCTTCCTAGTACTACTCTCGCCCAAGCACGCTTAACTGCGGAAATCTAATGGGATCCGATGCATTAGTGCTGGTATGATCGCACCCGTCCTATAATGCGCAGAACATAACATGATGCTTCTCGGGGATTAGTCTGTGTTATATATGTATTTATATATATATATATATAAACGATCGATAATTATGAAAGTATATTAATAAATAAAAAAAGATAAAATAGAACGGTGGACGTTTGGCTTTCGCCTCGAAACGAAGTAACAAAGGCCAAACAATAAGCGGATAAAACAAAATCGTGTTTATAAGGACTTGATCGAAAAGAAATTGACGCAGCGTGACAAATAGGATAGATGAATTCACCAGCAATGAATTCGCAAAAGACTTGGAATCCACCAAGAATGAAAAACTGAAGGTTTATTGATACGAAATAAGACACATAACTGAACCCCTAAGGTGCGGTTAAATCGGAAAACATAAAACCTAATTAAGAAAGGAAAACTAAACCTAATTAGGAAAGGAAAACTAAAAAGATAATTATCAGCCGCTAAAAGATAAATATGCTGATTTGGCCAGCCAAACGAGCCCGGAAGGATTAAAAAGGCCATACATCATGGCGCAAGAGGTGAGTTGCGTTCGGTGGCCCGTTTCCACTCGAAATAACGTATTATGGTGAATTTCTGGACGCTGAACGCCAAATACCGATGTTGCCGATTTTGCCCTTCTTGCACGACATTAGCACTTCATTCTGCAACGCGATCTAACCTGCATCAGAAATGGCGCAACAAGGGGTGCAACACGAGGACTTCCCAAGAGGTCACCCATCCTAGTACTACTCTCGCCCAAGCACGCTTAACTGCGGAGTTCTGATGGGATCCGGTGCATTAGTGCTGGTATGATCGCACCCGTCATACAATGCGCAGAACGTAACATGATGCTTCTCGGTGATTAGTCGGTGTTATATATATATATTATATAAACGATCGATAATTATAAAAGTATATTAATAAAAAAAGATAAAATAGAACAGTGGACGTTTGTCTTTCGCCTCGAAACGAAGTAACAAAGGCCAAACAATAAGTGGATAAAACAAAATCGTGTTTATAGGGACTTGATCGAAAAGAAATGGCGCAAAAAGGGGTGCAACACGAGGACTTCCCAGAAGGTCACCCATCCCTAGTACTACTCTCGCCCAAGCACGCTTAACTGCAGAGTTCTGATGGGATCCGGTGCATTAGTGCTGGTATGATCGCACCCACCCTATAATGCGCAGAACATAACATGATGCTTCTCGGGGATTAGTCTGTGTTATATATGTATTTATATATATATATATATAAACGATCGATAATTATAAAAGTATATTAATAAATAAAAAAGATAAAATAGAACGGTGGACGTTTGGCTTTCGCCTCGAAACGAAGTAACAAAGGCCAAACAATAAGTGGATAAAACAAAATCGTGTTTATAGGGACTTGATCGATAAGAAATGGCGCAAAAAGGGGTGCAACACGAGGACTTCCCAGAAGGTCACCCATCCTAGTACTACTCTCGCCCAAGCACGCTTAATTGCGGAGTTCTGATGGGATCCGGTGCATTAGTGCTGGTATGATCGCACCCGTCATATAATGCGCAGAACATAACATGATGCTTCTCAAGGATCAGTCGGTGTTATATATGTATTTGTATATATTTATATAAACGATCGATAATTATAAAAGTATATTAATAAATAAAAAAAGATAAAATAGAACGGTGGACGTTTGGCTTTCGCCTGAAATCGAAGTAACAAAGGCCAAACAATAAGCGGATAAAACAAAATCGTGTTTATAAGGACTTGATCGAAAAGAAATTGACGCGGCGTGACAAATAGGATAGATGAATTCACCATCAATGAATTCGCAAAAGACTTGGAATACACCAAGAACGAAAAATTGAAGGTTTATTGATACGAAATAAAACACATAACTGAACCCTTAAGGTGCGGTTAAATCGGAAAACATAAAACCTAATTAAGAAAGGAAAACTAAACCTAATTAGGAAAGGAAAACTAAAAAGATAATTATCAGCCGCTAAAAGATAAATATGCTGATTTGGCTAGCCAAACGAGCCCGGAAGGACTAAAAAGGCCATACATCACGGCGCGAGCCGTGAGTTGCGTTCGGTGGCCCGTTTCCACTCGAAATAACATATTATGGTGAATTTCTGGACGCTGAACGCCAAATACCGATGTTCTCGATTTTGCCCTTCTTGCGCGACATTAGCTCTTCAATCTGCACCGCGATCTGTCCTGCATCAGAAATGGCGCAAAAAGGGGTGCAACACAAGGACTTCCCAGGAGGTCACCTGAACAAGTACTACTCTCGCCCAATCACGCTTAACTACGGAGTTCTGATGGGATCCGGTGCATTAGTGCTGGTATGATCGCACCCGTCATATAATGCGCAGAACATAACATGATGCTTCTCAAGGATCAGTCGGTGTTATATATGTATTTGTATATATATATATATAAACGATCGATAATTATAAAAGTATATTAATAAATAAAAAAAGATAAAATAGAACGGTTGACGTTTGGCTTTCGCCTGAAAACGAAGTAACAAAGGCCAAACAATAAGCGGATAAAACAAAATCGTGTTTATAAGGACTTGATCGAAAAGAAATTGACGCGGCGTGACAAATAGGATAGATGAATTCACCATCAATGAATTCGCAAAAGACTTGGAATACACCAAGAACGAAAAATTGAAGGTTTATTGATACGAAATAAAACACATAACTGAACCCTTAAGGTGCGGTTAAATCGGAAAACATAAAACCTAATTAAGAAAGGAAAACTAAACCTAATTAGGAAAGGAAAACTAAAAAGATAATTATCACCCGCTAAAAGATAAATATGCTGATTTGGCCAGCCAAACGAGCCCGAAAGGATTAAAAAGGCCATACATCACGGCGCAAGCCGTGAGTTGCGTTCGGTGGCCCGTTTCCACTCGAAATAACGTATTATGGTGAATTTCTGGACGCTGAACGCCAAATACCGATGTTGTCGATTTTGCCCTTCTTGCGCGACATTAGCTCTTCAATCTGCACCGCGATCTGTCCTGCATCAGAAATGGCGCAAAAAGGGGTGCAACACGAGGACTTCCCAGGAGGTCACCTGAACAAGTACTACTCTCGCCCAAGCACGCTTAACTGCGGAGTTCTGATGGGATCCGGTGCATTAGTGCTGGTATGATCGCACCCGTCATATAATGCGCAGAACATAACATGATGCTTCTCAAGGATCAGTCGGTGTTATATATGTATTTGTATATATATATATATATATATATAAACGATCGATAATTATAAAAGTATATTAATAAATAAAAAAAGATAAAATAGAACGGTGGACGTTTGGCTTTCGCCTGAAAACGAAGTAACAAAGGCCAAACAATAAGCGGATAAAACAAAATCTTGTTTATAAGGACTTGATCGAAAAGAAATTGACGCGGCGTGACAAATAGGATAGATGAATTCACCATCAATGAATTCGCAAAAGACTTGGAATACACCAAGAACGAAAAATTGAAGGTTTATTGATACGAAATAAAACACATAACTGAACCCTTAAGGTGCGGTTAAATCGGAAAACATAAAACCTAATTAAGAAAGGAAAACTAAACCTAATTAGGAAAGGAAAACTAAAAAGATAATTATCAGCCGCTAAAAGATAAATATGCTGATTTGGCCAGCCAAACGAGCCCGAAAGGATTAAAAAGGCCATACATCACGGCACAAGCCGTTTGTTGCGTTCGGTGGCCCGTTTCCACTCAAAATAACGTATTATGGTGAATTTCTGGACGCTGAACGCCAAATACCGATTTTGTCGATTTTGCCCTTCTTGCGCGACATTAGCTCTTCAATCTGCACCGCGATCTGTCCTGCATCAGAAATGGCGCAAAAAGGGGTGCAACACGAGGACTTCCCAGGAGGTCACCTGAACAAGTACTACTCTCGCCCAAGCACGCTTAACTGCGGAGTTCTGATGGGATCCGGTGCATTAGTGCTGGTATGATCGCACCCGTCATATAATGCGCAGAACATAACATGATGCTTCTCAAGGATCAGTCCGTGTTATATATGTATTTGTATATATATATATATATAAACGATCGATAATTATAAACGTATATTAATAAATAAAAAAAGATAAAATAGAACGGTGGACGTTTGGCTTTCGCCTGAAAACGAAGTAACAAAGGCCAAACAATAAGCGGATAAAACAAAATCGTGTTTATAAGGACTTGATCGAAAAGAAATTGACGCGGCGTGACAAATAGGATAGATGAATTCACCATCAATGAATTCGCAAAAGACTTGGAATACACCAAGAACGAAAAATTGAAGGTTTATTGATACGAAATAAAACACATAACTGAACCCTTAAGTTGCGGTTAAATCGGAAAACATAAAACCTAATTAAGAAAGGAAAACTAAACCTAATTAGGAAAGGAAAACTAAAAAGATAATTATCAGTCGCTAAAAGATAAATATGCTGATTTGGCCAGCCAAACGAGCCCGGAAGGATTAAAAAGGCCATACATCACGGCGCGAGCAATAAGTTGCGTTCGGTGGCCCGTTTCCACTCGAAATAACGTATTATGGTGAATTTCTGGACACTGAACGCCAAATACTGATGTTGTCGATTTTGCCCTTCTTGCGCGACATTAGCTCTTCAATCTGCACCGCGATCTGTCCTGCATCAGAAATGGCGCAAAAAGGGGTGCAACACGAGGACTTCCCAGGAGGTCACCCATCCTAGTACTACTCTAGCCCAAGCACGCTTAACTGCGGAGTTCTGATGGGATTCGGTGCATTAGTGCTGGTATGATCGCACCCGTCATATAATGCGCAGAACATAACATGATGCTTCTCAAGGATCAGTCGGTGTTATATATGTATTTGTATATATATATATATAAACGATCGATAATTATAAAAGTATATTAATAAATAAAAAAAGATAAAATAGAACGGTGGACGTTTGGCTTTCGCCTGAAAACGAAGTAACAAAGGCCAAACAATAAGCGGATAAAACAAAATCATGTTTATAAGGACTTGATCGAAAAGAAATTGACGCGGCGTGACAAATAGGATAGATGAATTCACCATCAATGAATTCGCAAATGACTTGGAATACACCAAGAACGAAAAATTGATGGTTTATTGATACGAAATAAGACACATAACTGAACCCTTAAGGTGCGGTTAAATCGGAAAACATAAAACCTAATTAAGAAAGGAAAACTAAACCTAATTAGGAAAGGAAAACTAAAAAGATAATTATCAGCCGCTAAAAGATAAATATGCTGATTTGGCCAGCCAAACGAGCCCGGAAGGATTAAAAAGGCCATACATCGCGGCGCATGCAGTGAGTTGCGTTCGGTGGCCCGTTTCCACTCGAAATAACGTATTATGGCGAATTTCTGGACGCTGAACGCCAAATACCGATGTTGCCGATTTTGCCCTTCTTGCGCGACATTAGCTCTTCAATCTGCACCGCGATCTGTCCTGCATCAGAAATGGCGCAAAAAGGGGTGCAACACGAGGACTTCCCAGGAGGTCACCTGAACAAGTACTACTCTCGCCCAAGCACGCTTAACTGCGGAGTTCTGATGGGATCCGGTGCATTAGTGCTGGTATGATCGCACCCGTCATATAATGCGCAGAACATAACATGATGCTTCTCAAGGATCAGTCGGTGTTATATATGTATTTGTATATATATATATATATAAACGATCGATAATTATAAACGTATAATAATAAATAAAAAAAGATAAAATAGAACGGTGGACGGTTGGCTTTCGCCTGAAAACGAAGTAACAAAGGCCAAACAATAAGCGGATAAAACAAATTCGTGTTTATAAGGACTTGATCGAAAAGAAATTGACGCGGCGTGACAAATAGGATAGATGAATTCACCATCAATGAATTCGCAAAAGACTTGGAATACACCAAGAACGAAAAATTGAAGGTTTATTGATACGAAATAAAACACATAACTGAACCCTTAAGGTGCGGTTAAATCGGAAAACATAAAACCTAATTAAGAAAGGAAAACTAAACCTAATTAGGAAAGGAAAACTAAAAAGATAATTATCAGCCGCTAAAAGATAAATATGCTGATTTGGCCAGCCAAACGAGCCCGGAAGGACTAAAAAGGCCACACATCACGGCGCGAGCCGTGAGTTGCGTTCGGTGGCCCGTTTCCACTCGAAATAACGTATTATGGTGAATTTCTGGACGCTGAACGCCAAATACCGATGTTCTCGATTTTGCCCTTCTTGCGCGACATTAGCTCTTCAATCTGCACCGCGATCTGTCCTGCATCAGAAATGGCGCAAAAAGGGGTGCAACACAAGGACTTCCCAGGAGGTCACCTGAACAAGTACTACTCTCGCCCAAGCACGCTTAACTACGGAGTTCTGATGGGATCCGGTGCATTAGTGCTGGTATGATCGCACCCGTCATATAATGCGCAGAACATAACATGATGCTTCTCAAGGATCAGTCGGTGTTATATATGTATTTGTATATATATATATATATATAAACGATCGATAATTATAAAAGTATATTAATAAATAAAAAAAGATAAAATAGAACGGTTGACGTTTGGCTTTCGCCTGAAAACGAAGTAACAAAGGCCAAACAATAAGCGGATAAAACAAAATCGTGTTTATAAGGACTTGATCGAAAAGAAATTGACGCGGCGTGACAAATAGGATAGATGAATTCACCATCAATGAATTCGCAAAAGACTTGGAATACACCAAGAACGAAAAATTGAAGGTTTATTGATACGAAATAAAACACATAACTGAACCCTTAAGGTGCGGTTAAATCGGAAAACATAAAACCTAATTAAGAAAGGAAAACTAAACCTAATTAGGAAAGGAAAACTAAAAAGATAATTATCACCCGCTAAAAGATAAATATGCTGATTTGGCCAGCCAAACGAGCCCGAAAGGATTAAAAAGGCCATACATCACGGCGCAAGCCGTGAGTTGCGTTCGGTGGCCCGTTTCCACTCGAAATAACGTATTATGGTGAATTTCTGGAGGCTGAACGCCAAATACCGATGTTGTCGATTTTGCCCTTCTTGCGCGACATTAGCTCTTCAATCTGCACCGCGATCTGTCCTGCATCAGAAATGGCGCAAAAAGGGGTGCAACACGAGGACTTCCCAGGAGGTCACCTGAACAAGTACTACTCTCGCCCAAGCACGCTTAACTGCGGAGTTCTGATGGGATCCGGTGCATTAGTGCTGGTATGATCGCACCCGTCATATAATGCGCAGAACATAACATGATGCTTCTCAAGGATCAGTCGGTGTTATAAATGTATTTGTATATATATATATATATATAAACGATCGATAATTATAAAAGTATATTAATAAATAAAAAAAGATAAAATAAAACGGTGGACGTTTGACTTTCGCCTGAAAACGAAGTAACAAAGGCCAAACAATAAGCGGATAAAACAAAATCGTGTTTATAAGGACTTGATCGAAAAGAAATTGACGCGGCGTGACAAATAGGATAGATGAATTCACCATCAATGAATTCGCAAAAGACTTGGAATACACCAAGAACGAAAAATTGAAGGTTTATTGATACGAAATAAAACACATAACTGAACCCTTAAGGTGCGGTTAAATCGGAAAACATAAAACCTAATTAAGAAAGGAAAACTAAACCTAATTAGGAAAGGAAAACTAAAAAGATAATTATCAGCCGCTAAAAGATAAATATGCTGATTTGGCCAGCCAATCGAGCCCGAAAGGATTAAAAAGGCCATACATCACGGCGCAAGCCGTGAGTTGCATTCGGTGGCCCGTTTCCACTCGAAATAACGTATTATGGTGAATTTCTGGACGCTGAACGCCAAATACCGATGTTGTCGATTTTGCCCTTCTTGCGCGACATTAGCTCTTCAATCTGCACCGCGATCTGTCCTGCATCAGAAATGGCGCAAAAAGGGGTGCAACACGAGGACTTCCCAGGAGGTCACCTGAACAAGTACTACTCTCGCCCAAGCACGCTTAACTGCGGAGTTCTGATGGGATCCGGTGCATTAGTGCTGGTATGATCGCACCCGTCATATAATGCGCAGAACATAACATGATGCTTCTCAAGGATCAGTCGGTGTTATATATGTATTTGTATATATATATATATAAACGATCGATAATTATAAAAGTATATTAATAAATAAAAAAAGATAAAATAGAACGGTGGACGTTTGGCTTTCGCCTGAAAACGAAGTAACAAAGGCCAAACAATAAGCGGATAAAACAAAATCGTGTTTATAAGGACTTGATCGAAAAGAAATTGACGCGGCGTGACAAATAGGATAGATGAATTCACCATCAATGAATTCGCAAAAGACTTGGAATACACCAAGAACGAAAAATTGAAGGTTTATTGATACGAAATAAAACACATAACTGAACCCTTAAGGTGCGGTTAAATCGGAAAACATAAAACCTAATTAAGAAAGGAAAACTAAACCTAATTAGGAAAGGAAAACTAAAAAGATAATTATCAGCCGCTAAAAGATAAATATGCTGATTTGGCCAGCCAAACGAGCCCGAAAGGATTAAAAAGGCCATACATCACGGCACAAGCCGTTTGTTGCGTTCGGTGGCCCGTTTCCACTCGAAATAACGTATTATGGTGAATTTCTGGACGCTGAACGCCAAATACCGATGTTGTCGATTTTGCCCTTCTTGCGCGACATTAGCTCTTCAATCTGCACCGCGATCTGTCCTGCATCAGAAATGGCGCAAAAAGGGGTGCAACACGAGGACTTCCCAGGAGGTCACCTGAACAAGTACTACTCTCGCCCAAGCACGCTTAACTGCGGAGTTCTGATGGGATCCGGTGCATTAGTGCTGGTATGATCGCACCCGTCATATAATGCGCAGAACATAACATGATGCTTCTCAAGGATCAGTCGGTGTTATATATGTATTTGTATATATATATATATATATATATAAACGATCGATAATTATAAACGTATATTAATAAATAAAAAAAGATAAAATAGAACGGTGGACGTTTGGCTTTCGCCTGAAAACGAAGTAACAAAGGCCAAACAATAAGCGGATAAAACAAAATCGTGTTTATAAGGACTTGATCGAAAAGAAATTGACGCGGCGTGACAAATAGGATAGATGAATTCACCATCAATGAATTCGCAAAAGACTTGGAATACACCAAGAATGAAAAATTGAAGGTTTATTGATACGAAATAAAACACATAACTGAACCCTTAAGGTGCGGTTAAATCGGAAAACATAAAACCTAATTAAGAAAGGAAAACTAAACCTAATTAGGAAAGGAAAACTAAAAAGATAATTATCAGTCGCTAAAAGATAAATATGCTGATTTGGCCAGCCAAACGAGCCCGGAAGGATTAAAAAGGCCATACATCACGGCGCGAGCAATAAGTTGCGTTCGGTGGCCCGTTTCCACTCGAAATAACGTATTATGGTGAATTTCTGGACACTGAACGCCAAATACTGATGTTGTCGATTTTGCCCTTCTTGCGCGACATTAGCTCTTCAATCTGCACCGCGATCTGTCCTGCATCAGAAATGGCGCAAAAAGGGGTGCAACACGAGGACTTCCCAGGAGGTCACCCATCCTAGTACTACTCTAGCCCAAGCACGCTTAACTGCGGAGTTTTGATGGGATCCGGTGCATTAGTGCTGGTATGATCGCACCCGTCATATAATGCGCAGAACATAACATGATGCTTCTCAAGGATCAGTCGGTGTTATATATGTATTTGTATATATATATATATAAACGATCGATAATTATAAAAATATATTAATAAATAAAAAAAGATAAAATAGAACGGTGGACGTTTGGCTTTCGCCTGAAAACGAAGTAACAAAGGCCAAACAATAAGCGGATAAAACAAAATCATGTTTATAAGGACTTGATCGAAAAGAAATTGACGCGGCGTGACAAATAGGATAGATGAATTCACCATCAATGAATTCGCAAAAGACTTGGAATACACCAAGAACGAAAAATTGAAGGTTTATTGATACGAAATAAGACACATAACTGAACCCTTAAGGTGCGGTTAAATCGGAAAACATAAAACCTAATTAAGAAAGGAAAACTAAACCTAATTAGGAAAGGAAAACTAAAAAGATAATTATCAGCCGCTAAAAGATAAATATGCTGATTTGGCCAGCCAAACGAGCCCGGAAGGATTAAAAAGGCCATACATCGCGGCGCATGCAGTGAGTTGCGTTCGGTGGCCCGTTTCCTCTCGAAATAACGTATTATGGTGAATTTCTGGACGCTGAACGCCAAATACCGATGTTGCCAATTTTGCCCTTCTTGCGCGACATTAGCTCTTCAATTTGCACCGCGATCTGTCCTGCATCAGAAATGGCGCAAAAAGGGGTGCAACACGAGGACTTCCCAGGAGGTCACCCATCCTAGTACTACTCTCGCCCAAGCACGCTTAACTGCAGAGTTCTGATGGGATCCGGTGCATTAGTGCTGGTATGATCGCACCCGTCATACAATGAGCAGAACGTAACATGATGCTTCTCGGTGATTAGTCGGTGTTATATATATATATATACATATTATATAAACGATCGATAATTATAAAATATAATAATAAAAAAAGATAAAACAGAACAGTGGACGTTTGTCTTTCGCCTCGAAAAGAAGTAACAAAGGCCAAACAATAAGTGGATAAAACAAAATCGTGTTCGAAAAGAAATGGCGCAAAAAGGGGTGCAACACGAGGACTTCCCAGGAGGTCACCCATCCTAGTACTACTCTCGCCCAAGCACGCTTAACTGCGGAGTTCTGATGGGATAAGGTGCATTAATGCTGGTATGATCGCACCCGTCATATAATGCGCAGAACATAACATGATGCTTCTCAAGGATCAGTCGGTGTTATATATGTATTTATATATATATATATAAACGATCGATAATTATAAAAGTATATTAATAAATAAATAAAGATAAAATAGAACGGTGAACGTTTGGCTTTCGCCTGAAAACGAAGTAACAAAGGCCAAACAATAAGCGGATAAAACAAAATCGTGTTTATAAGGACTTGATCGAAAAGAAATTGGCGCGGCGTGACAAATAGGATAGATGAATTCACCAGCAATAAATTCGCAAAAGACTTGGAATACACCAAGAACGAAAAATTGAAGGTTTATTGGCACGAAATAAGACACATAACTGAACCCTTAAGGTGCGGTTAAATCGGAAAACATAAAACCTAATTAAGAAAGGAAAACTAAACCTAATTAGGAAAGGAAAACTAAAAAGATAATTATCAGCCGCTAAAAGATAAATATGCTGATTTGGTCAGCCAAACGAGCCCGGAAGGATTAAAAAGGCCATACATCACGGCGCATGCAGTGAGTTGCGTTCGGTGGCCCGTTTCCACTCGAAATAACGTATTATGGTGAATTTCTGGACGCTGAACGCCAAATACCGATGTTGCCGATTTTGCCCTTCTTGCGCGACATTAGCTCTTCAATCTGCACTGCGATCTGTCCTGCATCAGAAATGGCGCAAAAAGGGGTGCAAAACGAGGACTTCCCAGGAGGTCACCCATCCTAGTACTACTCTCGCCCAAGCACGCTTAACTGCGGAGTTCTGATGGGATCCGGTGCATTAGTGCTGGTTTGATCGCACCCGTCATACAATGAGCAGAACGTAACATGATGCTTCTCGGTGATTAGTCGGTGTTATATATATATATACATATTATATAAACGATCGATAATTATAAAATATAATAATAAAAAAAGATAAAACAGAACAGTTGACATTTGTCTTTCGCCTCGAAAAAAAGTAACAAAGGCCAAACAATAAGTGGATAAAACAAAATCGTGTTCGAAAAGAAATGGCGCAAAAAGGGGTGCAACACGAGGACTTCCCAGGAGGTCACCCATCCTAGTACTACTCTCGCCCAAGCACGCTTAACTGCGGAGTTCTGATGGGATCCGGTGCATTAGTGCTGGTATGATCGCACCCGTCATATAATGCGCAGAACATAACATGATGCTTCTCAAGGATCAGTCGGTGTTATATATGTATTTATATATATATAAACGATCGATAATTATAAAAGTATATTAATAAATAAAAAAAGATAAAATAGAACGGTGGACGTTTGGCTTTCGCCTGAAAACGAAGTAACAAAGGCCAAACAATAAGCGGATAAAACAAAATCGTGTTTATAAGGACTTGATCGAAAAGAAATTGGCGCGGCGTGACAAATAGGATAGATGAATTCACCAGCAATGAATTCGCAAAAGACTTGGAATACACCAAGAACGAAAAATTGAAGGTTTATTGACACGAAATAAGACACATAACTGAACCCTTAAGGTGCGGTTAAATCGGAAAACATAAAACCTAATTAAGAAAGGAAAACTAAACCTAATTAGGAAAGGAAAACTAAAAAGATAATTATCAGCCGCTAAAAGATAAATATGCTGATTTGGCCAGCCAAACGAGCCCGGAAGGATTAAAAAGGCCATACATCACAGCGCTAGCAGTGAGTTGCGTTCGGTGGCCCGTTTCCACTCGAAATAACGTATTATGGTGAATTTCTGGACGCTGAACGCCAAATACCGATGTTGCCGATTTTGCCCTTCTTGCGCGACATTAGCTCTTCAATCTGCACCGCGATCTGTCCTGCATCAGAACTGGCGCAAAAAGGGGTGCAACACGAGGACTTCCCAGGGGGTCACCCATCCTAGTACTACTCTCGCCCAAGCACACTTAACTGCGGAGTTCAGATGGGATCCGGTGCATTAGTGCTGGTATGATCGCACCCGTCATATAATGCGCAGAACATAACATGATGCTTCTCAAGGATCAGTCGGTGTTATATATGTATATATATATATATATAAACAATCGATAATTATAAAAGTATATTAATAAATAAAAAAAGAAAAAATATAACGGTGGACGTTTGGCTTTCGCCTGAAAACGAAGTAACAAAGGCCAAACAATAAGCGGATAAAACAAAATCGTGTTTATAAGGACTTGATCGAAAAGAAATTGGCGCGGCGTGACAAATAGGATAGATGAATTCACCAGCAATGAATTTGCAAAAGACTTGGAATACACCAAGAACGAAATATTGAAGGTTTATTGACACGAAATAAGACACATAACTGAACCCTTAAGGTGCGGTTAAATCGGAAAACATAAAACCTAATTAAGAAAGGAAAACTAAACCTAATTAGGAAAGGAAAACTAAAAAGATAATTATCAGCCGCTAAAAGATAAATATGCTGATTTGGCCAGCCAAACGAGCCCGGAAGGATTAAAAAGGCCATACATCACAGCGCGAGCAGTGAGTTGTGTTCGGTGGCCCGTTTCAACTCGAAATAACGTATTATGGTGAATTTTTGGACGCTGAACGCCAAATACCGATGTTGCCGATTTTGCCCTTCTTGCGCGACATTAGCTCTTCAATCTGCACCGCGATCTGTCCTGCATCAGAAATGGCGCAAAAAGGGGTGCAACACGAGGATTTCCCAGGGGGTCACCCATCCTAGTACTACTCTCGCCCAAGCACGCTTAACTGCGGAGTTCTGATGGGATCCGGTGCATTAGTGCTGGTATGATCGCACCCGTCATATATTGCGCAGAACATAACATGATGCTTCTCAAGGATCAGTCGGTGTTATATATGTATTTGTATATATATATATATATATAAACGATCGATAATTATAAAAGTATATTAAAAATAAAAAAAGATAAAATAGAACGGTGGACGTTTGGCTTTCGCCTGAAAACGATGTAACAAAGGCCAAACAATAAGCGGATAAAACAAAATCATGTTTATAAGGACTTGATCGAAAAGAAATTGACGCGGCGTGACAAATAGGATAGATGAATTCACCATCAATGAATTCGCAAAAGACTTGGAATAGACCAAGAACGAAAAATTGAAGGTTTATTGATACGAAATAAGACACATAACTGAACCCTTAAGGTGCGGTTAAATCGGAAAACATAAAACCTAATTAAGAAAGGAAAACTAAACCTAATTAGGAAAGGAAAACTAAAAAGATAATTATCAGCCGCTAAAAGATTAATATGATGATTTGGCCAGCCAAACGAGCCCGGAAGGATTAAAAAGGCCATACATCACGGCGCATGCAGTGAGTTGCGTTCGGTGGCCCGTTTCCACTCGAAATAACGTATTATGGTGATTTCTGGACGCTGAACGCCAAATACCGATGTTGCCGATTCTGCCCTTCTTGCGCGACATTAGCTCTTCAATCTGCACCGCGATCTGTCCTGCATCAGAAATGGCGCAAAAAGGGGTGCAACATGAGGACTTCCCAGGAGGTCACCCATCCTAGTACTACTCTCGCCCAAGCATGCTTAACTGCGGAGTTCTGATGGGATCCGGTGCATTAGTGCTGGTATGATCGCACCCGTCATACAATGAGCAGAACGTAACATGATGCTTCTCGGTGATTAGTCGGTGTTATATATATATATACATATTATATAAACGATCGATAATTATAAAATATAATAATAAAAAAAGATAAAACAGAACAGTGGACGTTTGTCTTTCGCCTCGAAAAGAAGTAACAAAGGCCAAACAATAAGTGGATAAAACAAAATCGTGTTCGAAAAGAAATGGCGCAAAAAGGGGTGCAACACGAGGACTTCCCAGGAGGTCAGCCATCCTAGTACTACTCTCGCCCAAGCACGCTTAACTGCGGAGTTCTGATGGGATACGGTACATTAGTGCTGGTATGATCGCACCCGTCATATAATGCGCAGAACATAACATGATGCTTCTCAAGGATCAGTCGGTGTTATATATGTATTTATATATATATATAAACGATCGATAATTATAAAAGTATATTAATAAATAAATAAAGATAAAATAGAACGGTGGACGTTTGGCTTTCGCCTGAAAACGAAGTAACAAAGGCCAAACAATAAGCGGATAAAACAAAATCGTGTTTATAAGGACTTGATCGAAAAGAAATTGGCGCGGCGTGACAAATAGGATAGATGAATTCACCAGCAATGAATTCGCAAAAGACTTGGAATACACCAAGAATGAAAAATTGAAGGTTTATTGACACGAAATAAGACACATAACTGAACCCTTAAGGTGCGGTTAAATCGGAAAACATAAAACCTAATTAAGAAAGGAAAACTAAACCTAATTAGGAAAGGAAAACTAAAAAGATAATTATCAGCCGCTAAAAGATAAATATGCTGATTTGGCCAGCCAAACGAGCCCGGAAGGATTAAAAAGGGCATACATCACAGCGCGAGCAGTGAGTTGCGTTCGGTGGCGCGTTTCAACTCGAAATAACGTATTATGGTGAATTTTTGGACGCTGAACGCCAAATACCGATGTTGCCGATTTTGCCCTTCTTGCGCGGCATTAGCTCTTCAATCTGCACCGCGATCTGTCCTGCATCAGAAATGGCGCAAAAAGGGGTGCAACACGAGGACTTCCCAGGGGGTCACCCATCCTAGTACTACTCTCGCCCAAGCACGCTTAACTGCGGAGTTCTGATGGGATCCGGTGCATTAGTGCTGGTATGATCGCACCCGTCATATATTGCGCAGAACATAACATGATGCTTCTCAAGGATCAGTCGGTGTTATATATGTATTTGTATATATATATATATATATATATAAACGATCGATAATTATAAAAGTATATTAAAAATAAAAAAAGATAAAATAGAACGGTGGACGTTTGGCTTTCGCCTGAAAACGAAGTAACAAAGGCCAAACAATAAGCGGATAAAACAAAATCATGTTTATAAGGACTTGATCGAAAAGAAATTGACGCGGCGTGACAAATAGGATAGATGAATTCACCATCAATGAATTCGCAAAAGACTTGGAATACACCAAGAACGAAAAATTGAAGGTTTATTGATACGAAATAAGACACATAACTGAACCCTTAAGGTGCGGTTAAATCGGAAAACATAAAACCTAATTAAGAAAGGAAAACTAAACCTAATTAGGAAAGGAAAACTAAAAAGATAATTATCAGCCGCTAAAAGATTAATATGCTGATTTGGCCAGCCAAACGAGCCCGGAAGGATTAAAAAGGCCATACATCACGGCGCATGCAGTGAGTTGCGTTCGGTGGCCCGTTTCCACTCGAAATAACGTATTATGGTGATTTCTGGACGCTGAACGCCAAATACCGATGTTGCCGATTCTGCCCTTCTTCGCGACATTAGCTCTTCAATCTGCACCGCGATCTGTCCTGCATCAGAAATGGTGCAAAAAGGGGTGCAACATGAGGACTTCCCAGGAGGTCACCCATCCTAGTACTACTCTCGCCCAAGCACGCTTAACTGCGGAGTTCTGATGGGATCCGGTGCATTAGTGCTGGTATGATCGCACCCGTCATACAATGAGCAGAACGTAACATGATGCTTCTCGGTGATTAGTCGGTGTTATATATATATATACATATTATATAAACGATCGATAATTATAAAATATAATAATAAAAAAAGATAAAACAGAACAGTGGACGTTTGTCTTTCGCCTCGAAAAGAAGTAACAAAGGCCAAACAATAAGTGGATAAAACAAAATCGTGTTCGAAAAGAAATGGCGCAAAAAGGGGTGCAACACGAGGACTTCCCAGGAGGTCACCCATCCTAGTACTACTCTCGCCCAAGCACGCTTAACTGCGGAGTTCTGATGGGATACGGTACATTAGTGCTGGTATGATCGCACCCGTCATATAATGCGCAGAACATAACATGATGCTTCTCAAGGATCAGTCGGTGATATATATGTATTTATATATATATATAAACGATCGATAATTATAAAAGTATATTAATAAATAAATAAAGATAAAATAGAACGGTGGACGTTTGGCTTTCGCCTGAAAACGAAGTAACAAAGGCCAAACAATAAGCGGATAAAACAAAATCGTGTTTATAAGGACTTGATCGAAAAGAAATTGGCGCGGCGTGACAAATAGGATAGATGAATTCACCAGCAATGAATTCGCAAAAGACTTGGAATACACCAAGAACGAAAAATTGAAGGTTTATTGACACGAAATAAGACACATAACTGAACCCTTAAGGTGCGGTTAAATCGGAAAACATAAAACCTAATTAAGAAAGGAAAACTAAACCTAATTAGGAAAGGAAAACTAAAAAGATAATTATCAGCCGCTAAAAGATAAATATGCTGATTTGGTCAGCCAAACGAGCCCGGAAGGATTAAAAAGGCCATACATCACGGCGCATGCAGTGAGTTGCGTTTGGTGGCCCGTTTCCACTCGAAATAACGTATTATGGTGAATTTCTGGACGCTGAACGCCAAATACCGATGTTGCCGATTTTGCCCTTCTTGCGCGACATTAGCTCTTCAATCTGCACCGCGATCTGTCCTGCATCAGAAATGGCGCAAAAAGGGGTGCAACACGAGGACTTCCGAGGAGGTCACCCATCCTAGTACTACTCTCGCCCAAGCACGCTTAACTGCGGAGTTCTGATGGGATCCGGTGCATTAGTGCTGGTATGATCGCACCCGTCATACAATGAGCAGAACGTAACATGATGCTTCTCGGTGATTAGTCGGTGTTATATATATATATATATATATACATATTATATAAACGATCGATAATTATAAAATATAATAATAAAAAAAGATAAAATAGAACAGTGGACGTTTGTCTTTCGCCTCGAAAAGAAGTAACAAAGGCCAAACAATAAGTGGATAAAACAAAATCGTGTTCGAAAAGAAATGGCGCAAAAAGGGGTGCAACACGAGGACTTCCCAGGAGGTCACCCATCCTAGTACTACTCTCGCCCAAGCACGCTTAACTGCGGAGTTCTGATGGGATCCGGTGCATTAGTGCTGGTATGATCGCACCCGTCATATAGTGCGCAGAACATAACATGATGCTTCTCAAGGATCAGTCGGTGTTATATATGTATATATATATATATATAAACGATCGATAATTATAAAAGTATATTAATAAATAAAAAAAGATAAAATAGAACGGTGGACGTTTGGCTTTCGCCTGAAAACGAAGTAACAAAGGCCAAACAATAAGCGGATAAAACAAAATCGTGTTTATAAGGACTTGATCGAAAAGAAATTGGCGCGGCGTGACAAATAGGATAGATGAATTCACCAGCAATGAATTCGCAAAAGACTTGGAATACACCAAGAACGAAAAATTGAAGGTTTATTGACACGAAATAAGACACATAACTGAACCCTTAAGGTGCGGTTAAATCGGAAAACATAAAACCTAATTAAGAAAGGAAAACTAAACCTAATTAGGAAAGGAAAACTAAAAAGATAATTATCAGCCGCTAAAAGATAAATATGCTGATTTGGCCAGCCAAACGAGCCCGGAAGGATTGAAAAGGCCATACATCACAGCGCATGCAGTGAGTTGCGTTCGGTGGCCCGTTTCCACTCGAAATAACGTATTATGGTGAATTTCTGGACGCTGAACGCCAAATACCGATGTTGCCGATTTTGCCTTTCTTGCGCGACATTAGCTCTTCAATCTGCACCGCGATCTGTCCTGCATCAGAAATGGCGCAAAAAGGGGTGCAACACGAGGACTTCCCAGGGGGTCACCCATCCTAGTACTACTCTCGCCCAAGCACGCTTAACTGCGGAGTTCTGATGGGATCCGGTGCATTATTGCTGGTATGATCGCACCCGTCATATAATGCGCAGAACATAACATGATGCTTCTCAAGGATCAGTCGGTGTTATATCTGTATTTGTATATATATATATATATATAAACGATCGATAATTATAAAAGTATATTAATAAATGAAAAAAGATAAAATAGAACGGTGGACGTTTTGCTTTCGCCTGAAAACGAAGTAACAAAGGCCAAACAATAAGCGGATAAAACAAAATCGTGTTTATAAGGACTTGATCGAAAAGAAATTGGCGCGGCGTGACAAATAGGATAGATGAATTCACCAGCAATGAATTCGCAAAAGACTTGGAATACACCAAGAACGAAAAATTGAAGGTTTATTGACACGAAATAAGACACATAACTGAACCCTTAAGGTGCGGTTAAATCGGAAAACATAAAACCTAATTAAGAAAGGAAAACCAAACCTAATTAGGAAAGGAAAACTAAAAAGATAATTATCAGCCGCTAAAAGATAAATATGCTGATTTGGCCAACCAAACGAGCCCGAAAGGATTAAAAAGGCCATACATCACAGCGCAAGCAGTGAGTTGCGTTCGGTGGCCCGTTTCCACTCGAAAAAACGTATTATGGTGAATTTCTGGACGCTGAACGCCAAATACCGATGTTGCCGATTTTGCCCTTCTTGCGCTACATTAGCTCATCAATCTGCACCGCGATCTGTCCTGCATCAGAAATGGCGCAAAAAGGGGTGCAACACGAGGACTTCCCAGGGGGTCACCCATCCTAGTACTACTCTCGCCCAAGCACGCTTAACTGCGGAGTTCTGATGGGATCCGGTGCATTATTGCTGGTATGATCGCACCCGTCATATAATGCGCAGAACATAACATGATACTTCCCAAGGATCAGTCGGTGTTATATATGTATTTGTATATATATATATATATAAACGATCGATAATTATAAAAGTATATTAATAAATAAATAAAGATAAAATAGAACGGTGGACGTTTGGCTTTCGCCTGAAAACGAAGTAACAAAGGCCAAACAATAAGCGGATAAAACAAAATCGTGTTTATAAGGACTTGATCGAAAAGAAATTGACGCGGCGTGACAAATAGGATAGATGAATTCACCATCAATGAATTCGCAAAAGACTTGGTATACACCAAGAACGAAAAATTGAAGGTTTATTGATACGAAATAAAACACATAACTGCACCCTTAAGGTGCGGTTAAATCGGAAAACATAAAACCTAATTAAGAAAGGAAAACTAAACCTAATTAGGAAAGGAAAACTAAAAAGATAATTATCAGCCGCTAAAAGATAAATATGCTGATTTGGCCAGCCAAACGAGCCCGGAAGGATTAAAAAGGCCATACATCACAGCACAAGCAGTGAGTTGCGTTCGGTGGCCCGTTTCCACTCGAAATAACGTATTATGGTGAATTTCTGGACGCTGAATGCCAAATACCGATGTTGTCGATTTTGCCCTTCTTGCGCGACATTAGCTCTTCAATCTGCACCGCGATCTGTCCTGCATCAGAAATGGCGCAAAAAGGGGTGCAACACGAGGACTTCCCAGGAGGTCACCTGAACAAGTACTACTCTCGCCCAAGCACGCTTAACTGCGGAGTTCTGATGGGATCCGGTGCATTAGTGCTGGTATGATCGCACCCGTCATATAATGCGCAGAACATAACATGATGCTTCTCAAGGATCAGTCGGTGTTATATATGTATTTGTATATATATATATATAAACGATCGATAATTATAAAAGTATATTAATAAATAAAAAAAGATAAAATAGAACGGTGGACGTTTGGCTTTCGCCTGAAAACAAAGTAACAAAGGCCAAACAATAAGCGGATAAAACAAAATCATGTTTATGAGGACTTGATCGAAAAGAAATTGACGCGGCGTGACAAATAGGATAGATGAATTCACCATCAATGAATTCGCAAAAGACTTGGAATACACCAAGAACGAAAAATTGAAGGTTTATTGATACGAAATAAAACACATAACTGAACCCTTAAAGTGCGGTTAAATCGGAAAACATAAAACCTAATTAAGAAAGGAAAACTAAACCTAATTAGGAAAGGAAAACTAAAAAGATAATTATCAGCCGCTAAAAGATAAATATGCTAATTTGGCCAGCCAAACGAGCCCGGAAGGATTAAAAAGGCCATACATCACAGCATAAGCAGTGAGTTGCGTTCGGTGGCCCGTTTCCACTCGAAATAACGTATTATGGTGAATTTCTGGACGCTGAACGCCAAATACCGATGTTGTCGATTTTGCCCTTCTTGCGCGACATTAGCTCTTCAATCTGCACCGCGATCTGTCCTGCATCAGAAATGGCGCAAAAAGGGGTGCAATACGAGGACTTCCCAGGAGGTCACCTGAACAAGTACTACTCTCGCCCAAGCACGCTTAACTGCGGAGTTCTGATGGGATCCGGTGCATTAGTGCTGGTATGATCGCACCCGTCATATAATGCGCAGAACATAACATGATGCTTCTCAAGGATCAGTCGGTGTTATATATGTATTTGTATTATTATATATATATATATAAACGATCGATAATTATAAAAGTATATTAATAAATAAAAAAAGATAAAATAGAACGGTGGACGTTTGGCTTTCGCCTGAAAACGAAGTAACAAAGGCCAAACAATAAGCGGATAAAACAAAATCATGTTTATAAGGACTTGATCGAAAAGAAATTGACGTGGCGTGACAAATAGGATAGATGAATTCACCATCAATGAATTCGCAAAAGACTTGGAATACACCAAGAACGAAAAATTGAAGGTTTATTGATACGAAATAAAACACATAACTGAACCCTTAAGGTGCGGTTAAATCGGAAAACAGAAAACCTAATTAAGAAAGGAAAACTAAACCTAATTAGGAAAGGAAAACTAAAAAGATAATTATCAGCCGCTAAAAGATAAATATGCTGATTTGGCCAGCCAAACGAGCCCGGAAGGATTAAAAAGGCCATACATCACGGCACAAGCCGTGAGTTGCGTTCGGTGGCCCGTATCCACTCGAAATAACGTATTATGGTGAATTTCTGGACGCTGAACGCCAAATACCGATGTTGTCGATTTTGCCCTTCTTGCGCGACATTAGCTCTTCAATCTGCACCGCGATCTGTCCTGCATCAGAAATGGCGCAAAAAGGGGTGCAACACGAGGACTTCCCAGGAGGTCACCTGAACAAGTACTACTCTCGCCCAAGCACGCTTAACTGCGGAGTTCTGATGGGATCCGGTGCATTAGTGCTGGTATGATCGCACCCGTCATATAATGCGCAGAACATAACATGATGCTTCTCAAGGATCAGTCGGTGTTATATATGTATTTGTATATATATATATAAACGATCGATAATTATAAAAGTATATTAAAAAATAAAAAAAGATAAAATAGAACGGTGGACGTTTGGCTTTCGCCTGAAAATGAAGTAACAAAGGCCAAACAATAAGCGGATAAAACAAAATCATGTTTATAAGGACTTGATCGAAAAGAAATTGACGCGGCGTGACAAATAGGACAGATGAATTCACCATCAATGAATTCGCAAAAGACTTGGAATACACCAAGAACGAAAAATTGAAGGTTTATTGATACGAAATAAAACACATAACTGAACCCTTAAGGTGCGGTTAAATCGGAAAACATAAAACCTAATTAAGAAAGAAAAACTAAACCTAATTAGGAAAGGAAAACTAAAAAGATAATTATCAGCCGCTAAAAGATAAATATGCTGATTTGGCCAGCCAAACGAGCCCGGAAGGATTAAAAAGGGCATACATCATGGCGCAAGCCGTGGGTTGCGTTCGGTGGCCCGTTTCCACTCGAAATAACGTATTATGGTGAATTTCTGGACGCTGAACGCCAAATACCGATGTTGTCGATTTTGCCCTTCTTGCGCGACATTAGCTCTTCAATCTGCACCGCGATCTGTCCTGCATCAGAAATGGCGCAAAAAGGGGTGCAACACGAGGACTTCCCAGGAGGTCACCTGAACAAGTACTACTCTCGCCCAAGCACGCTTAACTGCGGAGTTCTGATGGGATCCGGTGCATTAGTGCTGGTATGATCGCACCCGTCATATAATGCGCAGAACATAACATGATGCTTCTCAAGGATTAGTCGGTGTTATATATGTATTTGTATATATATATAAACGATCGATAATTATAAAAGTATATTAATAAATAAAAAAAGATAAAATAGAACGGTGGACGTTTGGCTTTCGCCTGAAAACGAAGTAACAAAGGCCAAACAATAAGAGGATAAAACAAAATCATGTTTATAAGGACTTGATCGAAAAGAAATTGACGCGGCGTGACAAATAGGATAGATGAATTCACCATCAATGAATTCGCAAAAGACTTGGAATACACCAAGAACGAAAAATTGAAGGTTTATTGATACGAAATAAAACACATAACTGAACCCTTAAGGTGCGGTTAAATCGGAAAACATAAAACCTAATAAAGAAAGGAAAACTAAACCTAATTAGGAAAGGAAAACTAAAAAGATAATTATCAGCCGCTAAAAGATAAATATGCTGATTTGGCCAGCCAAACGAGCCCGGAAGGATTAAAAAGGCCATACATCACGGCGCAAGTCGTGAGTTGCGTTCGGTGGCCCGTTTCCACTCGAAATAACGTATTATGGTGAATTTCTGGACGCTGAACGCCAAATACCGATGTTGTCGATTTTGCCCTTCTTGCGCGACATTAGCTCTTCAATCTGCACCGCGATCTGTCCTGCATCAGAAATGGCGCAAAAAGGGGTGCAACACGAGGACTTCCATGGAGGTCACCTGAACAAGTACTACTCTCGCCCAAGCACGCTTAGCTGCGGAGTTCTGATGGGATCCGGTGCATTAGTGCTGGTATGATCGCACCCGTCATACAATGAGCAGAACGTAACATGATGCTTCTCGGTGATTAGTCGGTGTTATATATATATACATATTATATAAACGATCGATAATTATAAAATATAATAATAAAAAAAGATAAAACAGAACAGTGGACGTTTGTCTTTCGCCTCGAAAAGAAGTAACAAAGGCCAAACAATAAGTGGATAAAACAAAATCGTGTTCGAAAAGAAATGGCGCAAAAAGGGGTGCAACACGAGGACTTACCAGGAGGTCACCCATCCTAGTACTACTCTCGCCCAAGCACGCTTAACTGCGGAGTTCTGATGGGATACGGTGCATTAGTGCTGGTATGATCGCACCCGTCATATAATGCGCAGAACATAACATGATGCTTCTCAAGGATCAGTCGGTGTTATATATTATTTATATATATATATATATATATATATATAAACGATCGATAATTATAAAAGTGTATTAATAAATAAATAAAGATAAAATAGAACGGTGGACGTTTGGCTTTCGCCTGAAAACGAAGTAACAAAGGCCAAACAATAAGCGGATAAAACAAAATCGTGTTTATAAGGACTTGATCGAAAAGAAATTGGCGCGGCGTGACAAATAGGATAGATGACTTCACCAGCAATGAATTCGCAAAAGACTTGGAATACACCAAGAACGAAAAATTGAAGGTTTATTGACACGAAATAAGACACATAACTGAACCCTTAAGGTGCGGTTAAATCGGAAAACATAAAACCTAATTAAGAAAGGAAAACTAAACCTAAATAGGAAAGGAAAACTAAAAAGATAATTATCCGCCGCTAAAAGATAAATATGCTGATTTGGTCAGCCAAATGAGCCCGGAAGGATTAAAAAGGCCATACATCACGACGCAAGCAGTGAGTTGCGTTCGGTGGCCCGTTTCCACTCGAAATAACGTATTATGGTGAATTTCTGGACGCTGAACGCCAAATACCGATGTTGCCGATTTTGCCCTTCTTGCGCGACATTAGCTCTTCAATCTGCACCGCGATCTGTCCTGCATCAGAAATGGTGCAAAAAGGCGTGCAACACGAGGACTTCCCAGTGGGTCACCCATCCTATTACTACTCTCGCCCAAGCACGCTTAACTGCGGAGTTCTGATGGGATCCGGTGCATTAGTGCTGGTATGATCGCACCCGTCATATAATGCGCAGAACATAACATGATGCTTCTCAAGGATCAGTCGGTGTTATATATGTATATATATATATATAAACAATCGATAATTATAAAAGTATATTAATAAATAAAAAAAGATAAAATAGAACGGTGGACGTTTGGCTTTCGCCTGAAAACGAAGTAACAAAGGCCAAACAATAAGCGGATAAAACAAAACCGTGTTTATAAGGACTTGATCGAAAAGAAATTGGCGCGGCTTGACAAATAGGATAGATGAATTCACCAGCAATGAATTCGCAAAAGACTTGGAATACACCAAGAACGAAAAATTGAAGGTTTATTGACACGAAATAAGACACATAACTGAACCCTTAAGGTGCGGTTAAATCGGAAAACATAAAACCTAATTAAGAAAGGAAAACTAAACCTAATTAGGAAAGGAAAATTAAAAAGATAATTATCAGCCGCTAAAAGATAAATATGCTGATTTGGCCAGCCAAACGAGCCCGGAAGGATTAAAAAGGCCATACATCGCGGCGCATGCTGTGAGTTGCGTTCGGTGGCCCGTTTCCACTCGAAATAACGTATTATGGTGAATTTCTGGAGGCTGAACGCCAAATACCGATGTTGCCGATTTTGCCCTTCTTGCGCGACATTAGCTCTTCAATCTGCACCGCGATCTGTCCTGCATCAGAAATGGCGCAAAAAGGGGTGCAACACGAGGACTTCCCAGGAGGTCACCCGTCCTAGTACTACACTCGCCCAAGCACGCTTAACTGCGGAGTTCTGATGGGATCCGGTGCATTAGTGGTGGTATGATCGCACCCGTCATACAATGAGCAGAACGTAACATGATGCTTCTCGGTGATTAGTCGGTGTTATATATATATACATATTATATAAACGATCGATAATTATAAAATATAATAATAAAAAAAGATAAAACAGAACAGAAGGATTAAACGATCGATAATTATAAACCTAATTAGGAAAGGAAAACTAAAAAGATAATTATCAGCCGCTAAAAGATAAATATGCTGATTTGGTTAGCCAAACGAGCCCGGAAGGATTAAAAAGGCCATACATCACGGCGCAAGCAGTGAGTTGCGTTCGGTGGCCCGTTTCCACTCGAAATAACGTATTATGGTGAATTTCTGGACGCTGAACGCCAAATACCGATGTTGCCGATTTTGCCCTTCTTGCGCGACATTAGCTCTTCAATCTGCACCGCGATCTGTCCTGCATCAGAAATGGTGCAAAAAGGGGTGCAACACGAGGACTTCCCAATGGGTCACCCATCCTAGTACTACTCTCGCCCAAGCACGCTTAACTGCGATCGATAATTATAAAAGTATATTAATAAATAAAAAAAGATAAAATAGAACGGTGGACGTTTGGCTTTCGCCTGAAAACGAAGTAACAAAGGCCAAACAATAAGCGGATAAAACAAAATCGTGTTTATAAGGACTTGAACGAAAAGAAATTGGCGCGGCGTGACAAATAGGATAGATGAATTCACCAGCAATGAATTCGCAAAAGACTTGGAATACACCAAGAACGAAAAATTGAAGGTTTATTGACACGAAATAAGACACATAACTGAACCCTTAAGGTGCGGTTAAATCGGAAAACATAAAACCTAATTAAGAAAGGAAAACTAAACCTAATTAGGAAAGGAAAACTAAAAAGATAATTATCCGCCGCTAAAAGATAAATATGCTGATTTGGTCAGCCAAACGAGCCCGGAAGGATTAAAAAGGCCATACATCACGGCGCAAGCAATGAGTTGCGTTCGGTGGCCCGTTTCCACTCGAAATAACGTATTATGGTGAATTTCTGGACGCTGAACGCCAAATACCGATGTTGCCGATTTTGCCCTTCTTGCGCGACATTAGCTCTTCAATCTGCACCGCGATCTGTCCTGCATCAGAAATGGTGCAAAAAGGGGTGCAACACGAGGACTTCCCAGGGGGTCACCCATCCTAGTTCTACTCTCGCCCAAGCACGCTTAACTGCGGAGTTCTGATGGGATCCGGTGCATTAGTGCTGGTATGATCGCACCCGTCATATAATGCGCAGAACATAACATGATGCTTCTCAAGGATCAGTCGGTGTTATATATGTATATATATATATATATAAACAATCGATAATTATAAAAGTATATTAATAAATAAAAAAGATAAAATAGAACGGTGGACGTTTGGCTTTCGCCTGAAAACGAAGTAACAAAGGCCAAACAATAAGCGGATAAAACAAAATCGTGTTTATAAGGACTTAATCGAAAAGAAATTGGCGCGGCGTGACAAATAGGATAGATGAATTCACCAGCAATGAATTCGCAAAAGACTTGGAATACACCAAGAACGAAAAATTGATGGTTTATTGACACGAAATAAGACACATAACTGAACCCTTAAGGTGCGGTTAAATCGGAAAACATAAAACCTAATTAAGAAAGGAAAACTAAACCTAATTAGGAAAGGAAAACTAACAAGATAATTATCAGCCGCTAAAGATTTGGCCAGCCAAACGAGCCCGGAAGGATTAAAAAGGCCATACATCACGGCTCAAGCCGTGAGTTGCGTTCGGTGGCCCGTTTCCACTCGAAATAACGTATTATGGTGAATTTCTGGACGCTGAACGCCAAATACCGATGTTGCCGATTTTGCCCTTCTTGCGGGACATTAGCTCTTCAATCTGCACCGCGATCTGTCCTGCATCAGAAATGGCGCAAAAAGGGGTGCAACACGAGGACTTCCCAGGAGGTCACCTGAACAAGTACTACTCTCGCCCAAGCACGCTTAACTGCGGAGTTCTGATGGGATCCGGTGCATTAGTGCTGGTATGATCGCACCCGTCATATAATGCACAGAACATAACATGATGCTTCTCAAGGATCAGTCGGTGTTATATATGTATATATATATATAAACAATCGATAATTATAAAAGTATATTAATAAATAAAAAAAGATAAAATAGAACGGTGGACGTTTGGCTTTCGCCTGAAAACGAAGTAACAAAGGCCAAACAATAAGCGAATAAAACAAAATCGTGTTTATAAGGACTTGATCGAAAAGAATTTGGCGCGGCGTGACAAATAGGATAGATGAATTCACCAGCAATGAATTCGCAAAAGACTTGGAATACACCAAGAACGAAAAATTGAAGGTTTATTGACACAAAATAAGACACATAACTGAACCCTTAAGGTGCGGTTAAATCGGAAAACATAAAACCTAATTAAGAAAGGAAAACTAAACCTAATTAGGAAAGGAAAACTAAAAAGATAATTATCCACCGCTAAAAGATAAATATGCTGATTTGGTCAGCCAAACGAGCCCGGAAGGATTAAAAAGGCCATACATCACGGCGCAAGCAATGAGTTGCGTTCGGTGGCCCGTTTCCACTCGAAATAACGTATTATGGTGAATTTCTGGACGCTGAACGCCAAATACCGATGTTGCCGATTTTGCCCTTCTTGCGCGACATTAGCTCTTCAATCTGCACCGCGATCTGTCCTGCATCAGAAATGGTGCAAAAAGGGGTGCAACACGAGGACTTCCCAGGGGGTCACCCATCCTAGTTCTACTCTCGCCCAAGCACGCTTAACTGCGGAGTTCTGATGGGATCCGGTGCATTAGTGCTGGTATGATCGCACCCGTCATATAATGCGCAGAACATAACATGATGCTTCTCAAGGATCAGTCGGTGTTATATATGTATATATATATATATATAAACAATCGATAATTATAAAAGTATATTAATAAATAAAAAAGATAAAATAGAAAGGTGGACGTTTGGCTTTCGCCTGAAAACGAAGTAACAAAGGCCAAACAATAAGCGGATAAAACAAAATCGTGTTTATAAGGACTTGATCGAAAAGAAATTGGCGCGGCGTGACAAATAGGATAGATGAATTCACCAGCAATGAATTCACAAAAGACTTGGAATACACCAAGAACGAAAAATTGAAGGTTTATTGACACGAAATAAGACACATAACTGAACCCTTAAGGTGCGGTTAAATCGGAAAACATAAAATCTAATTAAGAAAGGAAAACTAAACCTAATTAGGAAAGGAAAACTAAAAAGATAATTATCAGCCGCTAAAGATTTGGCCAGCCAAACGAGCCCGGAAGGATTAAAAAGGCCATACATCACGGCTCAAGCCGTGAGTTGCGTTCGGTGGCCCGTTTCCACTCGAAATAACGTATTATGGTGAATTTCTGGACGCTGAACGCCAAATACCGATGTTGCCAATTTTGCCCTTCTTGCGGGACATTAGCTCTTCAATCTGCACCGCGATCTGTCCTGCATCAGAAATGGCGCAAAAAGGGGTGCAACACGAGGACTTCCCAGGAGGTCACCTGAACAAGTACTACTCTCGCCCAAGCACGCTTAACTGCGGAGTTCTGATGGGATCCGGTGCATTAGGGCTGGTATGATCGCACCCGTCATATAATGCGCAGAACATAACATGATGCTTCTCAAGGATCAGTCGGTGTTATATATGTATTTTTATATATATATATATATATAAACGATCGATAATTATAAAAGTATATTAATAAATAAAAAAAGATAAAATAGAAAGGTGGACGTTTGGCTTTCGCCTGAAAACGAAGTAACAAAGGCCAAACAATAAGCGGATAAAACAAAATCGTGTTTATAAGGACTTGATCGAAAAGAAATTGGCGCGGCGTGACAAATAGGATAGATGAATTCACCAGCAATGAATTCGCAAAAGACTTGGAATACACCAAGAACGAAAAATTGAAGGTTTATTGACACGAAATAAGACACATAACTGAACCCTTAAGGTGCGGTTAAATCGGAAAACATGAAACATAATTAAGAAAGGAAAACTAAACCTAATTAGGAAAGGAAAACTAAACAGATAATTATCAGCCGCTAAAAGATAAATATGCTGATTTGGCCAGCCAAACGAGCCCGGAAGGATTAAAAAGGCCATACATCACGGCTCAAGCAGTGAGTTGCGTTCGGTGGCCCGTTTCCAGTCGAAATAACGTATTATGGTGAATTTCTGGACGCTGAACGCCAAATACCGATGTTGCCGATTTTGCCCTTCTTGCGGGACATTAGCTCTTCAATCTGCACCGCGATCTGTCCTGCATCAGAAATGGCGCAAAAAGGGGTGCAACACGAGGACTTCCCAGGAGGTCACCTGAACAAGTACTACTCTCGCCCAAGCACGCTTAACTGCGGAGTTCTGATGGGATCCGGTGCATTAGTGCTGGTATGATCGCACCCGTCATATAATGCGCAGAACATAACATGATGCTTCTCAAGGATCAGTCGGTGTTATATATGTATTTGTATATATATATATATAAACGATCGATAATTATAAAAGTATATTAATAAATAAAAAAAGATAAAATAGAACGGTGGACGTTTGGCTTTCGCCTGAAAACGAAGTAACAAAGGCCAAACAATAAGCGGATAAAACAAAATCGTGTTTATAAGGACTTGATCGAAAAGAATTTGGCGCGACGTGACAAATAGGATAGATGAATTCACCAGCAATGAATTCGCAAAAGACTTGGAATACACCAAGAACGAAAAATTGAAGGTTTATTGACACGAAATAAGACACATAACTGAACCCTTAAGGTGCGGTTAAATCGGAAAACATAAAACCTAATTAAGAAAGGAAAACTAAACCTAATTAGGAAAGGAAAACCAAAAAGATAGTTATCAGCCGCTAAAAGATAAATATGCTGATTTGGCCAGCCAAACGAGCCCGGAAGGATTAAAAAGGCCATACATCACGGCTCAAGCCGTGTGTTGCGTTCGGTGGCCCGTTTCCACTAGAAATAACGTATTATGGTGAATTTCTGGACGCTGAACGCCAAATACCGATGTTGCCGATTTTGCCCTTCTTGCGGGACATTAGCTCTTCAATTTGCACCGCGATCTGTCCTGCATCAGAAATGGCGCAAAAAGGGGTGCAACCCGAGGACTTCCCAGGAGGTCACCTGAACAAGTACTACTCTCGCCCAAGCACGCTTAACTGCGGAGTTCTGATGGGATCCGGTGCATTAGTGCTGGTATGATCGCACCCGTCATATAATGCGCAGAACATAACATGATGCTTCTCAAGGATCAGTCGGTGTTATATATGTATTTGTATATATATATATATAAACGATCGATAATTATAAAAGTATATTAATAAAAAAAAAAGATAAAATAGAACGGTGGACGTTTGGCTTTCGCCTGAAAACGAAGTAACAAAGGCCAAACAATAAGCGGATAAAACAAAATCGTGTTTATAAGGACTTGATCTAAAAGAAATTGGCGCGGCGTGACAAATAGGATAGATGAATTCACCAGCAATGAATTCGCAAAAGACTTGGAATACACCAAGAACGAAAAATTGAAGGTTTATTGACACGAAATAAGACACATAACTGAACCCTTAAGGTGCGGTTAAATCGGAAAACATAAAACCTAATTAAGAAAGGAAAACTAGACCTAATTAGGAAAGGAAAACTAAAAAGATAATTATCAGCCGCTAAAAAATAAATATGCTGATTTGGCCAGCCAAACGAGCCCGGAAGGATTAAAAAGGCCATACATCACGGCTCAAGTCGTGAGTTGCGTTCGGTGGCCCGTTTCCAGTCGAAATAACGTATTATGGTGAATTTCTGGACGCTGAACGCCAAATACCGATGTTGCCGATTTTGCCCTTCTTGCGGGACATTAGCTCTTCAATCTGCACCGCGATCTGTCCTGCATCAGAAATGGCGCAAAAAGGGGTGCAACACGAGGACTTCCCAGGAGGTCACCTGAACAAGTACTACTCTCGCCCAAGCACGCTTAACTGCGGAGTTCTGATGGGATCCGGTGCATTAGTGCTGGTATGATCGCACCCGTCATATAATGCACAGAACATAACATGATGCTTCTCAAGGATCAGTCGGTGTTATATATGTATTTGTATATATATATATAAACGATCGATAATTATAAAAGTATATTAATAAATAAAAAAAGATAAAATAGAACGGTGGACGTTTGGCTTTCGCCTGAAAACGAAGTAACAAAGGCCAAACAATAAGCGGATAAAACAAAATCGTGTTTATAAGGACTTGATCGAAAAGAAATTGGCGCGGCGTGACAAATAGGATAGATGAATTCACCAGCAATGAATTCGCAAAAGACTTGGAATACACCAAGAACGAAAAATTGAAGGTTTATTGACACGAAATAAGACACATAACTGAACCCTTAAGGTGCGGTTAAATCAGAAAACATAAAACCTAATTAAGAAAGGAAAACTAAACCTAATTAGGAAAGGAAAACTAAAAAGATAATTATCAGCCGCTAAAAGATAAATATGCTGATTTGGCCAGCCAAACGAGCCCGGAAGGATTAAAAAGGCCATACATCACGGCTCAAGCAGTGTGTTGCGTTCGGTGGCCCGTTTCCACTCGAAATAACGTATTATGGTGAATTTCTGGACGCTGAACGCCAAATACCGATGTTGCCGATTTTGCCCTTCTTGCGGGACATTAGCTCTTCAATCTGCACCGCGATCTGTCCTGCATCAGAAATGGCGCAAAAAGGGGTGCAACACGAGGACTTCCCAGGAGGTCACCTGAACAAGTACTACTCTCGCCCAAGCACGCTTAACTGCGGAGTTCTGATGGGATCCGGTGCATTAGTGCTGGTATGATTGCACCCTTCACATAATGCGCAGAACATAACATGATGCTTCTCAAGGATCAGTCGGTGTTATATATGTATTTGTATATATATATATATATAAACGATCGATAATTATAAAAGTATATTAATAAATAAAAAAAGATAAAATAGAACGGTGGACGTTTGGCTTTCGCCTGAAAATGAAGAAACAAAGGCCAAACAATAAGCGGATAAAACAAAATCGTGTTTATAAGGACTTGATCGAAAAGAAATTGGCGCGGCGTGACAAATAGGATAGATGAATTCACCAGCAATGAATTCGCAAAAGACTTGGAATACACCAAGAACGAAAAATTGAAGGTTTATTGACACGAAATAAGACACATAACTGAACCCTTAAGGTGCGGTTAAATCGGAAAACATAAAACCTAATTAAGAAAGGAAAACTAAACCTAATTAGGAAAGGAAAACTAAAAAGATAATTATCAGCCGCTAAAAGATAAATATGCTGATTTGGCCAGCCAAACGAGCCCGGAAGGATTAAAAAGGCCATACATCACGGCTCAAGCAGTGAGTTGCGTTCGGTGGCCCGTTTCCAGTCGAAATAACGTATTATGGTGAATTTCTGGACGCTGAACGCCAAATACCGATGTTGCCGATTTTGCCCTTCTTGCGGGACATTAGCTCTTCAATCTGCACCGCGATCTGTCCTGCATCAGAAATGGCGCAAAAAGGGGTGCAACACGAGGACTTCCCAGGAGGTCACCTGAACAAGTACTACTCTCGCCCAAGCACGCTTAACTGCGGAGTTCTGATGGGATCCGGTGCATTAGTGCTGGTATGATCGCACCCGTCATATAATGCGCAGAACATAACATGATGCTTCTCAAGGATCAGTCAGTGTTATACATGTATTTGTATATATATATATAAACGATCGATAATTATAAAAGTATATTAATAAATAAAAAAAGATAAAATAGAACGGTGGACGTTTGGCTTTCGCCTGAAAACGAAGTAACAAAGGCCAAACAATAAGCGGATAAAACAAAATCGTGTTTATAAGGACTTGATCGAAAAGAAATTGGCGCGGCGTGACAAATAGGATAGATGAATTCACCAGCAATGAATTCGCAAAAGACTTGGAATACACCAAGAACGAAAAATTGAAGGTTTATTGACACGAAATAAAACACATAACTGAACCCTTAAGGTGCGGTTAAATCGGAAAACATAAAACCTAATTAAGAAAGGAAAACTAAACCTAATTAGGAAAGGAAAACTAAAAAGATAATTATCAGCCGCTAAAAGATAAATATACTGATTTGGCCAGCCAAACGTGCCCGGAAGGATTAAAAAGGCCATACATCACGGCACAAGCCGTGAGTTGCGTTCGGTGGCCCGTTTCCACTCGAAATAACGTATTATGGTGAATTTCTGGACGCTGAACGCCAAATACCGATGTTGCCGATTTTGCCCTTCTTGCGGGACATTAGCTCTTCAATCTGCACCGCGATCTGTCCTGCATCAGAAATGGCGCAAAAAGGGGTGCAACACGAGGACTTCCCAGGAGGTCACCTGAACAAGTACTACTCTCGCCCAAGCACGCTTAACTGCGGAGTTCTGATGGGATCCGGGGCATTAGGGCTGGTATGATCGCACCCGTCATATAATGCGCAGAACATAACATGATGCTTCTCAAGGATCAGTCGGTGTTATATATGTATTTGTATATATATATATATATATATATATAAACGATCGATAATTATAAAAGTATATTAATAAATAAAAAAAGATAAAATAGAACGGTGGACATTTGGCTTTCGCCTGAAAACGAAGTAACAAAGGCCAAACAATAAGCGGATAAAACAAAATCGTGTTTATAAGGACTTGATCGAAAAGAAATTGGCGCGGCGTGACAAATAGGATAGATGAATTCACCAGCAATGAATTCGCAAAAGACTTGGAATACACCAAGAACGAAAAATTGAAGGTTTATTGACACGAAATAAGACACATAACTGAACCCTTAAGGTGCGGTTAAATCGGAAAACATAAAACCTAATTAAGAAAGGAAAACTAAACCTAATTAGGAAAGGAAAACTAAAAAGATAATTATCAGCCGCTAAAGGATAAATATGCTGATTTGGCCAGCCAAACGAGCCCGAAAGGATTAAAAAGGCCATACATCACGGCTCAAGCAGTGAGTTGCGTTCGGTGGCCCGTTTCCAGTCGAAATAACGTATTATGGTGAATTTCTGGACGCTGAACGCCAAATACCGATGTTGCCGATTTTGCCCTTCTTGCGGGACATTAGCTCTTCAATCTGCACCGCGATCTGTCCTGCATCAGAAATGGCGCAAAAAGGGGTGCAACACGAGGACTTCCCAGGAGGTCACCTGAACAAGTACTACTCTCGCCCAAGCACGCTTAACTGCGGAGTTCTGATGGGATCCGGTGCATTAGTGCTGGTATGATCGCACCCGTCATATAATGCGCAGAACATAACATGATGCTTCTCAAGGATCAGTCGGTGTTATACATTTATTTGTATATATATATAAACGATCGATAATTATAAAAGTATATTAATAAATAAAAAAAGATAAAATAGAACGGTGGACGTTTGGCTTTCGCCTGAAAACGAAGTAACAAAGGCCAAACAATAAGCGGATAAAACAAAATCGTGTTTATAAGGACTTGATCGAAAAGAAATTGGCGCGGCGTGACAAATAGGATAGATGAATTCACCAGCAATGAATTCGCAAAAGACTTGGAATACACCAAGAACGAAAAATTGAAGGTTTATTGACACGAAATAAGACACATAACTGAACCCTTAAGGTGCGGTTAAATCGGAAAACGTAAAACCTAATTAAGAAAGGAAAACTAAACCTAATTAGGAAAGGAAAACTAAAAAGATAATTATCAGCCGCTAAAAGATAAATATGCTGATTTGGCCAGCCAAACGAGCCCGGAAGGATTAAAAAGGCCATACATCACGGCGCAAGCCGTGAGTTGCGTTCGGTGGCCCGTTTCCACTCGAAATAACGTATTATGGTGAATTTCTGGACGCTGAACGCCAAATACCGATGTTGCCGATTTTGCCCTTCTTGCGGGACATTAGCTCTTCAATCTGCACCGCGATCTGTCCTGCATCAGAAATGGCGCAAAAAGGGGTGCAACACGAGGACTTCCCAGGAGGTCACCTGAACAAGTACTACTCTCGTCCAAGCACGCTTAACTGCGGAGTTCAGATGGGATCCGGTGCATTAGTGCTGGTATGATCGCACCCGTCATATAATGCGCAGAACATAACATGATGCTTCTCAAGGATCAGTCGGTGTTATATATGTATTTGTATATAAACGATCGATAATTATAAAAGTATATTAAAAAAAGATAAAATAGAACGGTGGACGTTTGGCTTTCGCCTGAAAACGAAGTAACAAAGGCCAAACAATAAGCGGATAAAACAAAATTGTGTTTATAAGGACTTGATCGAAAAGAAATTGGCGCGACGTGACAAATAGGATAGATGAATTCACCAGCAATGAATTCGCAAAAGACTTGGAATACACCAAGAACGAAAAATTGAAGGTTTATTGACACGAAATAAGACACATAACTGAACCCTTAAGGTGCGGTTAAATCGGAAAACATAAAACCTAATTAAGAAAGGAAAACTAAACCTAATTAGGAAAGGAAAACTAAAAAGATAATTATCAGCCGCTAAAAGATAAATATGCTGATTTGGCCAGCCAAACGAGCCCGGAAGGATTAAAAAGGCCATACATCACGGCTCAAGCAGTGAGTTGCGTTCGGTGGCCCGTTTCCACTCGAAATAACGTATTATGGTGAATTTCTGGACGCTGAACGCCAAATACCGATGTTGCCGATTTTGCCCTTCTTGCGGGACATTAGCTCTTCAATCTGCACCGCGATCTGTCCTGCATCAGAAATGGCGCAAAAAGGGGTGCAACACGAGGACTTCCCAGGAGGTCACCCATCCTAGTACTACTCTCGCCCAAGCACGCTTAACTGCGGAGTTCTGATGGGATCCGGTGCATTAGTGCTGGTATGATCGCACCCGTCATATAATGCGCAGAACATAACATGATGCTTCTCAAGGATCAGTCGGTGTTATATATGTATTTGTATATATATATAGATAAACGATCGATAATTATAAAAGTATATTAATAAATAATAAAAGATAAAATAGAACGGTGGACGTTTGGCTTTCGCCTGAAAATGAAGTAACAAAGGCCAAACAATAAGCGGATAAAACAAAATCGTGTTTATAAGGACTTGATCGAAAAGAAATTGGCGCGGCGTGACAAATAGGATAGATGAATTCACCAGCAATGAATTCGCAATAGACTTGGAATACACCAAGAACGAAAAATTGAAGGTTTATTGACACGAAATAAGACACATAACTGAACCCTTAAGGTGCGGTTAAATCGGAAAACATAAAACCTAATTAAGAAAGGAAAACTAAACCTAATTAGGAAAGGAAAACTAAAAAGATAATTATCCGCCGCTAAAAGATAAATATGCTGATTTGGTAAGCCAAACGAGCCCGGAAGGATTAAAAAGGCCATACATCACGGCACAAGCAATGAGTTGCGTTCGGTGGCCCGTTTCCACTCGAAATAACGTATTATGGTGAATTTCTGGACGCTGAACGCCAAATACCGATGTTGCCGATTTTGCCCTTCTTGCGCGACATTAGCTCTTCAATCTGCACCGCGATCTGTCCTGCATCAGAAATGGTGCAAAAAGGGGTGCAACACGAGGACTTCCCAGGGGGTCACCCATCCTAGTACTACTCTCGCCCAAGCACGCTTAACTGCGGAGTTCTGATGAGATCCGGTGCATTAGTGCTGGTATGATCGCACCCGTCATATAATGCGCAGAACATAACATGATGCTTCTCAAGGATCAGTCGGTGTTATATATGTATATATATATATATAGATAAACGATCGATAATTATAAAAGTATATTAATAAATAAAAAAGATAAAATAGAACGGTGGACGTTTGGCTTTCGCCTGAAAACGAAGTAACAAAGGCCAAACAATAAGCGGATAAAACAAAATCGTGTTTATAAGGACTTGATCGAAAAGAAATTGGCGCGGCGTGACAAATAGGATAGATGAATTCACCAGCAATGAATTCGCAAAAGACTTGGAATACACCAAGAACGAAAAATTGAAGGTTTATTGACACGAAATAAGACACATAACTGAACCCTTAAGGTGCGGTTAAATCGGAAAACATAAAACCTAATTAAGAAAGGAAAACTAAACCTAATTAGGAAAGGAAAACTAAAAAGATAATTATCAGCCGCTAAAGATTTGGCCAGCCAAACGAGCCCGGAAGGATTAAAAAGGCCATACATCACGGCTCAAGCCGTGAGTTGCGTTCGGTGGCCCGTTTCCACTCGAAATAACGTATTATGGTGAATTTCTGGACGCTGAACGCCAAATACCGATGTTGCCGATTTTGCCCTTCTTGCGGGACATTAGCTCTTCAATCTGCACCGCGATCTGTCCTGCATCAGAAATGGCGCAAAAAGGGGTGCAACACGAGGACTTCCCAGGAGGTCACCTGAACAAGTACTACTCTCGCCCAAGCACGCTTAACTGCGGAGTTCTGATGGGATCCGGTGCATTAGTGCTGGTATGATCGCACCCGTCATATAATGCGCAGAACATAACATGATGCTTCTCAAGGATCAGTCGGTGTTATATATGTATTTGTATATATATATATATATATATATATAAACGATCGATAATTATAAAAGTATATTAATAAATAAAAAAAGATAAAATAGAACGGTGGACGTTTGGCTTTCGCCTGAAAACGAAGTAACAAAGGCCAAACAATAAGCGGATAAAACAAAATCGTGTTTATAAGGACTTGATCGAAAAGAAATTGGCGCGGCGTGACAAATAGGATAGATGAATTCACCAGCAATGAATTCGCAAAAGACTTGGAATACACCAAGAACGAAAAATTGAAGGTTTATTGACACGAAATAAGACACATAACTGAACCCTTAAGGTGCGGTTAAATCGGAAAACATAAAACCTAATTAAGAAAGGAAAACTAAACCTAATTAGGAAAGGAAAACTAAAAAGATAATTATCAGCCGCTAAAAGATAAATATGCTGATTTGGCCAGCCAAACGAGCCCGGAAGGATTAAAAAGGCCATACATCACGGCTCAAGCAGTGAGTTGCGTTCGGTGGCCCGTTTCCAGTCGAAATAACGTATTATGGTGAATTTCTGGACGCTGAACGCCAAATACCGATGTTGCCGATTTTGCCCTTCTTGCGGGACATTAGCTCTTCAATCTGCACCGCGATCTGTCCTGCATCAGAAATGGCGCAAAAAGGGGTGCAACACGAGGACTTCCCAGGAGGTCACCTGAACAAGTACTACTCTCGCCCAAGCACGCTTAACTGCGGAGTTCTGATGGGATCCGGTGCATTAGTGCTGGTATGATCGCACCCGTCATATAATGCGCAGAACATAACATGATGCTTCTCAAGGATCAGTCGGTGTTATATATGTATTTGTATATATATATATATATAAACGATCGATAATTATAAAAGTATATTAATAAATAATAAAAGATAAAATAGAACGGTGGAAGTTTGGCTTTCGCCTGAAAACGAAGTAACAAAGGCCAAACAATAAGCGGATAAAACAAAATCGTGTTTATAAGGACTTGATCGAAAAGAAATTGGCGCGGCGTGACAAATAGGATAAATGAATTCACCAGCAATGAATTCGCAAAAGACTTGGAATACACCAAGAACGAAAAATTGAAGGTTTATTGACACAAAATAAGACACATAACTGAACCCTTAAGGTGCGGTTAAATCGGAAAACATAAAACCTAATTAAGAAAGGAAAACTAAACCTAATTAGGAAAGAAAAACTAAAAAGATAATTATCAGCCGCTAAAAGATAAATATGCTGATTTGGCCAGCCAAACGAGCCCGGAAGGATTAAAAAGGCCATACATCACGGCTCAAGCTGTGTGTTGCGTTCGGTGGCCCGTTTCCACTCGAAATAACGTATTATGGTGAATTTCTGGACGCTGAACGCCAAATACCGATGTTGCCGATTTTGCCCTTCTTGCGGGACATTAGCTCTTCAATCTGCACCGCGATCTGTCCTGCATCAGAAATGGCGCAAAAAGGGGTGCAACACGAGGACTTCCCAGGAGGTCACCTGAACAAGTACTACTCTCGCCCAAGCACGCTTAACTGCGGAGTTCTGATGGGATCCGGTGCATTAGTGCTGGTATGATCGCACCCGTCATATAATGCGCAGAACATAACATGATGCTTCTCAAGGATCAGTCGATGTTATATATGTATTTGTATATATATATATATATAAACGATCGATAATTATAAAAGTATATTAATAAATAAAAAAAGATAAAATAGAACGATGGACGTTTGGCTTTCGCCTGAAAACGAAGTAACAAAGGCCAAACAATAAGCGGATAAAACAAAATCGTGTTTATAAGGACTTGATCGAAAAGAAATTGGCGCGGCGTGACAAATAGGATAGATGAATTCACCAGCAATGAATTCGCAAAAGACTTGGAATACACCAAGAACGAAAAATTGAAGGTTTATTGACACGAAATAAGACACATAACTGAACCCTTAAGGTGCGGTTAAATCGAAAAACATAAAACCTAATTAAGAAAGGAAAACTAAACCTAATTAGGAAAGGAAAACTAAAAAGATAATTATCAGTCGCTAAATGATAAATATGCTGATTTGGACAGCCAAACGAGCCCGGAAGGATTAAAAAGGCCATACATCACGGCGCGAGCCGTGAGTTGCGTTCGGTGGCCCGTTTCCACTCGAAATAACGTATTATGGTGAATTTCTGGACGCTGAACGCCAAATACCGATGTTGCCGATTTTGCCCTTCTTGCGGGACATTAGCTCTTCAATCTGCACCGCGATCTGTCCTGCATCAGAAATGGCGCAAAAAGGGGTGCAACACGAGGACTTCCCAGGAGGTCACCTGAACAAGTACTACTCTCGCCCAAGCACGCTTAACTGCGGAATTCTGATGGGATCCGGTGCATTAGTGCTGGTATGATCGCACCCGTCATATAATGCGCAGAACATAACATGATGCTTCTCAAGGATCAGTCGGTGTTATATATGTATTTGTATATATATATATAAACGATCGATAATTATAAAAGTATATTAATAAATAAAAAAGATAAAATAGAACGGTGGACGTTTGGCTTTCGCCTGAAAACGAAGTAACAAAGGCCAAACAATAAGCGGATAAAACAAAATCGTGTTTATAAGGACTTGATCGAAAAGAAATTGGCGCGGCGTGACAAATAGGATAGATGAATTCACCAGCAATGAATTCGCAAAAGACTTGGAATACACCAAGAACGAAAAATTGAAGGTTTATTGACACGAAATAAGACACATAACTGAACCCTTAAGGTGCGGTTAAATCGAAAAACATAAAACCTAATTAAGAAAGGAAAACTAAACCTAATTAGGAAAGGAAAACTAAAAAGATAATTATCAGTCGCTAAATGATAAATATGCTGATTTGGACAGCCAAACGAGCCCGGAAGGATTAAAAAGGCCATACATCACGGCGCAAGCCGTGAGTTGCTTTCGGTTGCCCATTTCCACTCGAAATAACGTATTATGGTGAATTTCTGGACGCTGAACGCCAAATACCGATGTTGCCGATTTTGCCCTTCTTGCGGGACATTAGCTCTTCAATCTGCACCGCGATCTGTCCTGCATCAGAAATGGCGCAAAAAGGGGTGCAACACGAGGACTTCCCAGGAGGTCACCTGAACAAGTACTACTCTCGCCCAAGCACGCTTAACTGCGGAATTCTGATGGGATCCGGTGCATTAGTGCTGGTATGATCGCACCCGTCATATAATGCGCAGAACATAACATGATGCTTCTCAAGGATCACTCGGTGTTATATATGTATTTGTATATATATATATATAAACGATCGATAATTATAAAAGTATATTAATAAATAAAAAAAGATAAAATAGAACGGTGGACGTTTGGCTTTCGCCTGAAAACGAAGTAACAAAGGCCAAACAATAAGCGGATAAAACAAAATCGTGTTTATAAGGACTTGATCGAAAAGAAATTGGCGCGGCGTGACAAATAGGATAGATGAATTCACCAGCAATGAATTCGCAAAAGACTTGGAATACACCAAGAACGAAAAATTGAAGGTTTATTGACACGAAATAAGACACATAACTGAACCCTTAAGGTGCGGTTAAATCGGAAAACATAAAACCGAATTAAGAAACGAAAACTAAACCTAATTAGGAAAGGAAAACTAAAAAGATAATTATCAGCCGCTAAAAGATAAATATGCTGATTTGGCCAGCCAAACGAGCCCGGAAGGATTAAAAAGGCCATACATAACGGCTCAAGCAGTGAGTTGCGTTCGGTGGCCCGTTTCCAGTCGAAATAACGTATTATGGTGAATTTCTGGACGCTGAACGCCAAATACCGATGTTGCCGATTTTGCCCTTCTTGCGGGACATTAGCTCTTCAATCTGCACCGCGATCTGTCCTGCATCAGAAATGGCGCAAAAAGGGGTGCAACACGAGGACTTCCCAGGAGGTCACCTGAACAAGTACTACTCTCACCCAAGCACGCTTAACTGCGGAGTTCTGATGGGATCCGGTGCATTAGTGCTGGTATGATCGCACCCATCATATAATGCGCAGAACATAACATGATGCTTCTCAAGGATCAGTCGGTGTTATATATGTATTTGTATATATATATATAAACGATCGATAATTATAAAAGTATATTAATAAATAAAAAAAGATAAAATAGAACGGTGGACGTTTGGCTTTCGCCTGAAAACGAAGTAACAAAGGCCAAACAATAAGCGGATAAAACAAAATCGTGTTTATAAGAACTTGATCGAAAAGAAATTGGCGCGGCGTGACAAATAGGATAGATGAATTCACCAGCAATGAATTCGCAAAAGACTTGGAATACACCAAGAACGAAAAATTGAAGGTTTATTGACACGAAATAAGACACATAACTGAACCCTTAAGGTGCGGTTAAATCGGAAAACATAAAACCTAATTAAGAAAGGAAAACTAAACCTAATTAGGAAAGGAAAACTAAAAAGATAATTATCAGCCGCTAAAAGATAAATATGCTGATTTGGCCAGCCAAACGAGCCCGGAAGGATTAAAAAGGCCATACATCACGGCGCGCCGAGAGTTGCGTTCGGTGGCCCGTTTCCACTCGAAATAACGTATTATGGTGAATTTCTGGACGCTGAACGCCAAATACCGATGTTGCCGATTTTGCCCTTCTTGCGGGACATTAGCTCTTCAATCTGCACCGCGATCTGTCCTGCATCAGAAATGGCGCAAAAAGGGGTGCAACACGAGGACTTCCCAGGAGGTCACCTGAACAAGTACTACTCTCGCCCAAGCACGCTTAACTGCGGAGTTCTGATGGGATCCGGTGCATTAGTGCTGGTATGATTGCACCCGTCATATAATGCGCAGAACATAACATGATGCTTCTCAAGGATCAGTCGGTGTTATATATGTATTTGTATATATATATATATAAACGATCGATAATTATAAAAGTATATTAATAAATAAAAAAAGATAAAATAGAACGGTGGACGTTTGGCTTTCGCCTGAAAACGAAGTAACAAAGGCCAAACAATAAGCGGATAAAACAAAATCGTGTTTATAAGGACTTGATCGAAAAGAAATTGGCGCGGCGTGACAAATAGGATAGATGAATTCACCAGCAATGAATTCGCAAAAGACTTGGAATACACCAAGAACGAAAAATTGAAGGTTTATTGACACGAAATAAGACACATAACTGAACCCTTAAGGTGCGGTTAAATCGGAAAACATAAAACCTAATTAAGAAAGGAAAACTAAACCTAATTAGGAAAGGAAAACTAAAAAGATAATTATCAGCCGCTAAAAGATAAATATGCTGATTTGGCCAGCCAAACGAGCCCGGAAGGATTAAAAAGGCCATACATCACGGCGCAAGCCGTGAGTTGCGTTCGGTTGCCCGTTTCCCCTCGAAATAACGTATTATGGTGAATTTCTGGACGCTGAACGCGAAATACCGATGTTGCCGATTTTGCCCTTCTTGCGGGACATTAGCTCTTCAATCTGCACCGCGATCTGTCCTGCATCAGAAATGGCGCAAAAAGGGGTGCAACACGAGGACTTCCTAGGAGGTCACCTGAACAAGTACTACTCTCGCCCAAGCACGCTTAACTGCGGAGTTCTGATGGGATCCGGTGCATTAGTGCTGGTATGATCGCACCCGTCATATAATGCGCAGAACATAACATGATGCTTCTCAAGGATCAGTCGGTGTTATATATGTATTTGTATATATATGTATATATAAACGATCGATAATTATAAAAGTATATTAATAAATAAAAAAAGATAAAATAGAACGGTGGACGTTTGGCTTTCGCCTGAAAACGAAGTAACAAAGGCCAAACAATAAGCGGATAAAACAAAATCGTGTTTATAAGGACTTGGTTGAAAAGAAATTGGCGCGGCGTGACAAATAGGATAGATGAATTCACCAGCAATGAATTCGCAAAAGACTTGGAATACACCAAGAACGAAAAATTGAAGGTTTATTGACACGAAATAAGACACATAACTGAACCCTTAAGGTGCGGTTAAATCGGAAAACATAAAACCTAATTAAGAAAGGAAAACTAAACCTAATTAGGAAAGGAAAACTAAAAAGATAATTATCAGCCGCTAAAGATTTGGCCAGCCAAACGAGCCCGGAAGGATTAAAAAGGCCATACATCACGGCTCAAGCCGTGAGTTGCGTTCGGTGGCCCGTTTCCACTCGAAATAACGTATTATGGTGAATTTCTGGACGCTGAACGCCAAATACCGATGTTGCCGATTTTGCCCTTCTTGCGGGACATTAGCTCTTCAATCTGCACCGCGATCTGTCCTGCATCAGAAATGGCGCAAAAAGGGGTGCAACACGAGGACTTCCCAGGAGGTCACCTGAACAAGTACTACTCTCGCCCAAGCACGCTTAACTGCGGAGTTCTGATGGGATCCGGTGCATTAGTGCTGGTATGATCGCACCCGTCATATAATGCGCAGAACATAACATGATGCTTCTCAAGGATCAGTCGATGTTATATATGTATTTGTATATATATATATATATAAACGATCGATAATTATAAAAGTATATTAATAAATAAAAAAAGATAAAATAGAACGATGGACGTTTGGCTTTCGCCTGAAAACGAAGTAACAAAGGCCAAACAATAAGCGGATAAAACAAAATCGTGTTTATAAGGACTTGATCGAAAAGAAATTGGCGCGGCGTGACAAATAGGATAGATGAATTCACCAGCAATGAATTCGTAAAAGACTTGGAATACACCAAGAACGAAAAATTGAAGGTTTATTGACACGAAATAAGACACATAACTGAACCCTTAAGGTGCGGTTAAATCGGAAAACATAAAACCTAATTAAGAAAGGAAAACTAAACCTAATTAGGAAAGGAAAACTAAAAAGATAATTATCAGCCGCTAAAAGATAAATATGCTGATTTGGCAAGCCAAACGAGCCCGGAAGGATTAAAAAGGCCATACATCACGGCTCAAGCAGTGAGTTGCGTTCGGTGGCCCGTTTCCAGTCGAAATAACGTATTATGGTGAATTTCTGGACGCTGAACGCCAAATACCGATGTTGCCGATTTTGCCCTTCTTGCGGGACATTAGCTCTTCAATCTGCACCGCGATCTGTCCTGCATCAGAAATGGCGCAAAAAGGGGTGCAACACGAGGACTTCCCAGGAGGTCACCTGAACAAGTACTACTCTCGCCCAAGCACGCTTAACTGCGGAGTTCTGATGGGATCCGGTGCATTAGTGCTGGTATGATCGCACCCGTCATATAATGCGCAGAACATAACATGATGCTTCTCAAGGATCAGTCGGTGTTATATATGTATTTGTATATATATATATATAAACGATCGATAATTATAAAAGTATATTAATAAATAATAAAAGATAAAATAGAACGGTGGACGTTTGGCTTTCGCCTGAAAACGAAGTAACAAAGGCCAAACAATAAGCGGATAAAACAAAATCGTGTTTATAAGGACTTGATCGAAAAGAAATTGGCGCGGCGTGACAAATAGGATAGATGAATTCACCAGCAATGAATTCGCAAAAGACTTGGAATACACCAAGAACGAAAAATTGAAGGTTTATTGACACAAAATAAGACACATAACTGAACCCTTAAGGTGCGGTTAAATCGAAAAACATAAAACCTAATTAAGAAAGGAAAACTAAACCTAATTAGGAAAGAAAAACTAAAAAGATAATTATCAGCCGCTAAAAGATAAATATGCTGATTTGGCCAGCCAAACGAGCCCGGAAGGATTAAAAAGGCCATACATCACGGCTCAAGCCGTGTGTTGCGTTCGGTGGCCCGTTTCCACTCGAAATAACGTATTATGGTGAATTTCTGGACGCTGAACGCCAAATACCGATGTTGCCGATTTTGCCCTTCTTGCGGGACATTAGCTCTTCAATCTGCACCGCGATCTGTCCTGCATCAGAAATGGCGCAAAAAGGGGTGCAACACGAGGACTTCCCAGGAGGTCACCTGAACAAGTACTACTCTCGCCCAAGCACGCTTAACTGCGGAGTTCTGATGGGATCCGGTGCATTAGTGCTGGTATGATCGCACCCGTCATATAATGCGCAGAACATAACATGATGCTTCTCAAGGATCAGTCGATGTTATATATGTATTTGTATATATATATATATATATAAACGATCGATAATTATAAAAGTATATTAATAAATAAAAAAAGATAAAATAGAACGATGGACGTTTGGCTTTCGCCTGAAAACGAAGTAACAAAGGCCAAACAATAAGCGGATAAAACAAAATCGTGTTTATAAGGACTTGATCGAAAAGAAATTGGCGCGGCGTGACAAATAGGATAGATGAATTCACCAGCAATGAATTCGTAAAAGACTTGGAATACACCAAGAACGAAAAATTGAAGGTTTATTGACACGAAATAAGACACATAACTGAACCCTTAAGGTGCGGTTAAATCGGAAAACATAAAACCTAATTAAGAAAGGAAAACTAAACCTAATTAGGAAAGGAAAACTAAAAAGATAATTATCAGCCGCTAAAAGATAAATATGCTGATTTGGCCAGCCAAACGAGCCCGGAAGGATTAAAAAGGCCATACATCACGGCTCAAGCAGTGAGTTGTGTTCGGTGGCCCGTTTCCAGTCGAAATAACGTATTATGGTGAATTTCTGGACGCTGAACGCGAAATACCGATGTTGCCGATTTTGCCCTTCTTGCGGGACATTAGCTCTTCAATCTACACCGCGATCTGTCCTGCATCAGAAATGGCGCAAAAAGGGGTGCAACACGAGGACTTCCCAGGAGGTCACCTGAACAAGTACTACTCTCGCCCAAGCACGCTTAACTGCGGAATTCTGATGGGATCCGGTGCATTAGTGCTGGTATGATCGCACCCGTCATATAATGCGCAGAACATAACATGATGCTTCTCAAGGATCAGTCGGTGTTATATATGTATTTGTATATATATATATATAAACGATCGATAATTATAAAAGTATATTAATAAATAAAAAAAGATAAAATAGAACGGTGGACGTTTGGCTTTCGCCTGAAAACGAAGTAACAAAGGCCAAACAATAAGCGGATAAAACAAAATCGTGTTTATAAGGACTTGATCGAAAAGAAATTGGCGCGGCGTGACAAATAGGATAGATGAATTCACCAGCAATGAATTCGCAAAAGACTTGGAATACACCAAGAACGAAAAATTGAAGGTTTATTGACACGAAATAAGACACATAACTGAACCCTTAAGGTGCGGTTAAATCGAAAAACATAAAACCTAATTAAGAAAGGAAAACTAAACCTAATTAGGAAAGGAAAACTAAAAAGATAATTATCAGTCGCTAAAAGATAAATATGCTGATTTGGACAGCCAAACGAGCCCGGAAGGATTAAAAAGGCCATACATCACGGCGCAAGCCGTGAGTTGCTTTCGGTTGCCCATTTCCACTCGAAATAACGTATTATGGTGAATTTCTGGACGCTGAACGCCAAATACCGATGTTGCCGATTTTGCCCTTCTTGCGGGACATTAGCTCTTCAATCTGCACCGCGATCTGTCCTGCATCAGAAATGGCGCAAAAAGGGGTGCAACACGAGGACTTCCCAGGAGGTCACCTGAACAAGTACTACTCTCGCCCAAGCACGCTTAACTGCGGAGTTCTGATGGGATCCGGTGCATTAGTGCTGGTATGATCGCACCCATCATATAATGCGCAGAACATAACATGATGCTTCTCAAGGATCAGTCGGTGTTATATATGTATTTGTATATATATATATATATATAAACGATCGATAATTATAAAAGTATATTAATAAATAAAAAAAGATAAAATAGAACGGTGGACGTTTGGCTTTCGCCTGAAAACGAAGTAACAAAGGCCAAACAATAAGCGGATAAAACAAAATCGTGTTTATAAGGACTTGATCGAAAAGAAATTGGCGCGGCGTGACAAATAGGATAGATGAATTCACCAGCAATGAATTCGCAAAAGACTTGGAATACACCAAGAACGAAAAATTGAAGGTTTATTGACACGAAATAAGACACATAACTGAACCCTTAAGGTGCGGTTAAATCGGAAAACATAAAACCGAATTAAGAAACGAAAACTAAACCCAATTAGGAAAGGAAAACTAAAAAGATAATTATCAGCCGCTAAAAGATAAATATGCTGATTTGGCCAGCCAAACGAGCCCGGAAGGATTAAAAAGGCCATACATCACGGCTCAAGCAGTGAGTTGCGTTCGGTGGCCCGTTTCCAGTCGAAATAACGTATTATGGTGAATTTCTGGACGCTGAACGCCAAATACCGATGTTGCCGATTTTGCCCTTCTTGCGGGACATTAGCTCTTCAATCTGCACCGCGATCTGTCCTGCATCAGAAATGGCGCAAAAAGGGGTGCAACACGAGGACTTCCCAGGAGGTCACCTGAACAAGTACTACTCTCACCCAAGCACGCTTAACTGCGGAGTTCTGATGGGATCCGGTGCATTAGTGCTGGTATGATCGCACCCATCATATAATGCGCAGAACATAACATGATGCTTCTCAAGGATCAGTCGGTGTTATATATGTATTTGTATATATATATATAAACGATCGATAATTATAAAAGTATATTAATAAATAAAAAAAGATAAAATAGAACGGTGGACGTTTGGCTTTCGCCTGAAAACGAAGTAACAAAGGCCAAACAATAAGCGGATAAAACAAAATCGTGTTTATAAGAACTTGATCGAAAAGAAATTGGCGCGGCGTGACAAATAGGATAGATGAATTCACCAGCAATGAATTCGCAAAAGACTTGGAATACACCAAGAACAAAAAATTGAAGGTTTATTGACACGAAATAAGACACATAACTGAACCCTTAAGGTGCGGTTAAATCGGAAAACATAAAACCTAATTAAGAAAGGAAAACTAAACCTAATTAGGAAAGGAAAACTAAAAAGATAATTATCAGCCGCTAAAAGATAAATATGCTGATTTGGCCAGCCAAACGAGCCCGGAAGGATTAAAAAGGCCATACATCACGGCGCGCCGAGAGTTGCGTTCGGTGGCCCGTTTCCACTCGAAATAACATATTATGGTGAATTTCTGGACGCTGAACGCCAAATACCGATGTTGCCGATTTTGCCCTTCTTGCGGGACATTAGCTCTTCAATCTGCACCGCGATCTGTCCTGCATCAGAAATGGCGCAAAAAGGGGTGCAACACGAGGACTTCCCAGGAGGTCACCTGAACAAGTACTACTCTCGCCCAAGCACGCTTAACTGCGGAGTTCTGATGGGATCCGGTGCATTAGTGCTGGTATGATTGCACCCGTCATATAATGCGCAGAACATAACATGATGCTTCTCAAGGATCAGTCGGTGTTATATATGTATTTGTATATATATATATATAAACGATCGATAATTATAAAAGTATATTAATAAATAAAAAAAGATAAAATAGAACGGTGGACGTTTGGCTTTCGCCTGAAAACGAAGTAACAAAGGCCAAACAATAAGCGGATAAAACAAAATCGTGTTTATAAGGACTTGATCGAAAAGAAATTGGCGCGGCGTGACAAATAGGATAGATGAATTCACCAGAAATGAATTCGCAAAAGACTTGGAATACACCAAGAACGAAAAATTGAAGGTTTATTGACACGAAATAAGACACATAACTGAACCCTTAAGGTGCGGTTAAATCGGAAAACATAAAACCTAATTAAGAAAGGAAAACTAAACCTAATTAGGAAAGGAAAACTAAAAAGATAATTATCAGCCGCTAAAAGATAAATATGCTGATTTGGCCAGCCAAACGAGCCCGGAAGGATTAAAAAGGCCATACATCACGGCGCAAGCCGTGAGTTGCGTTCGGTTGCCCGTTTCCCCTCGAAATAACGTATTATGGTGAATTTCTGGACGCTGAACGCGAAATACCGATGTTGCCGATTTTGCCCTTCTTGCGGGACATTAGCTCTTCAATCTGCACCGCGATCTGTCCTGCATCAGAAATGGCGCAAAAAGGGGTGCAACACGAGGACTTCCTAGGAGGTCACCTGAACAAGTACTACTCTCGCCCAAGCACGCTTAACTGCGGAGTTCTGATGGGATCCGGTGCATTAGTGCTGGTATGATCGCACCCGTCATATAATGCGCAGAACATAACATGATGCTTCTCAAGGATCAGTCGGTGTTATATATGTATTTGTATATATATGTATATATAAACGATCGATAATTATAAAAGTATATTAATAAATAAAAAAAGATAAAATAGAACGGTGGACGTTTGGCTTTCGCCTGAAAACGAAGTAACAAAGGCCAAACAATAAGCGGATAAAACAAAATCGTGTTTATAAGGACTTGGTTGAAAAGAATTGGCGCGGCGTGACAAATAGGATAGATGAATTCACCAGCAATGAATTCGCAAAAGACTTGGAATACACCAAGAACGAAAAATTGAAGGTTTATTGACACGAAATAAGACACATAACTGAACCCTTAAGGTGCGGTTAAATCGGAAAACATAAAACCTAATTAAGAAAGGAAAACTAAACCTAATTAGGAAAGGAAAACTAAAAAGATAATTATCAGCCGCTAAAGATTTGGCCAGCCAAACGAGCCCGGAAGGATTAAAAAGGCCATACATCACGGCTCAAGCCGTGAGTTGCGTTCGGTGGCCCGTTTCCACTCGAAATAATGTATTATGGTGAATTTCTGGACGCTGAACGCCAAATACCGATGTTGCCGATTTTGCCCTTCTTGCGGGACATTAGCTCTTCAATCTGCACCGCGATCTGTCCTGCATCAGAAATGGCGCAAAAAGGGGTGCAACACGAGGACTTCCCAGGAGGTCACCTGAACAAGTACTACTCTCGCCCAAGCACGCTTAACTGCGGAGTTCTGATGGGATCCGGTGCATTAGTGCTGGTATGATCGCACCCGTCATATAATGCGCAGAACATAACATGATGCTTCTCAAGGATCAGTCGATGTTATATATGTATTTGTATATATATATATATAAACGATCGATAATTATAAAAGTATATTAATAAATAAAAAAAGATAAAATAGAACGATGGACGTTTGGCTTTCGCCTGAAAACGAAGTAACAAATGCCAAACAATAAGCGGATAAAACAAAATCGTGTTTATAAGGACTTGATCGAAAAGAAATTGGCGCGGCGTGACAAATAGGATAGATGAATTCACCAGCAATGAATTCGTAAAAGACTTGGAATACACCAAGAACGAAAAATTGAAGGTTTATTGACACGAAATAAGACACATAACTGAACCCTTAAGGTGCGGTTAAATCGGAAAACATAAAACCTAATTAAGAAAGGAAAACTAAACCTAATTAGGAAAGGAAAACTAAAAAGATAATTATCAGCCGCTAAAAGATAAATATGCTGATTTAGCCAGCCAAACGAGCCCGGAAGGATTAAAAAGGCCATACATCACGGCTCAAGCAGTGAGTTGTGTTCGGTGGCCCGTTTCCAGTCGAAATAACGTATTATGGTGAATTTCTGGACGCTGAACGCGAAATACCGATGTTGCCGATTTTGCCCTTCTTGCGGGACATTAGCTCTTCAATCTGCACCGCGATCTGTCCTGCATCAGAAATGGCGCAAAAAGGGGTGCAACACGAGGACTTCCCAGGAGGTCACCTGAACAAGTACTACTCTCGCCCAAGCACGCTTAACTGCGGAATTCTGATGGGATCCGGTGCATTAGTGCTGGTATGATCGCACCCGTCATATAATGCGCAGAACATAACATGATGCTTCTCAAGGATCAGTCGGTGTTATATATGTATTTGTATATATATATATATAAACGATCGATAATTATAAAAGTATATTAATAAATAAAAAAAGATAAAATAGAACGGTGGACGTTTGGATTTCGCCTGAAAACGAAGTAACAAAGGCCAAACAATAAGCGGATAAAACAAAATCGTGTTTATAAGGACTTGATCGAAAAGAAATTGGCGCGGCGTGACAAATAGGATAGATGAATTCACCAGCAATGAATTCGCAAAAGACTTGGAATACACTAAGAACGAAAAATTGAAGGTTTATTGACACGAAATAAGACACATAACTGAACCCTTAAGGTGCGGTTAAATCGAAAAACATAAAACCTAATTAAGAAAGGAAAACTAAACCTAATTAGGAAAGGAAAACTAAAAAGATAATTATCAGTCGCTAAAAGATAAATATGCTGATTTGGACAGCCAAACGAGCCCGGAAGGATTAAAAAGGCCATACATCACGGCACAAGCCGTGAGTTGCTTTCGGTTGCCCATTTCCACTCGAAATAACGTATTATGGTGAATTTCTGGACGCTGAACGCCAAATACCGATGTTGCCGATTTTGCCCTTCTTGCGGGACATTAGCTCTTCAATCTGCACCGCGATCTGTCCTGCATCAGAAATGGCGCAAAAAGGGGTGCAACACGAGGACTTCCAAGGAGGTCACCTGAACAAGTACTACTCTCGCCCAAGCACGCTTAACTGCGGAGTTCTGATGGGATCCGGTGCATTAGTGCTGGTATGATCGCACCCATCATATAATGCGCAGAACATAACATGATGCTTCTCAAGGATCACTCGGTGTTATATATGTATTTGTATATATATATATATATATATAAACGATCGATAATTATAAAAGTATATTAATAAATAAAAAAAGATAAAATAGAACGGTGGACGTTTGGCTTTCGCCTGAAAACGAAGTAACAAAGGCCAAACAATAAGCGGATAAAACAAAATCGTGTTTATAAGGACTTGATCGAAAAGAAATTGGCGCGGCGTGACAAATAGGATAGATGAATTCACCAGCAATGAATTCGCAAAAGACTTGGAATACACCAAGAACGAAAAATTGAAGGTTTATTGACACGAAATAAGACACATAACTGAACCCTTAAGGTGCGGTTAAATCGGAAAACATAAAACCGAATTAAGAAAGGAAAACTAAACCTAATTAGGAAAGGAAAACTAAAAAGATAATTATCAGCCGCTAAAAGATAAATATGCTGATTTGGCCAGCCAAACGAGCCCGGAAGGATTAAAAAGGCCATACATCACGGCTCAAGCAGTGAGTTGCGTTCGGTGGCCCGTTTCCAGTCGAAATAACGTATTATGGTGAATTTCTGGACGCTGAACGCCAAATACCGATGTTGCCGATTTTGCCCTTCTTGCGGGACATTAGCTCTTCAATCTGCACCGCGATCTGTCCTGCATCAGAAATGGCGCAAAAAGGGGTGCAACACGAGGACTTCCCAGGAGGTCACCTGAACAAGTACTACTCTCACCCAAGCACGCTTAACTGCGGAGTTCTGATGGGATCCGGTGCATTAGTGCTGGTATGATCGCACCCATCATATAATGCGCAGAACATAACATGATGCTTCTCAAGGATCAGTCGGTGTTATATATGTATTTGTATATATATATATAAACGATCGATAATTATAAAAGTATATTAATAAATAAAAAAAGATAAAATAGAACGGTGGACGTTTGGCTTTCGCCTGAAAACGAAGTAACAAAGGCCAAACAATAAGCGGATAAAACAAAATCGTGTTTATAAGGACTTGATCGAAAAGAAATTGGCGCGGCGTGACAAATAGGATAGATGAATTCACCAGCAATGAATTCGCAAAAGACTTGGAATACACCAAGAACGAAAAATTGAAGGTTTATTGACACGAAATAAGACACATAACTGAACCCTTAAGGTGCGGTTAAATCGGAAAACATAAAACCTAATTAAGAAAGGAAAACTAAACCTAATTAGGAAAGGAAAACTAAAAAGATAATTATCAGCCGCTAAAAGATAAATATGCTGATTTGGCCAGCCAAACGAGCCCTGAAGGATTAAAAAGGCCATACATCACGGCTCAAGCAGTGTGTTGTGTTCGGTGGCCCGTTTCCAGTCGAAATAACGTATTATGGTGAATTTCTGGACGCTGAACGCCAAATACCGATGTTGCCGATTTTGCCCTTCTTGCGGGACATTAGCTCTTCAATCTGCACCGCGATCTGTCCTGCATCAGAAATGGCGCAAAAAGGGGTGCAACACGAGGACTTCCCAGGAGGTCACCTGAACAAGTACTACTCTCGCCCAAGCACGCTTAACTGCGGAGTTCTGATGGGATCCGGTGCATTAGTGCTGGTATGATCGCACTCGTCATATAATGCGCAGAACATAACATGATGCTTCTCAAGGATCAGTCGGTGTTATATATGTATTTGTATATATATATATATATATATAAACGATCGATAATTATAAAAGTATATTAATAAATAAAAAAAGATAAAATAGAACGGTGGACGTTTGGCTTTCGCCTGAAAACGAAGTAACAAAGGCCAAACAATAAGCGGATAAAACAAAATCGTGTTTATAAGGACTTGATCGAAAAGAAATTGGCGCGGCGTGACAAATAGGACAGATGAATTCACCAGCAATGAATTCGCAAAAGACTTGGAATACACCAAGAACGAAAAATTGAAGGTTTATTGACACGAAATAAGACACATAACTGAACCCTTAAGGTGCGGTTAAATCGGAAAACATAAAACCTAATTAGGAAAGGAAAACTAAAAAGATAATTATCAGCCGCTAAAAGATAAATATGCTGATTTGGCCAGCCAAACGAGCCCGGAAGGATTAAAAAGGCCATACATCACGGCGCGCCGAGAGTTGCGTTCGGTGGCCCGTTTCCACTCGAAATAACGTATTATGGTGAATTTCTGGACGCTGAACGCCAAATACCGATGTTGCCGATTTTGCCCTTCTTGCGGGACATTAGCTCTTCAATCTGCACCGCGATCTGTCCTGCATCAGAAATGGCGCAAAAAGGGGTGCAACACGAGGACTTCCCAGGAGGTCACCTGAACAAGTACTACTCTCGCCCAAGCACGCTTAACTGCGGAGTTCTGATGGGATCCGGTGCATTAGTGCTGGTATGATCGCACCCGTCATATAATGCGCAGAACATAACATGATGCTTCTCAAGGATCAGTCGGTGTTATATATGTATTTGTATATATATATATATAAACGATCGATAATTATAAAAGTATATTAATAAATAAAAAAAGATAAAATAGAACGGTGGACGTTTGGCTTTCGCCTGAAAACGAAGTAACAAAGGCCAAACAATAAGCGGATAAAACAAAATCGTGTTTATAAGGACTTGATCGAAAAGAAATTGGCGCGGCGTGACAAATAGGATAGATGAATTCACCAGCAATGAATTCGCAAAAGACTTGGAATACACCAAGAACGAAAAATTGAAGGTTTATTGACACGAAATAAGACACATAACTGAACCCTTAAGGTGCGGTTAAATCGGAAAACATAAAACCTAATTAAGAAAGGAAAACTAAACCTAATTAGGAAAGGAAAACTAAAAAGATAATTATCAGCCGCTAAAAGATAAATATGCTGATTTGGCCAGCCAAACGAGCCCGGAAGGATTAAAAAGGCCATACATCACGGCGCAAGCCGTGAGTTGCGTTCGGTTGCCCGTTTCCCCTCGAAATAACGTATTATGGTGAATTTCTGGACGCTGAACGCGAAATACCGATGTTGCCGATTTTGCCCTTCTTGCGGGACATTAGCTCTTCAATCTGCACCGCGATCTGTCCTGCATCAGAAATGGCGCAAAAAGGGGTGCAACACGAGGACTTCCCAGGAGGTCACCTGAACAAGTACTACTCTCGCCCAAGCACGCTTAACTGCGGAGTTCTGATGGGATCCGGTGCATTAGTGCTGGTATGATCGCACCCGTCATATAATGCGCAGAACATAACATGATGCTTCTCAAGGATCAGTCGGTGTTATATATGTATTTGTATATATATGTATATATAAACGATCGATAATTATAAAAGTATATTAATAAATAAAAAAAGATAAAATAGAACGGTGGACGTTTGGCTTTCGCCTGAAAACGAAGTAACAAAGGCCAAACAATAAGCGGATAAAACAAAATCGTGTTTATAAGGACTTGATCGAAAAGAAATTGGCGCGGCGTGACAAATAGGATAGATGAATTCACCAGCAATGAATTCGCAAAAGACTTGGAATACACCAAGAACGAAAAATTGAAGGTTTATTGACACGAAATAAGACACATAACTGAACCCTTAAGGTGCGGTTAAATCGGAAAACATAAAACCTAATTAAGAAAGGAAAACTAAACCTAATTAGGAAAGGAAAACTAAAAAGATAATTATCAGCCGCTAAAAGATAAATATGCTGATTTGGCCAGCCAAACGAGCCCGGAAGGATTAAAAAGGCCATACATCACGGCGCAAGCCGTGAGTTGCGTTCGGTTGCCCGTTTCCCCTCGAAATAACGTATTATGGTGAATTTCTGGACGCTGAACGCGAAATACCGATGTTGCCGATTTTGCCCTTCTTGCGGGACATTAGCTCTTCAATCTGCACCGCGATCTGTCCTGCATCAGAAATGGCGCAAAAAGGGGTGCAACACGAGGACTTCCCAGGAGGTCACCTGAACAAGTACTACTCTCGCCCAAGCACGCTTAACTGCGGAGTTCTGATGGGATCCGGTGCATTAGTGCTGGTATGATCGCACCCGTCATATAATGCGCAGAACATAACATGATGCTTCTCAAGGATCAGTCGGTGTTATATATGTATTTGTATATATATGTATATATAAACGATCGATAATTATAAAAGTATATTAATAAATAAAAAAAGATAAAATAGAACGGTGGACGTTTGGCTTTCGCCTGAAAACGAAGTAACAAAGGCCAAACAATAAGCGGATAAAACAAAATCGTGTTTATAAGGACTTGATCGAAAAGAAATTGGCGCGGCATGACAAATAGGACAGATGAATTCACCAGCAATGAATTCGCAAAAGACTTGGAATACACCAAGAACAAAAAATTGAAGGTTTATTGACAGGAAATAAGACACATAACTGAACCCTTAAGGTGCGGTTAAATCGGAAAACATAAAACCTAATTAAGAAAGGAAAACTAAACCTAATTAGGAAAGGAAAACTAAAAAGATAATTATCAGCCGCTAAAAGATAAATATGCTGATTTGGCCAGCCAAACGAGCCTGGAAGGATTAAAAAGGCCATACATCACGGCTGAAGCAGTGAGTTGCGTTCGGTGGCCCGTTTCCAGTCGAAATAATGTATTATGGTGAATTTCTGGACGCTGAACGCCAAATACCGATGTTGCCGATTTTGCCCTTCTTGCGCGACATTAGCTCTTCAATCTGCACCGCGATCTGTCCTGCATCAGAAATGGCGCAAAAAGGGGTGCAACACGAGGACTTCCCAGGAGGTCACCTGAACAAGTACTACTCTCGCCCAAGCACGCTTAACTGCGGAGTTCTGATGGGATCCGGTGCATTAGTGCTGGTATGATCGCACCCGTCATATAATGCGCAGAACATAACATGATGCTTCTCAAGGATCAGTCGGTGTTATATATGTATTTGTATATATATATATAAACGATCGATAATTATAAAAGTATATTAATAAATAAAAAAAGATAAAATAGAACGGTGGACGTTTGGCTTTCGCCTGAAAACGAAGTAACAAAGGCCAAACAATAAGAGGATAAAACAAAATCGTGTTTATAAGGACTTGATCGAAAAGAAATTGACGCGGCGTGACAAATAGGATAGATGAATTCACCATCAATGAATTCGCAAAAGACTTGGAATACACCAAGAATGAAAAATTGAAGGTTTATTGACACTAAATAAGACACATAACTGAACCCTTAAGGTGCGGTTAAATCGGAAGACATAAAACCTAATTAAGAAAGGAAAACTAAACCTAATTAGGAAAGGAAAACTAAAAAGATAATTATCAGCTGCTAAAAGATAAATATGCTGATTTGGCCAGCCAAACGAGCCCGGAAGGATTAAAAAGGCCATACATCACGGCCCAAGCAGTGAGTTGCGTTCGGTGGCCCGTTTCCAGTCGAAATAACGTATTATGGTGAATTTCTGGACGCTGAACGCCAAATACCGATGTTGCCGATTTTGCCCTTCTTGCGCGACATTAGCTCTTCAATCTGCACCGCGATCTGTCCTGCATCAGAAATGGTGCAAAAAGGGGTGCAACACGAGGACTTCCCAGGAGGTCACCTGAACAAGTACTACTCTCGCCCAAGCACGCTTAACTGCGGAGTTCTGATGGGATCCGGTGCATTAGTGCTGGTATGATCGCACCCGTCATATAATGCGCAGAACATAACATGATGCTTCTCAAGGATCAGTCGGTGTTATATATGTATTTGTATATATATATATAAACGATCGATAATTATAAAAGTATATTAATAAATAAAATAGGATAAAATAGAACGGTGGACGTTTGGCATTCGCCTGAAAACGAAGTAACAAAGGCCAAACAATAAGCAGATAAAACAAAATCGTGTTTATAAGGACTTGATCGAAAAGAAATTGGCGCGGCGTGACAAATAGAATAGATGAATTCACCAGCAATGAATTCGCAAAAGACTTGGAATACACCAAGAACGAAAAATTGAAGGTTTATTGACACGAAATAAGACACATAACTGAACCCTTAAGGTGCGGTTAAATCGAAAAACATAAAACCTAATTAAGAAAGGAAAACTAAACCTAATTAGGAAAGGAAAACTAAAAAGATAATTATCAGCCGCTAAAAGATAAATATGCTGATTTGGCCAGCCAAACGAGCCCGAAAGGATTAAAAAGGCCATACATCACGGCGAATGCAGTGAGTTGCGTTCGGTGGCCCGTTTCCACTCGAAATAACGTATTATGGTGAATTTCTGGACGCTGAACGCCAAATACCGATGTTGTCGATTTTGCCCTTCTTGCGCGACATTAGCTCTTCAATCTGCACCACGATCTGTCCTGCATCAGAAATGGCACAAAAAAGGGTGCAACACGAGAACTTCCCAGGAGGTCACCCATCCTACTACTACTCTCGCCCAAGCACGCTTAACTACGGAGTTCTGATGGGATCCGGTGCATTAGTGCTGGTATGATCGCACCCGTCATATAATGCGCAGAACATAACATGATGCTTCTCAAGGATCAGTCGGTGTTATATATGTATTTGTATCTATATATATACATATAAACGATCGATAATTATAAAAGTATATTAATAAATAAAAAAGATAAAATAGAACAGTGGACGTTTGGCTTTCGCCTGAAAACGAAGTAACAAAGGCCAAACAATAAGCGGATAAAACAAAATCGTGTTTATAAGGACTTGATCGAAAAGAAATTGACGCGGCGTGACAAATAGGATAGATGAATTCACCATCAATGAATTCGCAAAAGACTTGGAATACACCAAGAACGAAAAATTGAAGGTTTATTGACACGAAATAAGACACATAACTGAACCCTTAAGGTGCGGTTAAATCGGAAAACATAAAACCTAATTAAGAAAGGAAAACTAAACCTAATTAGGAAAGGAAAACTAAAAAGATAATTATCAGCCGCTAAAAGATAAATATGCTGATTTGGCCAGCCAAACGAGCCCGGAAGGATTAAAAAGGACATACATCACGGCTCAAGCAGTGAGTTGCGTTCAGTGGCCCGTTTCCAGTCGAAATAACGTATTATGGTGAATTTCTGGACGCTGAACGCCATATACCGATGTTGCCGATTTTGCCCTTCTTGCGCGACATTAGCTCTTCAATCTGCACCGCGATCTGTCCTGCATCAGAAATGGCGCAAAAAGGGGTGCAACACGAGGACTTCCCAGGAGGTCACCTGAACAAGTACTACTCTCGCCCAATCACGCTTAACTACGGAGTTCTGATGGGATCCGGTGCATTAGTGCTGGTATGATCGCACCCGTCATATAATGCGCAGAACATAACATGATGCTTCTCAAGGATCAGTCGGTGTTATATATGTATTTGTATATATATATATATAAACGATCGATAATTATAAAAGTATATTAATAAATAAAAAAAGATAAAATAAAACGGTGGACGTTTGGCTTTCGCCTGAAAACGAAGTAACAAAGGCCAAACAATAAGCGGATAAAACAAAATCGTGTTTATAAGGACTTGATCGAAAAGAAATTGGCGCGGCGTGACAAATAGGATAGATGAATTCACCAGCAATGAATTCGCAAAAGACTTGGAATACACCAAGAACGAAAAATTGAAGGTTTATTGACACGAAATAAGACACATAACTGAACCCTTAAGGTGCGGTTAAATCGAAAAACATAAAACCTAATTAAGAAAGGAAAACTAAACCTAATTAGGAAAGGAAAACTAAAAAGATAATTATCAGCCGCTAAAAGATAAATATGCTGATTTGGCCAGCCAAACGAGCCCGGAAGGATTAAAAAGGCCATACATCACGGCGCATGTAGTTAGTTGCGTTCGGTGGCCCGTTTCCACTCGAAATAACGTATTATGGTGAATTTCTGGACGCTGAACGCCAAATACCGATGTTGTCGATTTTGCCCTTCTTGCGCGACATTAGCTCTTCAATCTGCACCGCGATCTGTCCTGCATCAGAAATGGCGCAAAAAGGGGTGCAACACGAGGACTTCCCAGGAGGTCACCCATCCTAGTACTACTCTCGCCCAAGCACGCTTAACTGCGGAGTTCTGATGGGATCCGGTGCATTAGTGCTGGTATGATCGCACCCGCCATATAATGCGCAGAACATAACATGATGCTTCTCAAGGATCAGTCGGTGTTATATATGTATTTGTATATATATATACATATAAACGATCGATAATTATAAAAGTATATTAATAAATAAAAAAAGATAAAATAGAACGGTGGACGTTTGGCTTTCGCCTGAAACGAAGTAACAAAGGCCAAACAATAAGCGGATAAAACAAAATCGTGTTTATAAGGACTTGATCGAAAAGAAATTGACGCGGCGTGACAAATAGGATAGATGAATTCACCATCAATGAATTCGCACAAGACTTGGAATACACCAAGAACGAAAAATTGAAGGTTTATTGACACGAAATAAGACACATAACTGAACCTTTAAGGTGCGGTTAAATCGGAAAACATAAAACCTAATTAAGAAAGGAAAACTAAACCTAATTAGGAAAGGAAAACTAAAAAGATAATTATCAGCCGCTAAAAGATAAATATGCTGATTTGGCCAGCCAAACGAGCCCGGAAGGATTAAAAAGGCCATACATCACGGCTCAAGCAGTGAGTTGCGTTCGGTGGCCCGTTTCCAGTCGAAATAACGTATTATGGTGAATTTCTGGACGCTGAATGCCAAATACCGATGTTGCCGATTTTGCCCTTCTTGCGCGACATTAGCTCTTCAATCTGCACCGCGATCTGTCCTGCATCAGAAATGGCGCAAAAAGGGGTGCAACACGAGGACTTCCCAGGAGGTCACCTGAACAAGTACTACTCTCGCCCAAGCACGCTTAACTGCGGAGTTCTGATGGGATCCGGTGCATTAGTGCTGGTATGATCGCACCCGTCATATAATGCGCAGAACATAACATGATGCTTCTCAAGGATCAGTCGGTGTTATATATGTATTTGTATATATATATATATATAAACGATCGATAATTATAAAAGTGTATTAATAAATAAAAAAAGATAAAATAGAACGGTGGACGTTTGGCTTTCGCTTGAAAACGAAGTAACAAAGGCTAAACAATGAGCGGTTAAAACAAAATCGTGTTTATAAGGACTTGATCGAAAAGAAATTGGCGCGGCGTGACAAATAGGATAGATGAATTCACCAGCAATGAATTCGCAAAAGACTTGGAATACACCAAGAACGAAAAATTGAAGGTTTATTGACACGAAATAAGACACATAACTGAACCCTTAAGGTGCGGTTAAATTGGAAAACGTAAAACCTAATTAAGAAAGGAAAACTAAACCTAATTAGGAAAGGAAAACTAAAAAGATAATTATCAGCCGCTAAAAGATAAATATGCTGATTTGGCCAGCCAAACGAGCCCGGAAGGATTAAAAAGGCCATACATCACAGCGCATGCAGTGAGTTGCGTTCTGTGGCCCGTTTCCACTCGAAATAACGTATTATGGTGAATTTCTGGACGCTGAACGCCAAATACTGATGTTGTCGATTTTGCCCTTCTTGCGCGACATTAGCTCTTCAATCTGCACCGCGATCTGTCCTGCATCAGAAATGGCGCAAAAAGGGGTGCAACACGAGGACTTCCCAGGAGGTCACCCATCCTAGTACTACTCTCGCCCAAGCACGCTTAACTGCGAAGTTCTGATGGGATCCGGTGCATTAGTGCTGGTATGATCGCACCCGTCATATAATGCGCAGAACATAACATGATGCTTCTCAAGGATCAGTCGGTGTTATATATGTATTTGTATATATATATATATATATAAACGATCGATAATTATAAAAGTATATTAATAAATAAAAAAGATAAAATAGAACGGCGGACGTTTGGCTTTCGCCTGAAAACGAAGTAACAAAGGCCAAACAATAAGCGGATAAAACAAAATCGTGTTTATAAGGACTTGATCGAAAAGAAATTGACGCGGCGTGACAAATAGGATAGATGAATTCACCATCAATGAATTCGCAAAAGACTTGGAATACACCAAGAACGAAAAATTGAAGGTTTATTGACACGAAATAAGACACATAACTGAACCCTTAAGGTGCGGTTAAATCGGAAAACATAAAACCTAATTAAGAAAGGAAAACTAAACCTAATTAGGAAAGGAAAACTAAAAAAATAATTATCAGCCGCTAAAAGATAAATATGCTGATTTGGCCAGCCAAACGAGCCCGGAAGGATTAAAAAGGCCATACATCACGGCTCAAGCAGTGAGTTGCGTTCGGTGGCCCGTTTCCAGTCGAAATAACGTATTATGGTGAATTTCTGGACGCTGAACGCCAAATACCGATGTTGCCGATTTTGCCCTTCTTGCCCGACATTAGCTCTTCAATCTGCACCGCGATCTGTCCTGCATTAGAAATGGCGCAAAAAGGGGTGCAACACAAGGACTTCCCAGGAGGTCACCTGAACAAGTACTACTCTCGCCCAAGCACGCTTAACTGCGGAGTTCTGATGGGATCCGGTGCATTAGTGCTGGTATGATCGCACCCGTCATATAATGCGCAGAACATAACATGATGCTTCTCAAGGATCAGTCGGTGTTATATATGTATTTGTATATATATATAAACGATCGATAATTATAAAAGTATATTAATAAATAAAAAAAGATAAAATAGAACGGTGGACGTTTGGCTTTCGCCTGAAAACGAAGTAACAAAGGCCAAACAATAAGCGGATAAAAAAATCGTGTTTATAAGGACTTGATCGAAAAGAAATTGGCGCGGCGTGACAAATAGGATAGATGAATTCACCAGCAATGAATTCGCAAAAGACTTGGAATACACCAAGAACGAAAAATTGAAGGTTTATTGACACGAAATAAGACACATAACTGAACCCTTAAGGTGCGGTTAAATCGGAAAACATAAAACTTAATTAAGAAAGGAAAACTAAACCTAATTAGGAAAGGAAAACTAAAAAGATAATTATCAGCCGCTAAAAAATAAATATGCTGATTTGGCCAGCCAAACGAGCCCGGAAGGATTAAAAAGGCCATACGTCACGGCGCATGCAGTGAGTTACGTTCGGTGGCCCGTTTCCACTCGAAATAACGTATTCTGGTGAATTTCTGGACGCTGAACGCCAAATACCGATGTTGCCGATTTTGCCCATCTTGCGCTCTATTAGCTCTTCAATCTGCACCGCGATCTGTCCTGCTTCAGAAATGGCGCAAAAAGGGGTGCAACACGAGGACTTCCCAGGAGGTCACCTGAACAAGTACTACTCTCGCCCAAGCACGCTTAACTGCGGTGTTCTGATGGGATCCGGTGCATTAGTGCTGGTATGATCGCACCCGTCATATAATGCGCAGAACATAACAAGATGCTTCTCAAGGATCAGTCGGTGTTATATATGTATTTGTATATATATATATATATAAACGATCGATAATTATAAAAGTATATTAATAAATAAAAAAAGATAAAATAGAACGGTGGACGTTTGGCTTTCGCCTGAAAACGAAGTAACAAAGGCCAAACAATAAGCGGATAAAAAAAATCGTGTTTATAAGGACTTGATCGAAAAGAAATTGGCGCGGCGTGACAAATAGGATAGATGAATTCACCAGCAATGAATTCGCAAAAGACTTGGAATACACCAAGAACGAAAAATTGAAGGTTAATTGACACGAAATAAGACACATAACTGAACCCTTAAGGTGCGGTTAAATCGGAAAACATAAAACTTAATTAAGAAAGGAAAACTAAACCTAATTAGGAAAGGAAAACTAAAAAGATAATTATCAGCCGCTAAAACATAAATATGCTGATTTGGCCAGCCAAACGAGCCCGGAAGGATTAAAAAGGCCATACGTCACGGCGCATGCAGTGAGTTGCGTTCGGTTGCCCGTTTCCACTCGAAATAACGTATTCTGGTGAATTTCTGGACGCTGAACGCCAAATACCGATGTTGTTGATTTTGCCCTTCTTGCGCGACATTAGCTCTTCAATCTGCACCGCGATCTGTCCTGCATCAGAAATGGCGCAAAAAGGGGTGCAACACGAGGACTTCCCAGGAGGTCACCCATCCTAGTACTACTCTCGCCCAAGCACGCTTAACTGCGGAGTTCTGATGGGATCCGGTGCATTAGTGCTGGTATGATCGCACCCGTCATATAATGCGCAGAACATAACATGATGCTTCTCAAGGATCAGTCGGTGTTATATATGTATTTGTATATATATATATAAACGATCGATAATTATAAAAGTATATTAATAAATAAAAAAAGATAAAATAGAACGGTGGACGTTTGGCTTTCGCCTGAAAACGAAGTAACAAAGGCCAAACAATAAGCGGATAAAACAAAATCGTGTTTATAAGGACTTGATCGAAAAGAAATTGACGCGGCGTGACAAATAGGATAGATGAATTCACCATCAATGAATTCGCAAAAGACTTGGAATACACCAAGAACGAAAAATTGAAGGTTTATTGACACGAAATAAGACACATAACTGAACCCTTAAGGTGCGGTTAAATCGGAAAACATAAAATCTAATTAAGAAAGGAAAACTAAACCTAATTAGGAAAGGAAAACTAAAAAGATAATTATCAGCCGCTAAAAGATAAATATGCTGATTTGGCCAGCCAAACGAGCCCGGAAGGATTAAAAAGGCCATACATCACGGCTCAAGCAGTGAGTTGCGTTCGGTGGCCCGTTTCCAGTCGAAATAACGTATTATTGTGAATTTCTGGACGCTGAACGCCAAATACCGATGTTGCCGATTTTGCCCTTCTTGCGCGACATTAGCTCTTCAATCTGCACCGCGATCTGTCCTGCATCAGAAATGGCGCAAAAAGGGGTGCAACACAAGGACTTCCCAGGAGGTCACCTGAACAAGTACTACTCTCGCCCAAGCACGCTTAACTGCGGAGTTCTGATGGGATCCGGTGCATTAGTGCTGGTATGATCGCACCCGTCATATAATGCGCAGAACATAACATGATGCTTCTCAAGGATCAGTCGGTGTTATATATGTATTTGTATATATATATATATATATAAACGATCGATAATTGTAAAAGTATATTAATAAATAAAAAAAGATAAAATAGAACGGTGGACGTTTGGCTTTCGCCTGAAAACGAAGTAACAAAGGCCAAACAATAAGCGGATAAAACAAAATCGTGTTTATAAGGACTTGATCGAAAAGAAATTGGCGCGGCGTGACAAATAGGATAGATGAATTCACCAGCAATGAATTCGCAAAAGACTTGGAATACACCAAGAACGAAAAATTGAAGGTTTATTGACACGAAATAAGACACATCACTGAACCCTTAAGGTGCGGTTAAATCGGAAAACATAAAACCTAATTAAGAAAGGAAAACTAAACCTAATTAGGAAAGGAAAACTAAAAAGATAATTATCAGCCGCTAAAAGATAAATATGCTGATTTGGCCAGCCAAACGAGCCCGGAAGGATTAAAAAGGCCATACATCACGGCCCAAGCAGTGAGTTGCGTTCGGTGGCCCGTTTCCACTCGAAATAACGTATTATGGTGAATTTCTGGACGCTGAACGCCAAATACCGATGTTGCCGATTTTGCCCTTCTTGCGCGACATTAGCTCTTCAATCTGCACCGCGATCTGTCCTGCATCAGAAATGGCGCAAAAAGGGGCGCAACACGAGGACTTCCCAGGAGGTCACCTGAACAAGTACTACTCTCGCCCAAGCACGCTTAACTGCGGAGTTCTGATGGGATCCGGTGCATTAGTGCTGGTATGATCGCACCCGTCATATAATGCGCAGAACATAACATGATGCTTCTCAAGGATCAGTCGGTGTTATATATGTATTTGTATATATATATATATATATAAACGATCGATAATTATAAAAGTATATTAATAAATAAAAAAGATAAAATAGAACGGTGGACGTTTGGCTTTCGCCTGAAAACGAAGTAACAAAGGCCAAACAATAAGCGGATAAAACAAAATTATGTTTATAAGGACTTGATCGAAAAGAAATTGACGCGGCGTGACAAATAGGATAGATGAATTCACCATCAATGAATTCGCAAAAGACTTGGAATACACCAAGAACAAAAAATTGAAGGTTTATTGATACGAAATAAAACACATAACTGAACCCTTAAGGTGCGGTTAAATCGGAAAACATAAAACCTAATTAAGAAAGGAAAACTAAACCTAATTAGGAAAGGAAAACTAAAAAGATAATTATCAGCCGCTGATAAGCCGTGTTTACACGACTTATTAAGTCAACAATTCCCACTGATTGACATTCAAGGTCATATGAACAGATGCTTGCTAATGTATTTTTTGCATTACAGGTACTTATGAGGACTTATGAGGAATCGCGCGCAAAAGATGGCCCTTGTGCCTAAAATTCACCAATTGGAGTTCTGGCCGGTCTGGGCCTAGTTTGGTCCGCACCGCATCCGAGAGAGACCGAGTATGCCGCACCAGGAGCTCGGAAGGGCCACCCGAGGAATCATACCGGGTCTGCCGAGAATGCCGAGTACCGAAACCTTGATATCGGGCCAGCCGAGAAAATGCGGTCGCAACCCAGGAGCAACCGGGCTGGCTGGGGAATGCATCCGGGTATCGCCGGGCTGACCGGGAAGCTATCCTTGTCGGTCGCCCAAGCTCTAAATCCTATTCGAAATTCTGGTTTCAAGGTCCTAACATCAAGTACACATGACCACCTTTCTACCAAGACCAAAACATCGAATGACCTGCTATCCTAAGCCGAACCAAATCGAGCTTCAAGGTCCGAGTACGATTAGCGCCGAATCAAATGTCCTATTCAAGCCCTTATTGGCCAATCGTCATTCCAATCATCTAATGGCATTTCTGGCTTGAAAGACTGGTCTTCATATTGATCAAGCATGATAGATGACCTGCTAGCCCGGTGAAATTCGAAGGTAAAGGTCCCGAGCCCGGTTAAGGCCAATATATGGCACAAATGGGAAATTGTGGAATTCATCATAGTTCGAGGCATATTCTGACTTAGCTCTCTTCTTAAGAAAGTCTTAGAATTGTCTAAAGAAGCCAAATCCACCGGCCAAAATCACAAAACAGCAATCCATTTTTGGTCTCCCCAAATGGCCTACAATTCAAGGGCAAAGTCAAGAGTTGACCGTTGACCATTCCCTTGACTTTCTCGGCTCGTCCTTCGAGGTGCTGACGTCGGCCTCCGTGTGCTTCTTCCAATGCAAAGTTCACAATGCCAATTCCCCTATGGAGAGAAGGTTCTAGGTCTTTACTAGTGCCAAACCGCTTATGCCACTCAACTTGGAGATCAAGTCTCATCCAAGGGCCTAGAATCCTCCTCATTTCCTATAAAAGAACTCCCTCATTCCCTTGGAAATTGTTCCACAATTTGTGATTGTTCCTTTTGTTCCGGAAATCTAGCAATACAAGTGTCCTTTATTCCTTTTGCACTTCTCTCTCTACTCCTTCTCGTATTTTACATTTCCATTTACTTATGCAAGGCTATTGTATTCACCCCATGAATACTAGTAGCTAAATCTCTCGATCTAGTTGTGGGTTCGTAATTGCAACCATGTTTTGAGGCACCGCACTTACATTTTCTATCTCGTTACTTGTCCTTGTGCTTAATCTATGGGTCGAGAGCTACGTTAAGTGGACGTCTAGCCACAAAGTTTAGCGAAGGCTCGAGACCCTATTGTTATCATCTACCGGATACTAGCCGTGATGGTAGATAGTAACACTTAGGCCAAGTGGGTTTGTTTGGGGTAAGGTTTCGAAGTACCACCTAGACGGAGTACGAAGACGTGACCTAGTCTGCGCGACTCGAACCCCCATGCACTTCCGCGCGACCTAAGAAAGGACTAGGACCGGCGCTCCCTTCAACTTGCGTTCGATGAGCTACCTTAGCCGGGGCTCAAGAGCACGACCTAGTCGGCGTGCTACGAACTAACGCAAAGGAAGCCAAGGTCAAGGGCGCGTTCCTTAGCCGGAACGGCGCACCATGAGATAGATTTATCCACATAGTGCCAAGGATAAACATGTAGCAAAGAACCCACGACTAGATATTTCTCATATTACACTTTATTCACGTACTTGTCATTTACTTTCTTTAAAACCCAAAACCCCAACTGTTGCATTTCATTTTCTTTTACTTACAAGCAGTTGAACCTGGTTCTCACCATTGTTGCTTAGATATCCAAGAGGTTCACACCTCATAGGGAGATAACTCTCCCTCCACGCACATTCAAGTGTGATTCGATGATCTAAGCAGATTTTGGTGAAAATCTGTTCTTGCTTCCACGAGACCTACGAGTAACCAAGCTAACTCCCTTGGGTTCGACCCTTACTTGCCGCTCTACTATCTTTAGTGAGCCAATGGAGAGGAGTTTATAAATTTCAATTTGCAAGGTCTTAACGACGCCTTGTCAAATTTGGCGCCGTTGCCGGGGAGTTAGTTGTATTTGGTGAAGTTTGGTCTTAGTTTATTTCCTTTCTTTTCATTTTTGGGGTTATTTGTGCCGAGTGCGAGTCATGTCGCACGCTGGTAGTCGCATGGGCGACAATATCATCGACGAGAGAGTCGACGATTTCGTGGAACACCCCGAGGACCCGCCTCCATTTTACGATGACCCCGAACGGCTCATTCGAGAGCGAAATCGCATCGCGCGCGAGGCCGCGAGACGAGACCCGGGAGCGCCCGAGGTCCGACACGAGGCCGGCCCTAGGCCGGTACCTCGCCCATTCCCGCCTGCGCAACAGCGCGCTCCGCGTCACGAGCCGTTACACGATGCGCTATACGACGAGTTCGAGGACATACGCGAGCCGACCATGGGCGAACTTTCGGCCCCGAACTTTCGAAATCAGCCATGGTGCATCTACGAAGGCTCAAAAATGGAGAACATCGTCATCAACACGGCCGTAGTGCACTATTTGCCGAAGTTCGCTGGTAACCAAGGAGAGTCCGCGGTCATGCACCTTCAACGTTTTCATGGCGTGTGCCAAAATATGCGCCCACCTGGGATCGATGTGGCGGACTTCAAGCTCAAGGCGTTCTTCTTCTCGGTTGTCGATGCGGCGAATGATTGGTTCCTCTCACTACCGTCCGGAAGCATTCGTACGTGGGGCCAAATGCAAAAGAAGTTCCTCGACAAATACTACCCAGCCGGTCGAGCCATTCAAGTGCGGAGGCAACTCCAAGAAATTAAGCAAGGGGCGAACGAGTCGATGTACGACTACCTCGAGAAATTTAATCGACTCGAGCGAAGTTGTTGCAACCTCGGATTGCCCGAGAAACTGGTGGTCGAGTACTTGTTGGATGGGTTCCGCCCGCTCGATAAAATGCTCCTCGATGCCTCGGCTGGAGGCACGATGATGAGCCTGCCCTTGAGCGGAATCCGGGAACTAGTCACGAAGGTAGCCGAGAATGCGAGGTTTCGCGAGGAAACGACTCGGCAAGAAGAGTTCTCTCGCACGAAAAGCGTGGCCAAGGCCGAGTCACCAGTGCAACCTATTGCGGAGCAGTTGAAGGAGATGAGAGAAATGAAGGAAATGATGGCGACTTTGATTAGGAGGCAGCCGGTAGTGGTGAAGCCGTGCGAGTTTTGTGGCGCATCGGACCACAAGACCGATGCGTGCCCGACGTTGTTCGAAGAGGACCCGGTAGAGGTCAATGCGATAGACGGGCACCAGGCCTACAACAATCGCCCCGGGCCAAATCAGGCCTATGGACGCGCACCGCCCGGCCAGGACTGGCGGAACAAAGCGCCGAGGGAAGGGCACCAGCAGTTCCATCACGCGCAGCAAGGCGCACCCCAGGCGAGCCAGGGCTACTATCGCCCGCCGAACCGGCAATTCCAGCAGAACGGGCCCGGACAATATCAGCGAGGGCCGAGCCATGACCAGGCCGGTCCGAGTAATCGAGGCCCTGGCAAGACACTCGAGGAAATTGTGAAGGAACTGGCCATTACAGTGCAGCAGCAGCAGATAAAGACGGACAGGGCCATTGCGGACCTCGCCAAGCAAGTTTCCCAGATCGCCATCGACGTGGCCGAGCTAAAGAGCGAGCCAGGCAGGCTCCCCTCGCAAACTGTGAAAAACCCTCGAGGAACTGTGAGCGCTGTGACGCTTAGGAGTGCGGGGAGGCTAGCCGAGGATGAGCCAGGCGCAGATGAGGAAGTGGGTCAAGAAGAGTCCGAGGAGGAACAGATGGAGCCCGAGGCATTCGGCCATATCGGGCCGGACGCGGCCGATACGCGCGAGCCAGACACGACCGAAGAACGCAGCGAGGACTCGGTGCGCGCACTTGAGAACGAAGACCCGCGCCCTGTACCTGAGGCCGATAATGCGAATACTAGCGCGCCACTTCCGTTCCCCGTCCTTGCTCGAGCCCCCAGGAAATATGTGATGGACAAGGACGTATGGGACCTGTTCAGCAAGGTTGAAATAAATATTCCTCTCCTCGAGGCCATCAAACAAATTCCCAGATATGCTAAGTTTTTGAAGGAATTGTGCACGAATAGAAGGAGAGGTCCTCGAGTGGACCAAGAGCTGATGAGTAGGAATGTGTCAGCCGTGATCCAATGAAAGGTTCCGCCCAAATGCGGGGATCCAGGCACCTACACCATTCCTTGCACGATAGGCAACATTCGAATCGAGAATTGCATGCTAGACCTGGGAGCTTCGATCAATGTCCTGCCTTATTCGATCTACTCGTGCCTTAGGATAGGGCCTCTCGAGCCAGCTGGGCTCACCATTCAGTTGGCGGACCGATCGTTGAAACAGCCGGAAGGAAAAATCGAGGATGTGCTAGTGCAAGTGGGAGAGCTCGTATTCCCAGCGGACTTCTATGTCCTAAAGATGGAGAACTGTAGGCCAGGAGATCATGCGCCTATTCTACTAGGCTGGCCCTTCTTGAAAACGTCGAAAATGAAGATTGATTGTGATAGCGGGACCTTGTCGATGGAGGTCGAGGGAGAAGTTTTTAGCTTCGACATTTTCCGGGCCATGAAGCACCCTTTTGAGTTCGAGTCAGTCCATGCGCTCGACACCCTCGACGATCTAATCGAGGAGCTCCATCCGGAACGCGAGGAGGACCCGCTCGAGCTCGCGCTAATAAATGCCGTGTATGCGCACGAGGACTCATACGAGCTGGCCGATGGCGTCCGGGACGCGCTGCTAGCGCTCGAAGTTTCTCGACCCTTGACCCGGTACTACGAGGCGTGCGAGGTGCGGCTATTCAAGGCCAAATCTACGGTACCGTCCATTGAGCAAGCCCCCGAGGTCGAGCTCAAGCCCCTACCTGAGCATTTAAAGTACGCCTTCCTTGGCAAGAATAACACTCTTCCAGTCATCATAAAGAATGGGCTTGGTGCGGACCAGGAGCGGCGTCTTGTCGAGGTCCTGGGCCGGCACAAACTGGCCATCGGGTGGACTCTTGCGGATATTCGAGGAATTAGCCCGGCTGTGTGCATGCATCGTATTTTGCTCGAGGATGGTGCAAAGCCATCGAGGGAACCACAGCGCCGATTGAACCCGATCATGATGGAAGTGGTCCAGAAGGAGATCCAAAAGCTGCTCGATGCAGACGTGATTTATCCGATCTCGGATAGCCAATGGGTGAGCCCAGTTCATGTGGTGCCGAAGAAGACCGGCATAACAGTCGAGGAAAATGCCGAGGGGAAAATGGTCGCGACTCGAGTAAAGAACGGATGGAGGATGTGCATCGACTATAGAAAGCTAAATGCCGTCACGAGGAAGGATCACTTTCCCCTCCCATTCATCGACCAAATGCTCGACCGCCTAGCCGGCAAGCCCTATTTCTGTTTCCTCGACGGGTTCTCGGGCTACAACCAGATTCCTATCGCACCCGAGGACCAGGAAAAGACGACGTTCACGTGCCCGTTCGGTACCTTCGCGTTCCGCCGCATGTCCTTCGGCCTTTGCAATGCGCCCGGCACGTTCCAGCGGGTCGTCACGAGCATTTTCTCGGATATGATTGGGTCGATGATCGAGGTCTTCATGGATGACTTCACAGTTTATGGGAGCTCGTTCGACGCGTGCTTAGAGAACTTGAGCGCCGTCTTGGCTCGATGTGTCTCGATGAACCTAGTGCTCAACTACGAAAAATGCCATTTCATGGTAACTCATGGGGTCGTCTTGGGACACATCGTCTCGCACGAAGGGATTAGGGTCGATGAGGCCAAAATTGACGTAATATCTACTCTCCCCTATCCCACGACTGTGCGAGACATCAAGTCTTTTCTTGGGCACGCTGGGTTCTACAGGCGATTTATTAAGGACTTTTCGAAGAAAGCCTTGCCTCTCTCGACCTTGCTCCAGAAGGACGTTCCTTTCGAGTTCACGGACGCGTGCCAAGCGGCATTCGACGAGCTGAAACAGGCGCTCACCAGCGCACCTATCATTTGCGCGCCCGACTGGACTCAGCCCTTCGAGGTCATGTGCGATGCGAGCGACTACGCGGTAGGCGCGGTACTTGGCCAGCGGATCGAGCGAAGGCCGGTAGTGATCTACTACGCATCGAGGACTCTCGACACAGCGCAAAGGAACTATTCGACAACTGAGAAGGAGCTGCTTGCTGTGGTTTTTGCTTTGGAAAAATTTAGATCGTATTTGCTAGGTACGAAAGTGGTTATTTACTCGGATCACGCGGCCATTCGTTATTTGATGACCAAGAAGGAGGCCAAGCCGCGCCTGATCCGATGGGTTTTGTTGTTGCAAGAGTTTAATGTGGAGATAAAGGACAAAAAGGGGGTGGAAAACACTGTGGCCGACCATTTGAGCCGACTGGTTAGAGAAGAGGAACCCAACCGAATTACCGAGGCCTTCCCCGACGAGCACCTGTACGCTGTCGCAGGTCGAGTGCCTTGGTACGCGCAGATTGTGAATTTCTTGGTCGGGGCCAAGTTTCCGCCCGCCTACTAGAAGGCCCAGCGCCTGAAACTCAAGCACGATGCAAGGCACTACGTGTGGGACGACCCGTACCTTTGGAAAATTGGGTCCGACCAAATTCTTCGAAGATGCATTCCAGATGAGGAGATTGCTTCGGTGCTCAGTTTTTGTCATGAGCACGCTTGTGGAGGGCATTTTGGCCCAAGGAGAACCGCGCGGAAAATCTTGGACAGCGGGTTCTTTTGGCCTAGCATCTTTCGAGACTCGCACAACCATTGCAAGAAATGCGACAAATGCCAGAGGGTCGGCAACGTGTCCGCTCGGAACGAGATGCCCCAAGTTCCCATACTCGTCAATGATGTTTTCGACATCTGGGGCATCGACTTCATGGGACCGTTCCCGGCCTCGAACGGATTCGTCCATATCCTCGTGGCAGTCGACTACGTCTCGAAATGGGTCGAGGCCAAGGCCACCCGGTGCAACGATGCGAAGGCCGTTGTGGAATTCTTGCGCACCAACATCTTTTGCCGGTATGGCGTGCCTAAGGCCATCATTAGCGACCAAGGTTCGCACTTTTGCAACCGAGTCATGGCTACCATCTTGAGGCGCTACCACGTTCACCATCGGACCTCTACAGCCTATCATCCCCAAACCAATGGTCAAGCGGAGATCTCCAACCGCGAGATCAAGGGGATCCTTGAGAAAATGGTGAAGCCGACTCGCACAGATTGGAGCCAAAGGCTCGACGAAGCGCTTTGGGCCTACCGGACCGCCTATAAGACGCCGATAGGGACTTCACCCTTTCGGCTAGTATTCGGCAAAGCGTGCCATCTGCCGGTCGAGCTCGAGCACAAGGCCTACTGGGCCCTCAAGCAATGCAACTCGGATTTGCGAGCCGCTGGGTTAGACCGAAAGATGCAATTGTGCGAGATGGAGGAGTTGCGCCTCGAGGCTTACGAGGGCCAATCAGACTACAAGGCGCGCACCAAGCTCTACCATGATAAGTTCATCCTCCAGCGTGACTTCGAAGTGGGCCAGCGTGTGCTCCTATTTTCTTCGCGCTTAAGGCTCATGCCGGGCAAGCTCCGCTCGAAGTGGACGGGCCCTTTCACCATTGCGCGCGTATTTAATCATGGGGCCCTCGAGCTGGAGAACCCGAGGGATGGCAGTCGGTTTGTAGTCAACGGGCAACGGGTAAAGCAGTACCACGATGAGATCATAGCACCCCCCCAGGAATTTGACCTAGCCGAGCCATTCGAACCTCCTTGAATGGAGGTCCCGTCGAGCCAACGACGTTAAACAAAGGCGCTCGCAGGGAGGCAGCCCGGCATTTATTTTTCTGTTTATTTTTATGTTTACTTTCGAATAACTAAGCCTGGGAAAAGAGTATTTCTTGCAGGAACTGGACCTCGGCGCTAGGCGCGCAAAACATGGAAAGGAGGAACCTACTGGGCCAACTTCTTCAAATGGGAATTCTGACTCGACCAAAGTGCTTAGAATGGTCGATTTGTCGAAGGATCTGAGAATTCCCGAAGTGCCCAGGCGAGGTCGCTCGCAGGCCCTAGTACCAGGCCCTGCGCGCGCGAACCAAGCACCAACCGGCCACTCCCTACCCCACGTTCGTAACTAAAAAATCTGGCTCGACAGAAGTTCTTAAAACATTGAGATGCCTCGACTGAGCAAGGTTCATCGCATTCGCACGAGGGGAGTTCCTGTTCTCTCTTACCCTTGTCTTTTTCTCGCATGCATTGCGCCTTACCCCGAGTCGTGCCATGAGGACACGGCTCATTTCAAAAGTGTGGGGTGGGGAGGTTGTTTGTTGTGTCAGCACGTTTAATTCCTTGCATTTGCATGAGTCAGCACGTTTCCCTTGAAATTTTTAAATTTTTCGAATAAGGAATGCATTCTAGCTCCATGATATGCGGTTTTGAGCATTAATGTTGTGAAATAGATAGAACCAAGTACTTGCATTTTTTCCTATGAAATCTGGAATGTGTGATAATATGAGATTAACTCTTTATTTGTCCTTGTGAGTTGGGATAAATAGAAGGGATGTGGAGTTGATAGAAAAGGCCCTAGTGGAGCTTGACAAAAGCACTCGAGGGACCGGGACCGAGTCATATGGTTATACGGACTTGCGGAGGCTGCGCTTCGAGACCTATTGGATCAGTTGGCTCGGCCTATGCACACACTACGCGCATGAGGCGAGGCGGGAAAACAGACCGTCTTCGTTCGGGTCCGACTAGCCGGGAAAATGGGCGAGCGACCCTCGACCTGACCCGCGCTAGAAGGCCGCCTGAGCGAGAGCGGGAAGGGTAATAGCTTGCGGACGATGATTGGACCCTTTCAAAGAAATGGACGAGCAATTTCCAGAAAAGAGCAAGGCTCAAGCAAAGAAAAGATTCCAATACAAAAGCAAGGCTCCAGAAAAATCATCATCATCCAAAAAGAAATTCTTCCCGAAGTCGAGTGAGACACCACAAATCCATGTCAAGGCCAAAGGCCAAGTTCACTACAAAAACCGTCCGCACAACAACAAAAAGACTTGACCAAAAAGCTCGAATCACATCACGTGCTAGAAGAAGCAATAAGTATAACCATATGGCAAGTGCCCGGGGTCCAAGAGTGTAGATCATGGGTTCGAAAAGGGCTATCTCCCACTCATCCCAATTGGTTTGCATCCCGGCTCATGAGGTAACACGTATCGAGTTGATTAAATGTTTGAGCATGATTCGTTGAGTAGTAGTTGAATTATTGCGAGGAAAGGTAATATCTAGATTAGCACTCTATTGCATATCTTGGACCAAGAGGCTTGTGGTGAAGCATTTGTCTTTCCTCTTATTTCCTAGACTTTGTTCGGGACGAACAAGTTTAAGTGTGGGGTGATTTGATAAGCCGTGTTTACACGACTTATTAAGTCAACAATTCCCACTGATTGACATTCAAGGTCATATGAACAGATGCTTGCTAATGTATTTTTTGCATTACAGGTACTTATGAGTACTTATGAGGAATCGCGCGCAAAAGATGGCCCTTGTGCCAAAAATTCACCAATTGGAGTTCTGGCCGGTCTGGGCCTAGTTTGGTCCGCACCGCATCCGAGAGAGACCGAGTATGCCGCACCAGGCGCTCGGAAGGGCCACCCGAGGAATCATACCGGGTCTGCCGAGAATGCCGAGTACCGAAACCTTGATATCGGGCCAGCCGAGAAAATGCGGTCGCAACCCAGGAGCAACCGGGCTGGCTGGGGAATGCATCCGGGTATCACCGGGCTGACCGGGAAGCTATCCTTGTCGGTCGCCCAAGCTCTAAATCCTATTCGAAAGTCTGGTTTCAAGGTCCTAACATCAAGTACACATGACCACCTTGCTACCAAGACCAAAACATCGAATGACCTGCTATCCTAAGCCGAACCAAATCGAGCTTCAAGGTCCGAGTACGATCAGCGCCGAATCAAATGTCCTATTCAAGCCCTTATTGGCCAATCGTCATTCCAATCATCTAATGGCATTTCTGGCTTGAAAGACTGGTCTTCATATTGATCAAGCATGATAGATGACCTGCTAGCCCGGTGAAATTCGAAGGTAAAGGTCCCGAGCCCGGTTAAGGCCAATATAAGGCACAAATGGGAAATTGTGGAATTCATCATAGTTCGAGGCATATTCTGACTTAGCTCTCTTCTTAAGAAAGTCTTAGAATTGTCTAAAGAAGCCAAATCCACCGGCCAAAATCACAAAATAGCAATCCATTTTTGGTCTCCCCAAATGGCCTACAATTCAAGGGCAAAGTCAAGAGTTGACCGTTGACCATTCCCTTGACTTTCTCGGCTCGTCCTTCGAGGTGCTGACGTCGGCCTCCGTGTACTTCTTCCAATGCAAAGTTCACAATGCCAATTCCCCTATGGAGAGAAGGTTCTAGGTCTTTACTAGTGCCAAACCGCTTATGCCACTCAACTTGGAGATCAAGTCTCATCCAAGGGCCTAGAATCCTCCTCATTTCCTATAAAAGAACTCCCTCATTCCCTTGGAAATTGTTCCACAATTTGTGATTGTTCCTTTTGTTCCGGAAATCTAGCAATACAAGTGTCCTTTATTCCTTTTGCACTTCTCTCTCTACTCCTTCTCGTATTTTACATTTCCATTTACTTATGCAAGGCTATTGTATTCACCCCATGAATACTAGTAGCTAAATCTCTCGATCTAGTTGTGGGTTCGTAATTGCAACCATGTTTTGAGGCACCACACTTACATTTTCTATCTCGTTACTAGTCCTTGTGCTTAATCTATGGGTCGAGAGCTACGTTAAGTGGACGTCTAGCCACAAAGTTTAGCGAAGGCTCGAGACCCTATTGTTATCATCTACCGGATACTAGCCGTGATGGTAGATAGTAACACTTAGGCCAAGTGGGTTTGTTTGGGGTAAGGTTTCGAAGTACCACCTAGACGAAGTACGAAGACGTGACCTAGTCGGCGCGACTCGAACCCCCATGCACTTCCACGCGACCTAAGAAAGGACTAGGACCGGCGCTCCCTTCAACTTGCGTTCGATGAGCTACCTTAGCCGGGGCTCAAGAGCACGACCTAGTCGGCGTGCTACGAACTAACGCAAAGGAAGCCAAGGTCAAGGGCGCGTTCCTTAGCCGGAACGGCGCACCATGAGATAGATTTATCCACATAGTGCCAAGGATAAACATGTAGCAAAGAACCCACGACTAGATATTTCTCATATTACACTTTATTCACGTACTTGTCATTTACTTTCTTTAAAACCCAAAACCCCAACTGTTGCATTTCATTTTCTTTTACTTACAAGCAGTTGAACCTGGTTCTCACCATTGTTGCTTAGATATCCAAGAGGTTCACACCTCATAGGGAGCTAACACTCCCTCCACGCACATTCAAGTGTGATTCGATGATCTAAGCAGATTTTGGTGAAAATCTGTTCTTGCTTCCACGAGACCTACGAGTAACCAAGCTAACTCCCTTGGGTTCGACCCTTACTTGCCGCTCTACTATCTTTAGTGAGCCAATGGAGAGGAGTTTATAAATTTCAATTTGCAAGGTCTTAACGACGCCTTGTCAGCCGCTAAAAGATAAATATGCTGATTTGGCCTGCCAAACGAGCCCGGAAGGATTAAAAAGGCCATACATCACGGCGCATGCAGTGAGTTGCGTTCGATGGCCCGTTTCCACTCGAAATAACGTATTATGGTGAATTTCTGGACGCTGAACGCCAAATACCGATGTTGCCGATTTTGCCCTTCTTACGCGACATTAGCTCTTCAATCTGCACTGCGATCTGTCCTGCATCAGAAATGGCGCAAAAAGGGGTGCAACATGAGGACTTCCCAGGACGTCACCCATCCTAGTACTACTCTCGCCCAAGCACGCTTAACTGCGAAGTTCTGATAGGATCCGGTGCATTAGTGCTGGTATGATCGCACCCGTCATACAATGAGCAGAACGTAACATGATGCTTCTCGGTGATTAGTCGGTGTTATATATATATATATACATATTATATAAACGATCGATAATTATAAAATATAATAATAAAAAAAGATAAAACAGAACAGTGGACGTTTGTCTTTCGCCTCGAAAAGAAGTAACAAAGGCCAAACAATAAGTGGAAAAAACAAAATCGTGTTCGAAAAGAAATGGCGCGAAAAGGGGTGCAACACGAGAACTTCCCAGGAGGTCACCCATCCTAGTACTACTCTCGCCCAAGCACGCTTAACTGTGGAGTTCTGATGGGATCCGGTGCATTAGTGCTGGTATGATCGCACCCGTCATATAATGCGCAGAACATAACATGATGCTTCTCAAGGATCAGTCGGTGTTATATATGTATTTATATATATATATGTAAACGATCGATAATTATAAAAGTATATTAATAAATAAAAAAAGATAAAATAGAACGGTGGACGTTTGGCTTTCGCCTGAAAATGAAGTAACAAAGGCCAAACAATAAGCGGATAAAACAAAATCGTGTTTATAAGGACTTGATCGAAAAGAAATTGGCGTGGCGTGACAAATAGGATAGATGAATTCACCAGCAATGAATTCGCAAAAGACTTGGAATACACCAAGAACGAAAAATTGAAGGTTTATTGACACGAAATAAGACACATAACTGAACCCTTAAGGTGCGGTTAAATCGGAAAACATAAAACATAATTAAGAAAGGAAAACTAAACCTAATTAGGAAAGGAAAACTAAAAAGATAATTATCAGCCGCTAAAAGATAAATATGCTGATTTGGCCAGCCAAACGAGCCCGGAAGGATTAAAAAGGCCATACATCACGGCGCTAGCCGTGAGTTGCGTTCGGTGGCCCGTTTCCACTCGAAATAACGTATTATGGTGAATTTCTGGACGCTGAACGCCAAATACCGATGTTGCCGATTTTGCCCTTCTTGCGCGACATTAGCTCTTCAATCTGCACCGCGATCTGTCCTGCATCAGAAATGGCGCAAAAAGGGGTGCAACACGAGGACTTCCCAGGAGGTCACCCATCCTAGTACTACTCTCGCCCAAGCACGCTTAACTGCGAAGTTCTGATGGGATCCGGTGCATTAGTGCTGGTATGATCGCACCCGTCATACAATGAGCAGAACGTAACATGATGCTTCTCGGTGATTAGTCGGTGTTATATATATATACATATTATATAAACGATCGATAATTATAAAATATAATAATAAAAAAAGATAAAACAGAACAGTGGACGTTTGTCTTTCGCCTCGAAAAGAAGTAACAAAGGCCAAACAATAAGTGGAAAAAACAAAATCGTGTTCGAAAAGAAATGGCGCGAAAAGGGGTGCAACACGAGAACTTCCCAGGAGGTCACCCATCCTAGTACTACTCTCGCCCAAGCACGCTTAACTGCGGAGTTCTGATGGGATCCGGTGCATTAGTGCTGGTATGATCGCACCCGTCATATAATGCGCAGAACATAACATGATGCTTCTCAAGGATCAGTCGGTGTTATATATGTATTTATATATATATATGTAAACGATCGATAATTATAAAAGTATATTAATAAATAAAAAAAGATAAAATAGAACGGTGGACGTTTGGCTTTCGCCTGAAAATGAAGTAACAAAGGCCAAACAATAAGCGGATAAAAAAAATCGTGTTTATAAGGACTTGATCGAAAAGAAATTGGCGCGGCGTGACAAATAGGATAGATGAATTCACCAGCAATGAATTCGCAAAAGACTTGGAATACACCAAGAACGAAAAATTGAAGGTTTATTGACACGAAATAAGACACATAACTGAACCCTTAAGGTGCGGTTAAATCGGAAAACATAAAACATAATTAAGAAAGGAAAACTAAACCTAATTAGGAAAGGAAAACTAAAAAGATAATTATCAGCCGCTAAAAGATAAATATGCTGATTTGGCCAGCCAAACGAGCCCGGAAGGATTAAAAAGGCCATACATCACGGCGCTAGCCGTGAGTTGCGTTCGGTGGCCCGTTTCCACTCGAAATAACGTATTATGGTGAATTTCTGGACGCTGAACGCCAAATACCGATGTTGCCGATTTTGCCCTTCTTGCGCGACATTAGCTCTTCAATCTGCACCGCGATCTGTCCTGCATCAGAAATGGCGCAAAAAGGGGTGCAACACGAGGACTTCCCAGGAGGTCACCCATCCTAGTACTACTCTCGCCCAAGCACGCTTAACTGCGAAGTTCTGATGGGATCCGGTGCATTAGTGCTGGTATGATCGCACCCGTCATACAATGAGCAGAACGTAACATGATGCTTCTCGGTGATTAGTCGGTGTTATATATATATACATATTATATAAACGATCGATAATTATAAAATATAATAATAAAAAAAGATAAAACAGAACAGTGGACGTTTGTCTTTCGCCTCGAAAAGAAGTAACAAAGACCAAACAATAAGTGGAAAAAACAAAATCGTGTTCGAAAAGAAATGGCGCGAAAAGGGGTGCAACACGAGGACTTCCCAGGAGGTCACCCATCCTAGTACTACTCTCGCCCAAGCACGCTTAACTGCGGAGTTCTGATGGGATCCGGTGCATTTGTGCTGGTATGATCGCACCCGTCATATAATGCCCAGAACATAACATGATGCTTCTCAAGGATCAGTCGGTGTTATATATGTATTTATATATATATATGTAAACGATCGATAATTATAAAAGTATATTAATAAATAAAAAAAGATAAAATAGAACGGTGGACGTTTGGCTTTCGCCTGAAAATGAAGTAACAAAGGCCAAACAATAAGCGGATAAAACAAAATCGTGTTTATAAGGACTTGATCGAAAAGAAATTGGCGTGGCGTGACAAATAGGATAGATGAATTCACCAGCAATGAATTCGCAAAAGACTTGGAATACACCAAGAACGAAAAATTGAAGGTTTATTGACACGAAATAAGACACATAACTGAACCCTTAAGGTGCGGTTAAATCGGAAAACATAAAACATAATTAAGCAAGGAAAACTAAACCTAATTAGGAAAGGAAAACTAAAAAGATAATTATCAGCCGCTAAAAGATAAATATGCTGATTTGGCCAGCCAAACGAGCCCGGAAGGATTAAAAAGGCCATACATCACGGCGCTAGCCGTGAGTTGCGTTCGGTGGCCCGTTTCCACTCGAAATAACGTATTATGGTGAATTTCTGGACGCTGAACGCCAAATACCGATGTTGCCGATTTTGCCCTTCTTGCGCGACATTAGCTCTTCAATCTGCACCGCGATCTGTCCTGCATCAGAAATGGCGCAAAAAGGGGTGCAACACGAGGACTTCCCAGGAGGTCACCCATCCTAGTACTACTCTCGCCCAAGCACGCTTAACTGCGAAGTTCTGATGGGATCCGGTGCATTAGTGCTGGTATGATCGCACCCGTCATACAATGAGCAGAACGTAACATGATGCTTCTCGGTGATTAGTCGGTGTTATATATATATACATATTATATAAACGATCGATAATTATAAAATATAATAATAAAAAAAGATAAAACAGAACAGTGGACGTTTGTCTTTCGCCTCGAAAAGAAGTAACAAAGGCCAAACAATAAGTGGAAAAAACAAAATCGTGTTCGAAAAGAAATGGCGCGAAAAGGGGTGCAACACGAGAACTTCCCAGGAGGTCACCCATCCTAGTACTACTCTCGCCCAAGCACGCTTAACTGCGGAGTTCTGATGGGATCCGGTGCATTAGTGCTGGTATGATCGCACCCGTCATATAATGCGCAGAACATAACATGATGCTTCTCAAGGATCAGTCGGTGTTATATATGTATTTATATATATATATGTAAACGATCGATAATTATAAAAGTATATTAATAAATAAAAAAAGATAAAATAGAACGGTGGACGTTTGGCTTTCGCCTGAAAATGAAGTAACAAAGGCCAAACAATAAGCGGATAAAAAAAAATCGTGTTTATAAGGACTTGATCGAAAAGAAATTGGCGCGGCGTGACAAATAGGATAGATGAATTCACCAGCAATGAATTCGCAAAAGACTTGGAATACACCAAGAACGAAAAATTGAAGGTTTATTGACACGAAATAAGACACATAACTGAACCCTTAAGGTGCGGTTAAATCGGAAAACATAAAACATAATTAAGAAAGGAAAACTAAACCTAATTAGGAAAGGAAAACTAAAAAGATAATTATCAGCCGCTAAAAGATAAATATGCTGATTTGGCCAGCCAAACGAGCCCGGAAGGATTAAAAAGGCCATACATCACGGCGCTAGCCGTGAGTTGCGTTCGGTGGCCCGTTTCCACTCGAAATAACGTATTATGGTGAATTTCTGGACGCTGAACGCCAAATACCGATGTTGCCGATTTTGCCCTTCTTGCGCGACATTAGCTCTTCAATCTGCACCGCGATCTGTCCTGCATCAGAAATGGCGCAAAAAGGGGTGCAACACGAGGACTTCCCAGGAGGTCACCCATCCTAGTACTACTCTCGCCCAAGCACGCTTAACTGCGAAGTTCTGATGGGATCCGGTGCATTAGTGCTGGTATGATCGCACCCGTCATACAATGAGCAGAACGTAACATGATGCTTCTCGGTGATTAGTCGGTGTTATATATATATACATATTATATAAACGATCGATAATTATAAAATATAATAATAAAAAAAGATAAAACAGAACAGTGGACGTTTGTCTTTCGCCTCGAAAAGAAGTAACAAAGGCCAAACAATAAGTGGAAAAAACAAAATCGTGTTCGAAAAGAAATGGCGCGAAAAGGGGTGCAACACGAGAACTTCCCAGGAGGTCACCCATCCTAGTACTACTCTCGCCCAAGCACGCTTAACTGCGGAGTTCTGATGGGATCCGGTGCATTAGTGCTGGTATGATCGCACCCGTCATATAATGCGCAGAACATAACATGATGCTTCTCAAGGATCAGTCGGTGTTATATATGTATTTATATATATATATGTAAACGATCGATAATTATAAAAGTATATTAATAAATAAAAAAAGATAAAATAGAACGGTGGACGTTTGGCTTTCGCCTGAAAATGAAGTAACAAAGGCCAAACAATAAGCGGATAAAAAAAATCGTGTTTATAAGGACTTGATCGAAAAGAAATTGGCGCGGCGTGACAAATAGGATAGATGAATTCACCAGCAATGAATTCGCAAAAGACTTGGAATACACCAAGAACGAAAAATTGAAGGTTTATTGACACGAAATAAGACACATAACTGAACCCTTAAGGTGCGGTTAAATCGGAAAACATAAAACATAATTAAGAAAGGAAAACTAAACCTAATTAGGAAAGGAAAACTAAAAAGATAATTATCAGCCGCTAAAAGATAAATATGCTGATTTGGCCAGCCAAACGAGCCCGGAAGGATTAAAAAGGCCATACATCACGGCGCTAGCCGTGAGTTGCGTTCGGTGGCCCGTTTCCACTCGAAATAACGTATTATGGTGAATTTCTGGACGCTGAACGCCAAATACCGATGTTGCCGATTTTGCCCTTCTTGCGCGACATTAGCTCTTCAATCTGCACCGCGATCTGTCCTGCATCAGAAATGGCGCAAAAAGGGGTGCAACACGAGGACTTCCCAGGAGGTCACCCATCCTAGTACTACTCTCGCCCAAGCACGCTTAACTGCGAAGTTCTGATGGGATCCGGTGCATTAGTGCTGGTATGATCGCACCCGTCATACAATGAGCAGAACGTAACATGATGCTTCTCGGTGATTAGTCGGTGTTATATATATATACATATTATATAAACGATCGATAATTATAAAATATAATAATAAAAAAAGATAAAACAGAACAGTGGACGTTTGTCTTTCGCCTCGAAAAGAAGTAACAAAGACCAAACAATAAGTGGAAAAAACAAAATCGTGTTCGAAAAGAAATGGCGCGAAAAGGGGTGCAACACGAGGACTTCCCAGGAGGTCACCCATCCTAGTACTACTCTCGCCCAAGCACGCTTAACTGCGGAGTTCTGATGGGATCCGGTGCATTTGTGCTGGTATGATCGCACCCGTCATATAATGCCCAGAACATAACATGATGCTTCTCAAGGATCAGTCGGTGTTATATATGTATTTATATATATATATGTAAACGATCGATAATTATAAAAGTATATTAATAAATAAAAAAAGATAAAATAGAACGGTGGACGTTTGGCTTTCGCCTGAAAATGAAGTAACAAAGGCCAAACAATAAGCGGATAAAACAAAATCGTGTTTATAAGGACTTGATCGAAAAGAAATTGGCGTGGCGTGACAAATAGGATAGATGAATTCACCAGCAATGAATTCGCAAAAGACTTGGAATACACCAAGAACGAAAAATTGAAGGTTTATTGACACGAAATAAGACACATAACTGAACCCTTAAGGTGCGGTTAAATCGGAAAACATAAAACATAATTAAGCAAGGAAAACTAAACCTAATTAGGAAAGGAAAACTAAAAAGATAATTATCAGCCGCTAAAAGATAAATATGCTGATTTGGCCAGCCAAACGAGCCCGGAAGGATTAAAAAGGCCATACATCACGGCGCTAGCCGTGAGTTGCGTTCGGTGGCCCGTTTCCACTCGAAATAACGTATTATGGTGAATTTCTGGACGCTGAACGCCAAATACCGATGTTGCCGATTTTGCCCTTCTTGCGCGACATTAGCTCTTCAATCTGCACCGCGATCTGTCCTGCATCAGAAATGGCGCAAAAAGGGGTGCAACACGAGGACTTCCCAGGAGGTCACCCATCCTAGTACTACTCTCGCCCAAGCACGCTTAACTGCGAAGTTCTGATGGGATCCGGTGCATTAGTGCTGGTATGATCGCACCCGTCATACAATGAGCAGAACGTAACATGATGCTTCTCGGTGATTAGTCGGTGTTATATATATATACATATTATATAAACGATCGATAATTATAAAATATAATAATAAAAAAAGATAAAACAGAACAGTGGACGTTTGTCTTTCGCCTCGAAAAGAAGTAACAAAGGCCAAACAATAAGTGGAAAAAACAAAATCGTGTTCGAAAAGAAATGGCGCGAAAAGGGGTGCAACACGAGAACTTCCCAGGAGGTCACCCATCCTAGTACTACTCTCGCCCAAGCACGCTTAACTGCGGAGTTCTGATGGGATCCGGTGCATTAGTGCTGGTATGATCGCACCCGTCATATAATGCGCAGAACATAACATGATGCTTCTCAAGGATCAGTCGGTGTTATATATGTATTTATATATATATATGTAAACGATCGATAATTATAAAAGTATATTAATAAATAAAAAAAGATAAAATAGAACGGTGGACGTTTGGCTTTCGCCTGAAAATGAAGTAACAAAGGCCAAACAATAAGCGGATAAAAAAAAATCGTGTTTATAAGGACTTGATCGAAAAGAAATTGGCGCGGCGTGACAAATAGGATAGATGAATTCACCAGCAATGAATTCGCAAAAGACTTGGAATACACCAAGAACGAAAAATTGAAGGTTTATTGACACGAAATAAGACACATAACTGAACCCTTAAGGTGCGGTTAAATCGGAAAACATAAAACATAATTAAGAAAGGAAAACTAAACCTAATTAGGAAAGGAAAACTAAAAAGATAATTATCAGCCGCTAAAAGATAAATATGCTGATTTGGCCAGCCAAACGAGCCCGGAAGGATTAAAAAGGCCATACATCACGGCGCTAGCCGTGAGTTGCGTTCGGTGGCCCGTTTCCACTCGAAATAACGTATTATGGTGAATTTCTGGACGCTGAACGCCAAATACCGATGTTGCCGATTTTGCCCTTCTTGCGCGACATTAGCTCTTCAATCTGCACCGCGATCTGTCCTGCATCAGAAATGGCGCAAAAAGGGGTGCAACACGAGGACTTCCCAGGAGGTCACCCATCCTAGTACTACTCTCGCCCAAGCACGCTTAACTGCGAAGTTCTGATGGGATCCGGTGCATTATTGCTGGTATGATCGCACCCGTCATACAATGAGCAGAACGTAACATGATGCTTCTCGGTGATTAGTCGGTGTTATATATATATACATATTATATAAACGATCGATAATTATAAAATATAATAATAAAAAAAGATAAAACAGAACAGTGGACGTTTGTCTTTCGCCTCGAAAAGAAGTAACAAAGACCAAACAATAAGTGGAAAAAACAAAATCGTGTTCGAAAAGAAATGGCGCGAAAAGGGGTGCAACACGAGGACTTCCCAGGAGGTCACCCATCCTAGTACTACTCTCGCCCAAGCACGCTTAACTGCGGAGTTCTGATGGGATCCGGTGCATTTGTGCTGGTATGATCGCACCCGTCATATAATGCCCAGAACATAACATGATGCTTCTCAAGGATCAGTCGGTGTTATATATGTATTTATATATATATGTAAACGATCGATAATTATAAAAGTATATTAATAAATAAAAAAAGATAAAATAGAACGGTGGACGTTTGGCTTTCGCCTGAAAACGAAGTAACAAAGGCCAAACAATAAGCGGATAAAACAAAATCGTGTTTATAAGGACTTGATCGAAAAGAAATTGGCGCGGCGTGACAAATAGGATAGATGAATTCACCAGCAATGAATTCGCAAAAGACTTGGAATACACCAAGAACGAAAAATTGAAGGTTTATTGACACGAAATAAGACACATAACTGAACCCTTAAGGTGCGGTTAAATCGGAAAACATAAAACCTAATTAAGAAAGGAAAACTAAACCTAATTAGGAAAGGAAAACTAAAAAGATAATTATCAGCCGCTAAAAGATAAATATGCTGATTTGGCCAGCCAAACGAGCCCGGAAGGATTAAAAAGGCCATACATCACGGCGCATGCAGTGAGTTGCGTTCGGTGGCCCGTTTCCACTCGAAATAACGTATTATGGTGAATTTCTGGACGCTGAACGCCAAATACCGATGTTGCCGATTTTGCCCTTCTTGCGCGACATTAGCTCTTCAATCTGCACCGCGATCTGTCCTGCATCAGAAATGGCGCAAAAAGGGGTGCAACACGAGGACTTCCCAGGAGGTCACCCATCCTAGTACTACTCTCGCCCAAGCACGCTTAACTGCGAAGTTCTGATGGGATCCGGTGCATTAGTGCTGGTATGATCGCACCCGTCATACAATGAGCAGAACGTAACATGATGCTTCTCGGTGATTAGTCGGTGTTATATATATATATATATATATATATACATATTATATAAACGATCGATAATTATAAAATATAATAATAAAAAAAGATAAAACAGAGCAGTGGACGTTTGTCTTTCGCCTCGAAAAGAAGTAACAAAGGCCAAACAATAAGTGGAAAAAACAAAATCGTGTTCGAAAAGAAATGGCGCGAAAAGGGGTGCAACACGAGGACTTCCCAGGAGGTCACCCATCCTAGTACTACTCTCGCCCAAGCACGCTTAACTGCGGAGTTCTGATGGGATCCGGTGCGTTTGTGCTGGTATGATCGCACCCGTCATATAATGCGCAGAACATAACATGATGCTTCTCAAGGATCAGTCGGTGTTATATATGTATTTATATATATATGTAAACGATCGATAATTATAAAAGTATATTAATAAATAAAAAAAAGATAAAATAGAACGGTGGACGTTTGGCTTTCGCCTGAAAACGAAGTAACAAAGGCCAAACAATAAGCGGATAAAACAAAATCGTGTTTATAAGGACTTGATCGAAAAGAAATTGGCGCGGCGTGACAAATAGGATAGATGAATTCACCAGCAATGAATTCGCAAAAGACTTGGAATACACCAAGAACGAAAAATTGAAGGTTTATTGACACGAAATAAGACACATAACTGAACCCTTAAGGTGCGGTTAAATCGGAAAACATAAAACCTAATTAAGAAAGGAAAACTAAACCTAATTAGGAAAGGAAAACTAAAAAGATAATTATCAGCCGCTAAAAGATAAATATGCTGATTTGGCCAGCCAAACGAGCCCGGAAGGATTAAAAAGGCCATACATCACGGCGCTAGTCGTGAGTTGCGTTCGGTGGCCCGTTTCCACTCGAAATAACGTATTATGGTGAATTTCTGGACGCTGAACGCCAAATACCGATGTTGCCGATTTTGCCCTTCTTGCGCGACATTAGCTCTTCAATCTGCACCGCGATCTGTCCTGCATCAGAAATGGCGCAAAAAGGGGTGCAACACGAGGACGTCCCAGGAGGTCACCCATCCTAGTACTACTCTCGCCCAAGCACGCTTAACTGCAATGTTCTGATGGGATCCGGTGCATTAGTGCTGGTATGATCGCACCCGTCATACAATGAGCAGAACGTAACATGATGCTTCTCGGTGATTAGTCGGTGTTATATATATACATATTATATAAACGATCGATAATTATAAAATATAATAATAAAAAAAGATAAAACAGAACAGTGGACGTTTGTCTTTAGCCTCGAAAAGAAGTAACAAAGGCCAAACAATAAGTGGAAAAAACAAAATCGTGTTCGAAAAGAAATGGCGCGAAAAGGGGTGCAACACGAGGACTACCCAGGAGGTCACCCATCCTAGTACTACTCTCGCCGAAGCACGCTTAACTGCGGAGTTCTGATGGGATCCGGTGCATTTGTGCTGGTATGATCGCACCCGTCATATAATGCGCAGAACATAACATGATGCTTCTCAAGGATCAGTCGGTGTTATATATGTATTTATATATATATGTAAACGATCGATAATTATAAAAGTATATTAATAAATAAAAAAAAGATAAAATAGAACGGTGGACGTTTGGCTTTCGCCAGAAAACGAAGTAACAAAGGCCAAACAATAAGCGGATAAAACAAAATCGTGTTTATAAGGACTTGATCGAAAAGAAATTGGCGCGGCGTGACAAATAGGATAGATGAATTCACCAGCAATGAATTCGCAAAAGACTTGGAATACACCAAGAACGAAAAATTGAAGGTTTATTGACACGAAATAAGACACATAACTGAACCCTTAAGGTGCGGTTAAATCGGAAAACATAAAACCTAATTAAGAAAGGAAAACTAAACCTAATTAGGAAAGGAAAACTAAAAAGATAATTATCAGCCGCTAAAAGATAAATATGCTGATTTGGCCAGCCAAACGAGCCCGGAAGGATTAAAAAGGCCATACATCACGGCGCTAGTCGTGAGTTGCGTTCGGTGGCCCGTTTCCACTCGAAATAACGTATTATGGTGAATTTCTGGACGCTGAACGCCAAATACCGATGTTGCCGATTTTGCCCTTCTTGCGCGACATTAGCTCTTCAATCTGCACCGCGATCTGTCCTGCATCAGAAATGGCGCAAAAAGGGGTGCAACACGAGGACTTCCCAGGAGGTCACCCATCCTAGTACTACTCTCGCCCAAGCACGCTTAACTGCGAAGTTCTGATGGGATCCGGTGCATTAGTGCTGGTATGATCGCACCCGTCATACAATGAGCAGAACGTAACATGATGCTTCTCGGTGATTAGTCGGTGTTATATATATATATATACATATTATATAAACGATCGATAATTATAAAATATAATAATAAAAAAAGATAAAACAGAACAGTGGACGTTTGTCTTTCGCCTCGAAAAGAAGTAACAAAGGCCAAACAATAAGTGGAAAAAACAAAATCGTGTTCGAAAAGAAATGGCGCGAAAAGGGGTGCAACACGAGAACTTCCCAGGAGGTCACCCATCCTAGTACTACTCTCGCCCAAGCACGCTTAACTGCGGAGTTCTGATGGGATCCGGTGCATTAGTGCTGGTATGATCGCACCCGTCATATAATGCGCAGAACATAACATGATGCTTCTCAAGGATCAGTCGGTGTTATATATGTATTTATATATATATATGTAAACGATCGATAATTATAAAAGTATATTAATAAATAAAAAAAGATAAAATAGAACGGTGGACGTTTGGCTTTCGCCTGAAAATGAAGTAACAAAGGCCAAACAATAAGCGGATAAAAAAAATCGTGTTTATAAGGACTTGATCGAAAAGAAATTGGCGCGGCGTGACAAATAGGATAGATGAATTCACCAGCAATGAATTCGCAAAAGACTTGGAATACACCAAGAACGAAAAATTGAAGGTTTATTGACACGAAATAAGACACATAACTGAACCCTTAAGGTGCGGTTAAATCGGAAAACATAAAACATAATTAAGAAAGGAAAACTAAACCTAATTAGGAAAGGAAAACTAAAAAGATAATTATCAGCCGCTAAAAGATAAATATGCTGATTTGGCCAGCCAAACGAGCCCGGAAGGATTAAAAAGGCCATACATCACGGCGCTAGCCGTGAGTTGCGTTCGGTGGCCCGTTTCCACTCGAAATAACGTATTATGGTGAATTTCTGGACGCTGAACGCCAAATACCGATGTTGCCGATTTTGCCCTTCTTGCGCTACATTAGCTCTTCAATCTGCACCGCGATCTGTCCTGCATCAGAAATGGCGCAAAAAGGGGTGCAACACGAGGACTTCCCAGGAGGTCACCCATCCTAGTACTACTCTCGCCCAAGCACGCTTAACTGCGAAGTTCTGATGGGATCCGGTGCATTAGTGCTGGTATGATCGCACCCGTCATACAATGAGCAGAACGTAACATGATGCTTCTCGGTGATTAGTCGGTGTTATATATATATACATATTATATAAACGATCGATAATTATAAAATATAATAATAAAAAAAGATAAAACAGAACAGTGGACGTTTGTCTTTCGCCTCGAAAAGAAGTAACAAAGACCAAACAATAAGTGGAAAAAACAAAATCGTGTTCGAAAAGAAATGGCGCGAAAAGGGGTGCAACACGAGGACTTCCCAGGAGGTCACCCATCCTAGTACTACTCTCGCCCAAGCACGCTTAACTGCGGAGTTCTGATGGGATCCGGTGCATTTGTGCTGGTATGATCGCACCCGTCATATAATGCCCAGAACATAACATGATGCTTCTCAAGGATCAGTCGGTGTTATATATGTATTTATATATATATATGTAAACGATCGATAATTATAAAAGTATATTAATAAATAAAAAAAGATAAAATAGAACGGTGGACGTTTGGCTTTCGCCTGAAAATGAAGTAACAAAGGCCAAACAATAAGCGGATAAAACAAAATCGTGTTTATAAGGACTTGATCGAAAAGAAATTGGCGTGGCGTGACAAATAGGATAGATGAATTCACCAGCAATGAATTCGCAAAAGACTTGGAATACACCAAGAACGAAAAATTGAAGGTTTATTGACACGAAATAAGACACATAACTGAACCCTTAAGGTGCGGTTAAATCGGAAAACATAAAACATAATTAAGCAAGGAAAACTAAACCTAATTAGGAAAGGAAAACTAAAAAGATAATTATCAGCCGCTAAAAGATAAATATGCTGATTTGGCCAGCCAAACGAGCCCGGAAGGATTAAAAAGGCCATACATCACGGCGCTAGCCGTGAGTTGCGTTCGGTGGCCCGTTTCCACTCGAAATAACGTATTATGGTGAATTTCTGGACGCTGAACGCCAAATACCGATGTTGCCGATTTTGCCCTTCTTGCGCGACATTAGCTCTTCAATCTGCACCGCGATCTGTCCTGCATCAGAAATGGCGCAAAAAGGGGTGCAACACGAGGACTTCCCAGGAGGTCACCCATCCTAGTACTACTCTCGCCCAAGCACGCTTAACTGCGAAGTTCTGATGGGATCCGGTGCATTAGTGCTGGTATGATCGCACCCGTCATACAATGAGCAGAACGTAACATGATGCTTCTCGGTGATTAGTCGGTGTTATATATATATACATATTATATAAACGATCGATAATTATAAAATATAATAATAAAAAAAGATAAAACAGAACAGTGGACGTTTGTCTTTCGCCTCGAAAAGAAGTAACAAAGGCCAAACAATAAGTGGAAAAAACAAAATCGTGTTCGAAAAGAAATGGCGCGAAAAGGGGTGCAACACGAGAACTTCCCAGGAGGTCACCCATCCTAGTACTACTCTCGCCCAAGCACGCTTAACTGCGGAGTTCTGATGGGATCCGGTGCATTAGTGCTGGTATGATCGCACCCGTCATATAATGCGCAGAACATAACATGATGCTTCTCAAGGATCAGTCGGTGTTATATATGTATTTATATATATATATGTAAACGATCGATAATTATAAAAGTATATTAATAAATAAAAAAAGATAAAATAGAACGGTGGACGTTTGGCTTTCGCCTGAAAATGAAGTAACAAAGGCCAAACAATAAGCGGATAAAAAAAAATCGTGTTTATAAGGACTTGATCGAAAAGAAATTGGCGCGGCGTGACAAATAGGATAGATGAATTCACCAGCAATGAATTCGCAAAAGACTTGGAATACACCAAGAACGAAAAATTGAAGGTTTATTGACACGAAATAAGACACATAACTGAACCCTTAAGGTGCGGTTAAATCGGAAAACATAAAACATAATTAAGAAAGGAAAACTAAACCTAATTAGGAAAGGAAAACTAAAAAGATAATTATCAGCCGCTAAAAGATAAATATGCTGATTTGGCCAGCCAAACGAGCCCGGAAGGATTAAAAAGGCCATACATCACGGCGCTAGCCGTGAGTTGCGTTCGGTGGCCCGTTTCCACTCGAAATAACGTATTATGGTGAATTTCTGGACGCTGAACGCCAAATACCGATGTTGCCGATTTTGCCCTTCTTGCGCGACATTAGCTCTTCAATCTGCACCGCGATCTGTCCTGCATCAGAAATGGCGCAAAAAGGGGTGCAACACGAGGACTTCCCAGGAGGTCACCCATCCTAGTACTACTCTCGCCCAAGCACGCTTAACTGCGAAGTTCTGATGGGATCCGGTGCATTATTGCTGGTATGATCGCACCCGTCATACAATGAGCAGAACGTAACATGATGCTTCTCGGTGATTAGTCGGTGTTATATATATATACATATTATATAAACGATCGATAATTATAAAATATAATAATAAAAAAAGATAAAACAGAACAGTGGACGTTTGTCTTTCGCCTCGAAAAGAAGTAACAAAGACCAAACAATAAGTGGAAAAAACAAAATCGTGTTCGAAAAGAAATGGCGCGAAAAGGGGTGCAACACGAGGACTTCCCAGGAGGTCACCCATCCTAGTACTACTCTCGCCCAAGCACGCTTAACTGCGGAGTTCTGATGGGATCCGGTGCATTTGTGCTGGTATGATCGCACCCGTCATATAATGCCCAGAACATAACATGATGCTTCTCAAGGATCAGTCGGTGTTATATATGTATTTATATATATATGTAAACGATCGATAATTATAAAAGTATATTAATAAATAAAAAAAGATAAAATAGAACGGTGGACGTTTGGCTTTCGCCTGAAAACGAAGTAACAAAGGCCAAACAATAAGCGGATAAAACAAAATCGTGTTTATAAGGACTTGATCGAAAAGAAATTGGCGCGGCGTGACAAATAGGATAGATGAATTCACCAGCAATGAATTCGCAAAAGACTTGGAATACACCAAGAACGAAAAATTGAAGGTTTATTGACACGAAATAAGACACATAACTGAACCCTTAAGGTGCGGTTAAATCGGAAAACATAAAACCTAATTAAGAAAGGAAAACTAAACCTAATTAGGAAAGGAAAACTAAAAAGATAATTATCAGCCGCTAAAAGATAAATATGCTGATTTGGCCAGCCAAACGAGCCCGGAAGGATTAAAAAGGCCATACATCACGGCGCATGCAGTGAGTTGCGTTCGGTGGCCCGTTTCCACTCGAAATAACGTATTATGGTGAATTTCTGGACGCTGAACGCCAAATACCGATGTTGCCGATTTTGCCCTTCTTGCGCGACATTAGCTCTTCAATCTGCACCGCGATCTGTCCTGCATCAGAAATGGCGCAAAAAGGGGTGCAACACGAGGACTTCCCAGGAGGTCACCCATCCTAGTACTACTCTCGCCCAAGCACGCTTAACTGCGAAGTTCTGATGGGATCCGGTGCATTAGTGCTGGTATGATCGCACCCGTCATACAATGAGCAGAACGTAACATGATGCTTCTCGGTGATTAGTCGGTGTTATATATATATATATATATATATATACATATTATATAAACGATCGATAATTATAAAATATAATAATAAAAAAAGATAAAACAGAGCAGTGGACGTTTGTCTTTCGCCTCGAAAAGAAGTAACAAAGGCCAAACAATAAGTGGAAAAAACAAAATCGTGTTCGAAAAGAAATGGCGCGAAAAGGGGTGCAACACGAGGACTTCCCAGGAGGTCACCCATCCTAGTACTACTCTCGCCCAAGCACGCTTAACTGCGGAGTTCTGATGGGATCCGGTGCGTTTGTGCTGGTATGATCGCACCCGTCATATAATGCGCAGAACATAACATGATGCTTCTCAAGGATCAGTCGGTGTTATATATGTATTTATATATATATGTAAACGATCGATAATTATAAAAGTATATTAATAAATAAAAAAAAGATAAAATAGAACGGTGGACGTTTGGCTTTCGCCTGAAAACGAAGTAACAAAGGCCAAACAATAAGCGGATAAAACAAAATCGTGTTTATAAGGACTTGATCGAAAAGAAATTGGCGCGGCGTGACAAATAGGATAGATGAATTCACCAGCAATGAATTCGCAAAAGACTTGGAATACACCAAGAACGAAAAATTGAAGGTTTATTGACACGAAATAAGACACATAACTGAACCCTTAAGGTGCGGTTAAATCGGAAAACATAAAACCTAATTAAGAAAGGAAAACTAAACCTAATTAGGAAAGGAAAACTAAAAAGATAATTATCAGCCGCTAAAAGATAAATATGCTGATTTGGCCAGCCAAACGAGCCCGGAAGGATTAAAAAGGCCATACATCACGGCGCTAGTCGTGAGTTGCGTTCGGTGGCCCGTTTCCACTCGAAATAACGTATTATGGTGAATTTCTGGACGCTGAACGCCAAATACCGATGTTGCCGATTTTGCCCTTCTTGCGCGACATTAGCTCTTCAATCTGCACCGCGATCTGTCCTGCATCAGAAATGGCGCAAAAAGGGGTGCAACACGAGGACGTCCCAGGAGGTCACCCATCCTAGTACTACTCTCGCCCAAGCACGCTTAACTGCAATGTTCTGATGGGATCCGGTGCATTAGTGCTGGTATGATCGCACCCGTCATACAATGAGCAGAACGTAACATGATGCTTCTCGGTGATTAGTCGGTGTTATATATATACATATTATATAAACGATCGATAATTATAAAATATAATAATAAAAAAAGATAAAACAGAACAGTGGACGTTTGTCTTTAGCCTCGAAAAGAAGTAACAAAGGCCAAACAATAAGTGGAAAAAACAAAATCGTGTTCGAAAAGAAATGGCGCGAAAAGGGGTGCAACACGAGGACTACCCAGGAGGTCACCCATCCTAGTACTACTCTCGCCGAAGCACGCTTAACTGCGGAGTTCTGATGGGATCCGGTGCATTTGTGCTGGTATGATCGCACCCGTCATATAATGCGCAGAACATAACATGATGCTTCTCAAGGATCAGTCGGTGTTATATATGTATTTATATATATATGTAAACGATCGATAATTATAAAAGTATATTAATAAATAAAAAAAAGATAAAATAGAACGGTGGACGTTTGGCTTTCGCCAGAAAACGAAGTAACAAAGGCCAAACAATAAGCGGATAAAACAAAATCGTGTTTATAAGGACTTGATCGAAAAGAAATTGGCGCGGCGTGACAAATAGGATAGATGAATTCACCAGCAATGAATTCGCAAAAGACTTGGAATACACCAAGAACGAAAAATTGAAGGTTTATTGACACGAAATAAGACACATAACTGAACCCTTAAGGTGCGGTTAAATCGGAAAACATAAAACCTAATTAAGAAAGGAAAACTAAACCTAATTAGGAAAGGAAAACTAAAAAGATAATTATCAGCCGCTAAAAGATAAATATGCTGATTTGGCCAGCCAAACGAGCCCGGAAGGATTAAAAAGGCCATACATCACGGCGCTAGTCGTGAGTTGCGTTCGGTGGCCCGTTTCCACTCGAAATAACGTATTATGGTGAATTTCTGGACGCTGAACGCCAAATACCGATGTTGCCGATTTTGCCCTTCTTGCGCGACATTAGCTCTTCAATCTGCACCGCGATCTGTCCTGCATCAGAAATGGCGCAAAAAGGGGTGCAACACGAGGACTTCCCAGGAGGTCACCCATCCTAGTACTACTCTCGCCCAAGCACGCTTAACTGCGAAGTTCTGATGGGATCCGGTGCATTAGTGCTGGTATGATCGCACCCGTCATACAATGAGCAGAACGTAACATGATGCTTCTCGGTGATTAGTCGGTGTTATATATATATATATACATATTATATAAACGATCGATAATTATAAAATATAATAATAAAAAAAGATAAAACAGAACAGTGGACGTTTGTCTTTCGCCTCGAAAAGAAGTAACAAAGGCCAAACAATAAGTGGAAAAAACAAAATCGTGTTCGAAAAGAAATGGCGCGAAAAGGGGTGCAACACGAGGACTTCCCAGGAGGTCACCCATCCTAGTACTACTCTCGCCCAAGCACGCTTAACTGCGGAGTTCTGATGGGATCCGGTGCATTTGTGCTGGTATGATCGCACCCGTCATATAATGCGCAGAACATAACATGATGCTTCTCAAGGATCAGTCGGTGTTATATATGTATTTATATATATATGTAAACGATCGATAATTATAAAAGTATATTAATAAATAAAAAAAGATAAAATAGAACGGTGGACGTTTGGCTTTCGCCTGAAAACGAAGTAACAAAGGCCAAACAATAAGCGGATAAAACAAAATCGTGTTTATAAGGACTTGATCGAAAAGAAATTGGCGCGGCGTGACAAATAGGATAGATGAATTCACCAGCAATGAATTCGCAAAAGACTTGGAATACACCAAGAACGAAAAATTGAAGGTTTATTGACACGAAATAAGACACATAACTGAACCCTTAAGGTGCGGTTAAATCGGAAAACATAAAACCTAATTAAGAAAGGAAAACTAAACCTAATTAGGAAAGGAAAACTAAAAAGATAATTATCAGCCGCTAAAAGATAAATATGCGGATTTGGCCAGCCAAACGAGCCCGGAAGGATTAAAAAGGCCATACATCACGGCGCTAGTCGTGAGTTGCGTTCGGTGGCCCGTTTCCACTCGAAATAACGTATTATGGTGAATTTCTGGACGCTGAACGCCAAATACCGATGTTGCCGATTTTGCCCTTCTTGCGCGACATTAGCTCTTCAATCTGCACCGCGATCTGTCCTGCTTCAGAAATGGCGCAAAAAGGGGTGCAACACGAGGACTTCCCAGGAGGTCACCCATCCTAGTACTACTCTCGCCCAAGCACGCTTAACTGCAAAGTTCTGATGGGATCCGGTGCATTAGTGCTGGTATGATCGCACCCGTCATACAATGAGCAGAACGTAACATGATGCTTCTCGGTGATTAGTCGGTGTTATATATATACATATTATATAAACGATCGATAATTATAAAATATAATAATAAAAAAAGATAAAACAGAACAGTGGACGTTTGTCTTTAGCCTCGAAAAGAAGTAACAAAGGCCAAACAATAAGTGGAAAAAACAAAATCGTGTTCGAAAAGAAATGGCGCGAAAAGGGGTGCAACACGAGGACTTCCCAGGAGGTCACCCATCCTAGTACTACTCTCGCCGAAGCACGCTTAACTGCGGAGTTCTGATGGGATCCGGTGCATTTGTGCTGGTATGATCGCACCCGTCATATAATGCGCAGAACATAACATGATGCTTCTCAAGGATCAGTCGGTGTTATATATGTATTTATATATATATGTAAACGATCGATAATTATAAAAGTATATTAATAAATAAAAAAAAAGATAAAATAGAACGGTGGACGTTTGGCTTTCGCCAGAAAACGAAGTAACAAAGGCCAAACAATAAGCGGATAAAACAAAATCGTGTTTATAAGGACTTGATCGAAAAGAAATTGGCGCGGCGTGACAAATAGGATAGATGAATTCACCAGCAATGAATTCGCAAAAGACTTGGAATACACCAAGAACGAAAAATTGAAGGTTTATTGACACGAAATAAGACACATAACTGAACCCTTAAGGTGCGGTTAAATCGGAAAACATAAAACCTAATTAAGAAAGGAAAACTAAACCTAATTAGGAAAGGAAAACTAAAAAGATAATTATCAGCCGCTAAAAGATAAATATGCTGATTAGGCCAGCCAAACGAGCCCGGAAGGATTAAAAAGGCCATACATCACGGCGCTAGTCGTGAGTTGCGTTCGGTGGCCCGTTTCCACTCGAAATAACGTATTATGGTGAATTTCTGGACGCTGAACGCCAAATACCGATGTTGCCGATTTTGCCCTTCTTGCGCGACATTAGCTCTTCAATCTGCACCACGATCTGTCCTGCATCAGAAATGGCGCAAAAAGGGGTGCAACACGAGGACTTCCCAGGAGGTCACCCATCCTAGTACTACTCTCTCCCAAGCACGCTTAACTGCGAAGTTCTGATGGGATCCGGTGCATTAGTGCTGGTATGATCGCACCCGTCATACAATGAGCAGAACGTAACATGATGCTTCTCGGTGATTAGTCGGTGTTATATATATATATATATATACATATTATATAAACGATCGATAATTATAAAATATAATAATAAAAAAAGATAAAACAGAACAGTGGACGTTTGTCTTTCGCCTCGAAAAGAAGTAACAAAGGCCAAACAATAAGTGGAAAAAACAAAATCGTGTTCGAAAAGAAATGGCGCGAAAAGGGGTGCAACACGAGGACTTCCCAGGAGGTCACCCATCCTAGTACTACTCTCGCCCAAGCACGCTTAACTGCGGAGTTCTGATGGGATCCGGTGCATTTGTGCTGGTATGATCGCACCCGTCATATAATGCGCAGAACATAACATGATGCTTCTCAAGGATCAGTCGGTGTTATATATGTATTTATATATATATGTAAACGATCGATAATTATAAAAGTATATTAATAAATAAAAAAAAGATAAAATAGAACGGTGGACGTTTGGCTTTCGCCTGAAAACGAAGTAACAAAGGCCAAACAATAAGCGGATAAAACAAAATCGTGTTTATAAGGACTTGATCGAAAAGAAATTGGCGCGGCGTGACAAATAGGATAGATGAATTCACCAGCAATGAATTCGCAAAAGACTTGGAATACACCAAGAACGAAAAATTGAAGGTTTATTGACACGAAATAAGACACATAACTGAACCCTTAAGGTGCGGTTAAATCGGAAAACATAAAACCTAATTAAGAAAGGAAAACTAAACCAAATTAGGAAAGGAAAACTAAAAAGATAATTATCAGCCGCTAAAAGATAAATATGCTGATTTGGCCAGCCAAACGAGCCCGGAAGGATTAAAAAGGCCATACATCACGGCGCTAGTCGTGAGTTGCGTTCGGTGGCCCGTTTCCACTCGAAATAACGTATTATGGTGAATTTCTGGACGCTGAACGCCAAATACCGATGTTGCCGATTTTGCCCTTCTTGCGCGACATTAGCTCTTCAATCTGCACCGCGATCTGTCCTGCTTCAGAAATGGCGCAAAAAGGGGTGCAACACGAGGACTTCCCAGGAGGTCACCCATCCTAGTACTACTCTCGCCCAAGCACGCTTAACTGCAAAGTTCTGATGGGATCCGGTGCATTAGTGCTGGTATGATCGCACCCGTCATACAATGAGCAGAACGTAACATGATGCTTCTCGGTGATTAGTCGGTGTTATATATATACATATTATATAAACGATCGATAATTATAAAATAAAATAATAAAAAAAGATAAAACAGAACAGTGGACGTTTGTCTTTAGCCTCGAAAAGAAGTAACAAAGGCCAAACAATAAGTGGAAAAAACAAAATCGTGTTCGAAAAGAAATGGCGCGAAAAAGGGTGCAACACGAGGACTTCCCAGGAGGTCACCCATCCTAGTACTACTCTCGCCGAAGCACGCTTAACTGCGGAGTTCTGATGGGATCCGGTGCATTTGTGCTGGTATGATCGCACCCGTCATATAATGCGCAGAACATAACATGATGCTTCTCAAGGATCAGTCGGTGTTATATATGTATTTATATATATATGTAAACGATCGATAATTATAAAAGTATATTAATAAATAAAAAAAAGATAAAATAGAACGGTGGACGTTTGGCTTTCGCCAGAAAACGAAGTAACAAAGGCCAAACAATAAGCGGATAAAACAAAATCGTGTTTATAAGGACTTGATCGAAAAGAAATTGGCGCGGCGTGACAAATAGGATAGATGAATTCACCAGCAATGAATTCGCAAAAGACTTGGAATACACCAAGAACGAAAAATTGAAGGTTTATTGACACGAAATAAGACACATAACTGAACCCTTAAGGTGCGGTTAAATCGGAAAACATAAAACCTAATTAAGAAAGGAAAACTAAACCTAATTAGGAAAGGAAAACTAAAAAGATAATTATCAGCCGCTAAAAGATAAATATGCTGATTTGGCCAGCCAAACGAGCCCGGAAGGTTTAAAAAGGCCATACATCACGGCGCTAGTCGTGAGTTGCGTTCGGTGGCCCGTTTCCACTCGAAATAACGTATTATGGTGAATTTCTGGACGCTGAACGCCAAATACCGATGTTGCCGATTTTGCCCTTCTTGCGCGACATTAGCTCTTCAATCTGCACCGCGATCTGTCCTGCATCAGAAATGGCGCAAAAAGGGGTGCAACACGAGGACTTCCCAGGAGGTCACCCATCCTAGTACTACTCTCGCCCAAGCACGCTTAACTGCGAAGTTCTGATGGGATCCGATGAATTAGTGCTGGTATGATCGCACCCGTCATACAATGAGCAGAACGTAACATGATGCTTCTCGGTGATTAGTCGGTGTTATATATATATACATATTATATAAACGATCGATAATTATAAAATATAATAATAAAAAAAGATAAAACAGAACAGTGGACGTTTGTCTTTCGCCTCGAAAAGAAGTAACAAAGGCCAAACAATAAGTGGAAAAAACAAAATCGTGTTCGAAAAGAAATGGCGCGAAAAGGGGTGCAACACGAGGACTTCCCAGGAGGTCACCCATCCTAGTACTACTCTCGCCGAAGCACGCTTAACTGCGGAGTTCTGATGGGATCCGGTGCATTTGTGCTGGTATGATCGCACCCGTCATATAATGCGCAGAACATAACATGATGCTTCTCAAGGATCAGTCGGTGTTATACATGTATTTATATATATATGTAAACGATCGATAATTATAAATGTATATTAATAAATAAAAAAAAGATAAAATAGAACGGTGGACGTTTGGCTTTCGCCTGAAAACGAAGTAACAAAGGCCAAACAATAAGCGGATAAAACAAAATCGTGTTTATAAGTACTTGATCGAAAAGAAATTGGCGCGGCGTGACAAATAGGATAGATGAATTCACCAGCAATGAATTCGCAAAAGACTTGGAATACACCAAGAACGAAAATTTGAAGGTTTATTGACACGAAATAAGACACATAACTGAACCCTTAAGGTGCGGTTAAATCGGAAAACATAAAACATAATTAAGAAAGGAAAACTAAACCTAATTAGGAAAGGAAAACTAAAAAGATAATTATCAGCCGCTAAAAGATAAATATGCTGATTTGGCCAGCCAAACGAGCCCGGAAGGATTAAAAAGGCCATACATCACGGCATAAGTAGTGTGTTGCGTTCGGTGGCCCGTTTCCACTCGAAATAACGTATTATGGTGAATTTCTGGACGCTGAACGCCAAATACCGATGTTGCCGATTTTGCCCTTCTTGCGCGACATTAGCTCTTCAATCTGCACCGCGATCTGTCCTGCATCAGAAATGGCGCAAAAAGGGGTGCAACACGAGGACTTCCCAGGAGGTCACCCATCCTAGTACTACTCTCTCCCAAGCACGCTTAACTGCGAAGTTCTGATGGGATCCGGTGCATTAGTTCTGGTATGATCGCACCCGTCATACAATGAGCAGAACGTAACATGATGCTTCTCGGTGATTAGTCGGTGTTATATATATATATATATATACATATTATATAAACAATCGATAATTATAAAATATAATAATAAAAAAAGATAAAACAGAACAGTGGACGTTTGTCTTTCGCCTCGAAAAGAAGTAACAAAGGCCAAACAATAAGTGGAAAAAATAAAATCGTGTTCGAAAAGAAATGGCGCGAAAAGGGGTGCAACACGAGAACTTCCCAGGAGGTCACCCATCCTAGTACTACTCTCGCCCAAGCACGCTTAACTGCGGAGTTCTGATGGGATCCGGTGCATTAGTGCTGGTATGATCGCACCCGTCATATAATGCGCAGAACATAACATGATGCTTCTCAAGGATCAGTCGGTGTTATATATGTATTTATATATATATGTAAACGATCGATAATTATAAAAGTATATTAATAAATAAAAAAAAAGATAAAATAGAACGGTGGACGTTTGGCTTTCGCCTGAAAACGAAGTAACAAAGGCCAAACAATAAGCGGATAAAACAAAATCGTGTTTATAAGGACTTGATCGAAAAGAAATTGGCGCGGCGTGACAAATAGGATAGATGAATTCACCAGCAATGAATTCGCAAAAGACTTGGAATACACCAAGAACGAAAAATTGAAGGTTTATTGACACGAAATAAGACACATAACTGAACCCTTAAGGTGCGGTTAAATCGGAAAACATAAAACCTAATTAAGCAAGGAAAACTAAACCTAATTAGGAAAGGAAAACTAAAAAGATAATTATCAGCCGCTAAAAGATAAATATGCTGATTTGGCCAGCCAAACGAGCCCGGAAGGATTAAAAAGGCCATACATCACGGCGCTAGTCGTGAGTTGCGTTCGGTGGCCCGTTTCCACTCGAAATAACGTATTATGGTGAATTTCTGGACGCTGAACGCCAAATACCGATGTTGCCGATTTTGCCCTTCTTGCGCGACATTAGCTCTTCAATCTGCACCGCGATCTGTCCTGCATCAGAAATGGCGCAAAAAGGGGTGCAACACGAGGACTTCCCAGGAGGTCACCCATCCTAGTACTACTCTCGCCCAAGCACGCTTAACTGCGAAGTTCTGATGGGATCCGGTGCATTAGTGCTGGTATGATCGCACCCGTCATACAATGAGCAGAACGTAACATGATGCTTCTCGGTGATTAGTCGGTGTTATATATATATATATATACATATTATATAAACGATCGATAATTATAAAATATAATAATAAAAAAAGATAAAACAGAACAGTGGACGTTTGTCTTTCGCCTCGAAAAGAAGTAACAAAGGCCAAACAATAAGTGGAAAAAACAAAATCGTGTTCGAAAAGAAATGGCGCGAAAAGGGGTGCAACACGAGGACTTCCCAGGAGGTCACCCATCCTAGTACTACTCTCGCCCAAGCACGCTTAACTGCGGAGTTCTGATGGGATCCGGTGCATTTGTGCTGGTATGATCGCACCCGTCATATAATGCGCAGAACATAACATGATGCTTCTCAAGGATCAGTCGGTGTTATATATGTATTTATATATATATGTAAACGATCGATAATTATAAAAGTAAATTAATAAATAAAAAAAAGATAAAATAGAACGGTGGACGTTTGGCTTTCGCCTGAAAACGAAGTAACAAAGGCCAAACAATAAGCGGATAAAACAAAATCGTGTTTATAAGGACTTGATCGAAAAGAAATTGGCGCGGCGTGACAAATAGGATAGATGAATTCACCAGCAATGAATTCGCAAAAGACTTGGAATACACCAAGAACGAAAAATTGAAGGTTTATTGACACGAAATAAGACACATAACTGAACCCTTAAGGTGCGGTTAAATCGGAAAACATAAAACCTAATTAAGAAAGGAAAACTAAACCTAATTAGGAAAGGAAAACTAAAAAGATAATTATCAGCCGCTAAAAGATAAATATGCGGATTTGGCCAGCCAAACGAGCCCGGAAGGATTAAAAAGGCCATACATCACGGCGCTAGTCGTGAGTTGCGTTCGGTGGCCCGTTTCCACTCGAAATAACGTATTATGGTGAATTTCTGGACGCTGAACGCCAAATACCGATGTTGCCGATTTTGCCCTTCTTGCGCGACATTAGCTCTTCAATCTGCACCGCGATCTGTCCTGCTTCAGAAATGGCGCAAAAAGGGGTGCAACACGAGGACTTCCCAGGAGGTCACCCATCCTAGTACTACTCTCGCCCAAGCACGCTTAACTGCAAAGTTCTGATGGGATCCGGTGCATTAGTGCTGGTATGATCGCACCCGTCATACAATGAGCAGAACGTAACATGATGCTTCTCGGTGATTAGTCGGTGTTATATATATACATATTATATAAACGATCGATAATTATAAAATATAATAATAAAAAAAGATAAAACAGAACAGTGGACGTTTGTCTTTAGCCTCGAAAAGAAGTAACAAAGGCCAAACAATAAGTGGAAAAAACAAAATCGTGTTCGAAAAGAAATGGCGCGAAAAGGGGTGCAACACGAGGACTTCCCAGGAGGTCACCCATCCTAGTACTACTCTCGCCGAAGCACGCTTAACTGCGGAGTTCTGATGGGATCCGGTGCATTTGTGCTGGTATGATCGCACCCGTCATATAATGCGCAGAACATAACATGATGCTTCTCAAGGATCAGTCGGTGTTATATATGTATTTATATATATATGTAAACGATCGATAATTATAAAAGTATATTAATAAATAAAAAAAAGATAAAATAGAACGGTGGACGTTTGGCTTTCGCCAGAAAACGAAGTAACAAAGGCCAAACAATAAGCGGATAAAACAAAATCGTGTTTATAAGGACTTGATCGAAAAGAAATTGGCGCGGCGTGACAAATAGGATAGATGAATTCACCAGCAATGAATTCGCAAAAGACTTGGAATACACCAAGAACGAAAAATTGAAGGTTTATTGACACGAAATAAGACACATAACTGAACCCTTAAGGTGCGGTTAAATCGGAAAACATAAAACCTAATTAAGAAAGGAAAAATAAACCTAATTAGGAAAGGAAAACTAAAAAGATAATTATCAGCCGCTAAAAGATAAATATGCTGATTTGGCCAGCCAAACGAGCCCGGAAGGATTAAAAAGGCCATACATCACGGCGCTAGTCGTGAGTTGCGTTCGGTGGCCCGTTTCCACTCGAAATAACGTATTATGGTGAATTTCTGGACGCTGAACGCCAAATACCGATGTTGCCGATTTTGCCCTTCTTGCGCGACATTAGCTCTTCAATCTGCACCACGATCTGTCCTGCATCAGAAATGGCGCAAAAAGGGGTGCAACACGAGGACTTCCCAGGAGGTCACCCATCCTAGTACTACTCTCTCCCAAGCACGCTTAACTGCGAAGTTCTGATGGGATCCGGTGCATTAGTGCTGGTATGATCGCACCCGTCATACAATGAGCAGAACGTAACATGATGCTTCTCGGTGATTAGTCGGTGTTATATATATATATATATACATATTATATAAACGATCGATAATTATAAAATATAATAATAAAAAAAGATAAAACAGAACAGTGGACGTTTGTCTTTCGCCTCGAAAAGAAGTAACAAAGGCCAAACAATAAGTGGAAAAAACAAAATCGTGTTCGAAAAGAAATGGCGCGAAAAGGGGTGCAACACGAGGACTTCCCAGGAGGTCACCCATCCTAGTACTACTCTCGCCCAAGCACGCTTAACTGCGGAGTTCTGATGGGATCCGGTGCATTTGTGCTGGTATGATCGCACCCGTCATATAATGCGCAGAACATAACATGATGCTTCTCAAGGATCAGTCGGTGTTATATATGTATTTATATATATATGTAAACGATCGATAATTATAAAAGTATATTAATAAATAAAAAAAAGATAAAATAGAACGGTGGACGTTTGGCTTTCGCCTGAAAACGAAGTAACAAAGGCCAAACAATAAGCGGATAAAACAAAATCGTGTTTATAAGGACTTGATCGAAAAGAAATTGGCGCGGCGTGACAAATAGGATAGATGAATTCACCAGCAATGAATTCGCAAAAGACTTGGAATACACCAAGAACGAAAAATTGAAGGTTTATTGACACGAAATAAGACACATAACTGAACCCTTAAGGTGCGGTTAAATCGGAAAACATAAAACCTAATTAAGAAAGGAAAACTAAACCTAATTAGGAAAGGAAAACTAAAAAGATAATTATCAGCCGCTAAAAGATAAATATGCTGATTTGGCCAGCCAAACGAGCCCGGAAGGTTTAAAAAGGCCATACATCACGGCGCTAGTCGTGAGTTGCGTTCGGTGGCCCGTTTCCACTCGAAATAACGTATTATGGTGAATTTCTGGACGCTGAACGCCAAATACCGATGTTGCCGATTTTGCCCTTCTTGCGCGACATTAGCTCTTCAATCTGCACCGCGATCTGTCCTGCATCAGAAATGGCGCAAAAAGGGGTGCAACACGAGGACTTCCCAGGAGGTCACCCATCCTAGTACTACTCTCGCCCAAGCACGCTTAACTGCGAAGTTCTGATGGGATCCGATGAATTAGTGCTGGTATGATCGCACCCGTCATACAATGAGCAGAACGTAACATGATGCTTCTCGGTGATTAGTCGGTGTTATATATATATACATATTATATAAACGATCGATAATTATAAAATATAATAATAAAAAAAGATAAAACAGAACAGTGGACGTTTGTCTTTCGCCTCGAAAAGAAGTAACAAAGGCCAAACAATAAGTGGAAAAAACAAAATCGTGTTCGAAAAGAAATGGCGCGAAAAGGGGTGCAACACGAGGACTTCCCAGGAGGTCACCCATCCTAGTACTACTCTCGCCGAAGCACGCTTAACTGCGGAGTTCTGATGGGATCCGGTGCATTTGTGCTGGTATGATCGCACCCGTCATATAATGCGCAGAACATAACATGATGCTTCTCAAGGATCAGTCGGTGTTATACATGTATTTATATATATATGTAAACGATCGATAATTATAAATGTATATTAATAAATAAAAAAAAGATAAAATAGAACGGTGGACGTTTGGCTTTCGCCTGAAAACGAAGTAACAAAGGCCAAACAATAAGCGGATAAAACAAAATCGTGTTTATAAGGACTTGATCGAAAAGAAATTGGCGCGGCGTGACAAATAGGATAGATGAATTCACCAGCAATGAATTCGCAAAAGACTTGGAATACACCAAGAACGAAAAATTGAAGGTTTATTGACACGAAATAAGACACATAACTGAACCCTTAAGGTGCGGTTAAATCGGAAAACATAAAACATAATTAAGAAAGGAAAACTAAACCTAATTAGGAAAGGAAAACTAAAAAGATAATTATCAGCCGCTAAAAGATAAATATGCTGATTTGGCCAGCCAAACGAGCCCGGAAGGATTAAAAAGGCCATACATCACGGCACAAGTAGTGTGTTGCGTTCGGTGGCCCGTTTCCACTCGAAATAACGTATTATGGTGAATTTCTGGACGCTGAACGCCAAATACCGATGTTGCCGATTTTGCCCTTCTTGCGCGACATTAGCTCTTCAATCTGCACCGCGATCTGTCCTGCATCAGAAATGGCGCAAAAAGGGGTGCAACACGAGGACTTCCCAGGAGGTCACCCATCCTAGTACTACTCTCTCCCAAGCACGCTTAACTGCGAAGTTCTGATGGGATCCGGTGCATTAGTTCTGGTATGATCGCACCCGTCATACAATGAGCAGAACGTAACATGATGCTTCTCGGTGATTAGTCGGTGTTATATATATATACATATTATATAAACGATCGATAATTATAAAATATAATAATAAAAAAAGATAAAACAGAACAGTGGACGTTTGTCTTTCGCCTCGAAAAGAAGTAACAAAGGCCAAACAATAAGTGGAAAAAACAAAATCGTGTTCGAAAAGAAATGGCGCGAAAAGGGGTGCAACACGAGGACTTCCCAGGAGGTCACCCATCCTAGTACTACTCTCGCCGAAGCACGCTTAACTGCGGAGTTCTGATGGGATCCGGTGCATTTGTGCTGGTATGATCGCACCCGTCATATAATGCGCAGAACATAACATGATGCTTCTCAAGGATCAGTCGGTGTTATACATGTATTTATATATATATGTAAACGATCGATAATTATAAATGTATATTAATAAATAAAAAAAAGATAAAATAGAACGGTGGACGTTTGGCTTTCGCCTGAAAACGAAGTAACAAAGGCCAAACAATAAGCGGATAAAACAAAATCGTGTTTATAAGGACTTGATCGAAAAGAAATTGGCGCGGCGTGACAAATAGGATAGATGAATTCACCAGCAATGAATTCGCAAAAGACTTGGAATACACCAAGAACGAAAAATTGAAGGTTTATTGACACGAAATAAGACACATAACTGAACCCTTAAGGTGCGGTTAAATCGGAAAACATAAAACCTAATTAAGAAAGGAAAACTAAACCTAATTAGGAAAGGAAAACTAAAAAGATAATTATCAGCCGCTAAAAGATAAATATGCTGATTTGGCCAGCCAAACGAGCCCGGAAGGATTAAAAAGGCCATACATCACGGCACAAGCAGTGAGTTGCGTTCGGTGGCCCGTTTCCACTCGAAATAACGTATTATGGTGAATTTCTGGACGCTGAACGCCAAATACCGATGTTGACGATTTTGCCCTTCTTGCGCGACATTAGCTCTTCAATCTGCACCGCGATCTGTCCTGCATCAGAAATGGCGCAAAAAGGGGTGCAACACGAGGACTTCCCAGGAGGTCACCCATCCTAGTACTACTCACGGAAGCACGCTTAACTGCGAAGTTCTGATGGGATCCGGTGCATTAGTGCTGGTATGATCGCACCCGTCATACAATGAGCAGAACGTAACATGATGCTTCTCGGTGATTAGTCGGTGTTATATATATATATACATATTATATAAACGATCGATAATTATAAAATATAATAATAAAAAAAGATAAAACAGAACAGTGGACGTTTGTCTTTCGCCTCGAAAAGAAGTAACAAAGGCCAAACAATAAGTGGAAAAAACAAAATCGTGTTCGAAAAGAAATGGCGCGAAAAAGGGTGCAACACGAGAACTTCCCAGGAGGTCACCCATCCTAGTACTACTCTCGCCCAAGCACGCTTAACTGCGGAGTTCTGATGGGATCCGGTGCATTAGTGCTGGTATGATCGCACCCGTCATATAATGCGCAGAACATAACATGATGCTTCTCAAGGATCAGTCGGTGTTATATATGTATTTATATATATATATGTAAACGATCGATATTTATAAAAGTATATTAATAAATAAAAAAAGATAAAATAGAACGGTGGACGTTTGGCTTTCGCCTGAAAATGAAGTAACAAAGGCCAAACAATAAGCGGATAAAACAAAATCGTGTTTATAAGGACTTGATCGAAAAGAAATTGGCGCGGCGTGACAAATAGGATAGATGAATTCACCAGCAATGAATTCGCAAAAGACTTGGAATACACCAAGAACGAAAAATTGAAGGTTTATTGACACGAAATAAGACACATAACTGAACCCTTAAGGTGCGGTTAAATCGGAAAACATAAAACATAATTAAGAAAGGAAAACTAAACCTAATTAGGAAAGGAAAACTAAAAAGATAATTATCAGCCGCTAAAAGATAAATATGCTGATTTGGCCAGCCAAACGAGCCCGGAAGGATTAAAAAGGCCATACATCACGGCGCTAGCCGTGAGTTGCGTTCGGTGGCCCGTTTCCACTCGAAATAACGTATTATGGTGAATTTCTGGACGCTGAACGCCAAATACCGATGTTGCCGATTTTACCCTTCTTGCGCGACATTAGCTCTTCAATCTGCACCGCGATCTGTCCTGCATCAGAAATGGCGCAAAAAGGGGTGCAACACGAGGACTTCCCAGGAGGTCACCCATCCTAGTACTACTCTCGCCCAAGCACGCTTAACTGCGAAGTTCTGATGGGATCCGGTGCATTAGTGCTGGTATGATCGCACCCGTCATACAATGAGCAGAACGTAACATGATGCTTCTCGGTGATTAGTCGGTGTTATATATATACATATTATATAAACGATCGATAATTATAAAATATAATAAAAAAAAAAGATAAAACAGAACAGTGGACGTTTGTCTTTCGCCTCGAAAAGAAGTAACAAAGGCAAAACAATAAGTGGAAAAAACAAAATCGTGTTCGAAAAGAAATGGCGCGAAAAGGAGTGCAACACGAGGACTTCCCAGGAGGTCACCCATCCTAGTACTACTCTCGCCCAAGCACGCTTAACTGCGGAGTTTTGATGGGATCCGGTGCATTTGTGCTGGTATGATCGCACCCGTCATATAATGCGCAGAACATAACATGATGCTTCTCAAGGATCAGTCGGTGTTATATATGTATTTATATATATATGTAAACGATCGATAATTATAAAAGTATATTAATAAATAAAAAAAGATAAAATAGAACGGTGGACGTTTGGCTTTCGCCTGAAAACGAAGTAACAAAGGCCAAACAATAAGCGGATAAAACAAAATCGTGTTTATAAGGACTTGATCGAAAAGAAATTGGCGCGGCGTGACAAATAGGATAGATGAATTCACCAGCAATGAATTCGCAAAAGACTTGGAATACACCAAGAACGAAAAATTGAAGGTTTATTGACACGAAATAAGACACATAACTGAACCCTTAAGGTGCGGTTAAATCGGAAAACATAAAACCTAATTAAGAAAGGAAAACTAAACGTAATTAGGAAAGGAAAACTAAAAAGATAATTATCAGCCGCTAAAAGATAAATATGCTGATTTGGCCAGCCAAACGAGCCCGGAAGGATTAAAAAGGCCATACATCACGGCGCATGCAGTGAGTTGCGTTCGGTGGCCCGTTTCCACTCGAAATAACGTATTATGGTGAATTTCTGGACCATGAACGCCAAATACCGATGTTGCCGATTTTGCCCTTCTTGCGCGACATTAGCTCTTCAATCTGCACCGCGATCTGTCCTGCATCAGAAATGGCGCAAAAAGGGGTGCAACACGAGGACTTCCCAGGAGGTCACCCATCCTAGTACTACTCTCGCCCAAGCACGCTTAACTGCGAAGTTCTGATGGGATCCGGTGCATTAGTGCTGGTATGATCGCACCCGTCATACAATGAGCAGAACGTAACATGATGCTTCTCGGTGATTAGTCGGTGTTATATATATATATATATACATATTATATAAACGATCGATAATTATAAAATATAATAATAAAAAAAGATAAAACAGAACAGTGGACGTTTGTCTTTCGCCTCGAAAAGAAGTAACAAAGGCCAAACAATAAGTGGAAAAAACAAAATCGTGTTCGAAAAGAAATGGCGCGAAAAGGGGTGCAACACGAGGACTTCCCAGGAGGTCACCCATCCTAGTACTACTCTCGCCCAAGCACGCTTAACTGCGGAGTTCTGATGGGATCCGGTGCATTTGTGCTGGTATGATCGCACCCGTCATATAATGCGCAGAACATAACATGATGCTTCTCAAGGATCAGTCGGTGTTATATATGTATTTATATATATATGTAAACGATCGATAATTATAAAAGTATATTAATAAATAAAAAAAAGATAAAATAGAACGGTGGACGTTTGGCTTTCGCCTGAAAACGAAGTAACAAAGGCCAAACAATAAGCGGATAAAACAAAATCGTGTTTATAAGGACTTGATCGAAAAGAAATTGGCGCGGCGTGACAAATAGGATAGATGAATTCACCAGCAATGAATTCGCAAAAGACTTGGAATACACCAAGAACGAAAAATTGAAGGTTTATTGACACGAAATAAGACACATAACTGAACCCTTAAGGTGCGGTTAAATCGGAAAACATAAAACCTAATTAAGAAAGGAAAACTAAACCTAATTAGGAAAGGAAAACTAAAAAGATAATTATCAGCCGCTAAAAGATAAATATGCTGATTTGGCCAGCCAAACGAGCCCGGAAGGATTAAAAAAGCCATACATCACGGCGCTAGTCGTGAGTTGCGTTCGGTGGCCCGTTTCCACTCGAAATAACGTATTATGGTGAATTTCTGGACGCTGAACGCCAAATACCGATGTTGCCGATTTTGCCCTTCTTGCGCGACATTAGCTCTTCAATCTGCACCGCGATCTGTCCTGCATCAGAAATGGCGCAAATAGGGGTGCAACACGAGGACTTCCCAGGAGGTCACCCATCCTAGTACTACTCTCGCCCAAGCACGCTTAACTGCGAAGTTCTGATGGGATCCGATGCATTAGTGCTGGTATGATCGCACCCGTCATACAATGAGCAGAACGTAACATGATGCTTCTCGGTGATTAGTCGGTGTTATATATATATACATATTATATAAACGATCGATAATTATAAAATATAATAATAAAAAAAGATAAAATAGAACAGTGGACGTTTGTCTTTCGCCTCGAAAAGAAGTAACAAAGGCCAAACAATAAGTGGAAAAAACAAAATCGTGTTCGAAAAGAAATGGCGCGAAAAGGGGTGCAACACGAGGACTTCCCAGGAGGTCACCCATCCTAGTACTACTCTCGCCGAAGCACGCTTAACTGCGGAGTTCTGATGGGATCCGGTGCATTTGTGCTGGTATGATCGCACCCGTCATATAATGCGCAGAACATAACATGATGCTTCTCAAGGATCAGTCGGTGTTATACATGTATTTATATATATATGTAAACGATCGATAATTATAAATGTATATTAATAAATAAAAAAAAGATAAAATAGAACGGTGGACGTTTGGCTTTCGCCTGAAAACGAAGTAACAAAGGCCAAACAATAAGCGGATAAAACAAAATCGTGTTTATAAGGACTTGATCGAAAAGAAATTGGCGCGGCGTGACAAATAGGATAGATGAATTCACCAGCAATGAATTCGCAAAAGACTTGGAATACACCAAGAACGAAAAATTGAAGGTTTATTGACACGAAATAAGACACATAACTGAACCCTTAAGGTGCGGTTAAATCGGAAAACATAAAACCTAATTAAGAAAGGAAAACTAAACCTAATTAGGAAAGGAAAACTAAAAAGATAATTATCAGCCGCTAAAAGATAAATATGCTGATTTGGCCAGCCAAACGAGCCCGGAAGGATTAAAAAGGCCATACATCACGGCACAAGCAGTGAGTTGCGTTCGGTGGCCCGTTTCCACTCGAAATAACGTATTATGGTGAATTTCTGGACGCTGAACGCCAAATACCGATGTTGCCGATTTTGCCCTTCTTGCGCGACATTAGCTCTTCAATCTGCACCGCAATCTGTCCTGCATCAGAAATGGCGCAAAAAGGGGTGCAACACGAGGACTTCCCAGGAGGTCACCCATCCTAGTACTACTCTCGCCCAAGCACGCTTAACTGCGAAGTTCTGATGGGATCCGGTGCATTAGTTCTGGTATGATCGCACCCGTCATACAATGAGCAGAACGTAACATGATGCTTCTCGGTGATTAGTCGGTGTTATATATATATATATATATATATATATATATACATATTATATAAACGATCGATAATTATAAAATATAATAATAAAAAAAGATAAAACAGAACAGTGGACGTTTGTCTTTCGCCTCGAAAAGAAGTAACAAAGGCCAAACAATAAGTGGAAAAAACAAAATCGTGTTCGAAAAGAAATGGCGCGAAAAGGGGTGCAACACGAGAACTTCCCAGGAGGTCACCCATCCTAGTACTACTCTCGCCCAAGCACGCTTAACTGCGGAGTTCTGATGGGATCCGGTGCATTAGTGCTGGTATGATCGCACCCGTCATATAATGCGCAGAACATAACATGATGCTTCTCAAGGATCAGTCGGTGTTATATATGTATTTATATATATATGTAAACGATCGATAATTATAAAAGTATATTAATAAATAAAAAAAAGATAAAATAGAACGGTGGACGTTTGGCTTTCGCCTGAAAACGAAGTAACAAAGGCCAAACAATAAGCGGATAAAACAAAATCGTGTTTATAAGGACTTGATCGAAAAGAAATTGGCGCGGCGTGACAAATAGGATAGATGAATTCACCAGCAATGAATTCGCAAAAGACTTGGAATACACCAAGAACGAAAAATTGAAGGTTTATTGACACGAAATAAGACACATAACTGAACCCTTAAGGTGCGGTTAAATCGGAAAACATAAAACCTAATTAAGAAAGGAAAACAAAACCTAATTAGGAAAGGAAAACTAAAAAGATAATTATCAGCCGCTAAAAGATAAATATGCTGATTTGGCCAGCCAAACGAGCCCGGAAGGATTAAAAAGGCCATACATCACGGCGCTAGTCGTGAGTTGCGTTCGGTGGCCCGTTTCCACTCGAAATAACGTATTATGGTGAATTTCTGGACGCTGAACGCCAAATACCGATGTTGCCGATTTTGCCCTTCTTGCGCGACATTAGCTCTTCAATCTGCACCGCGATCTGTCCTGCATCAGAAATGGCGCAAAAAAGGGTGCAACACGAGGACTTCCCAGGAGGTCACCCATCCTAGTACTACTCTCGCCCAAGCACGCTTAACTGCAAAGTTCTGATGGGATCCGGTGCATTAGTGCTGGTATGATCGCACCCGTCATACAATGAGCAGAACGTAACATGATGCTTCTCGGTGATTAGTCGGTGTCATATATATACATATTATATAAACGATCGATAATTATAAAATATAATAATAAAAAAAGGTAAAACAGAACAGTGGACGTTTGTCTTTCGCCTCGAAAAGAAGTAACAAAGGCCAAACAATAAGTGGAAAAAACAAAATCGTGTTCGAAAAGAAATGGCGCGAAAAGGGGTTCAACACGAGGACTTCCCAGGAGGTCACCCATCCTAGTACTACTCTCGCCGAAGCACGCTTAACTGCGGAGTTCTGATGGGATCCGGTGCATTTGTGCTGGTATGATCGCACCCGTCATATAATGCGCAGAACATAACATGATGCTTCTCAAGGATCAGTCGGTGTTATATATGTATTTATATATATATGTAAACGATCGATAATTATAAAAGTATATTAATAAATAAAAAAAAGATAAAATAGAACGGTGGACGTTTGGCTTTCGCCTGAAAACGAAGTAACAAAGGCCAAACAATAAGCGGATAAAACAAAATCGTGTTTATAAGGACTTGATCGAAAAGAAATTGGCGCGGCGTGACAAATAGGATAGATGAATTCACCAGCAATGAATTCGCAAAAGACTTGGAATACACCAAGAACGAAAAATTGAAGGTTTATTGACACGAAATAAGACACATAACTGAACCCTTAAGGTGCGGTTAAATCGGAAAACATAAAACCTAATTAAGAAAGGAAAACTAAACCTAATTAGGAAAAGAAAACTAAAAAGATAATTATCAGCCGCTAAAAGATAAATATGCTGATTTGGCCAGCCAAACGAGCCCGGAAGGATTAAAAAAGCCATACATCACGGCGCTAGTCGTGAGTTGCGTTCGGTGGCCCGTTTCCACTCGAAATAACGTATTATGGTGAATTTCTGGACGCTGAACGCCAAATACCGATGTTGCCGATTTTGCCTTTCTTGCGCGACATTAGCTCTTCAATCTGCACCGCGATCTGTCCTGCATCAGAAATGGCGCAAAAAGGGGTGCAACACGAGGACTTCCCAAGAGGTCACCCATCCTAGTACTACTCTCGCCCAAGCACGCTTAACTGCGAAGTTCTGATGGGATCTGATGCATTAGTGCTGGTATGATCGCACCCGTCATACAATGAGCAGAACGTAACATGATGCTTCTCGGTGATTAGTCGGTGTTATATATATATACATATTATATAAACGATCGATAATTATAAAATATAATAATAAAAAAAGATAAAACAGAACAGTGGACGTTTGTCTTTCGCCTCGAAAAGAAGTAACAAAGGCCAAACAATAAGTGGAAAAAACAAAATCGTGTTCGAAAAGAAATGGCGCGAAAAGGGGTGCAACACGAGGACTTCCCAGGAGGTCACCCATCCTAGTACTACTCTCGCCGAAGCACGCTTAACTGCGGAGTTCTGATGGGATCCGGTGCATTTGTGCTGGTATGATCGCACCCGTCATATAATGCGCAGAACATAACATGATGCTTCTCAAGGATCAGTCGGTGTTATACATGTATTTATATATATATGTAAACGATCGATAATTATAAATGTATATTAATAAATAAAAAAAAGATAAAATAGAACGGTGGACGTTTGGCTTTCGCCTGAAAACGAAGTAACAAAGGCCAAACAATAAGCGGATAAAACAAAATCGTGTTTATAAGGACTTGATCGAAAAGAAATTGGCGCGGCGTGACAAATAGGATAGATGAATTCACCAGCAATGAATTCGCAAAAGACTTGGAATACACCAAGAACGAAAAATTGAAGGTTTATTGACACGAAATAAGACACATAACTGAACCCTTAAGGTGCGGTTAAATCGGAAAACATAAAACCTAATTAAGAAAGGAAAACTAAACCTAATTAGGAAAGGAAAACTAAAAAGATAATTATCAGCCGCTAAAAGATAAATATGCTGATTTGGCCAGCCAAACGAGCCCGGAAGGATTAAAAAGGCCATACATCACGGCACAAGCTGTGAGTTGCGTTCGGTGGCCCGTTTCCACTCGAAATAACGTATTATGGTGAATTTCTGGACGCTGAACGCCAAATACCGATGTTGCCGATTTTGCCCTTCTTGCGCGACATTAGCTCTTCAATCTGCACCGCGATCTGTCCTGCATCAGAAATGGCGCAAAAAGGGGTGCAACACGAGGACTTCCCAGGAGGTCACCCATCCTAGTACTACTCTCGCCCAAGCACGCTTAACTGCGAAGTTCTGATGGGATCCGGTGCATTAGTTCTGGTATGATCGCACCCGTCATACAATGAGCAGAACGTAACATGATGCTTCTCGGTGATTAGTCGGTGTTATATATATATATATATATATATATATACATATTATATAAACGATCGATAATTATAAAATATAATAATAAAAAAAGATAAAACAGAACAGTGGACGTTTGTCTTTCGCCTCGAAAAGAAGTAACAAAGGCCAAACAATAAGTGGAAAAAACAAAATCGTGTTCGAAAAGAAATGGCGCGAAAAGGGGTGCAACACGAGAACTTCCCAGGAGGTCACCCATCCTAGTACTACTCTCGCCCAAGCACGCTTAACTGCGGAGTTCTGATGGGATCCGGTGCATTAGTGCTGGTATGATCGCACCCGTCATATAATGCGCAGAATATAACATGATGCTTCTCAAGGATCAGTCGGTGTTATATATGTATTTATATATATATGTAAACGATCGATAATTATAAAAGTATATTAATAAATAAAAAAAAGATAAAATAGAACGGTGGACGTTTGGCTTTCGCCTGAAAACGAAGTAACAAAGGCCAAACAATAAGCGGATAAAACAAAATCGTGTTTATAAGGACTTGATCGAAAAGAAATTGGCGCGGCGTGACAAATAGGATAGATGAATTCACCAGCAATGAATTCGCAAAAGACTTGGAATACACCAAGAACGAAAAATTGAAGGTTTATTGACACGAAATAAGACACATAACTGAACCCTTAAGGTGCGGTTAAATCGGAAAACATAAAACCTAATTAAGAAAGGAAAACTAAACCTAATTAGGAAAGGAAAACTAAAAAGATAATTATCAGCCGCTAAAAGATAAATATGCTGATTTGGCCAGCCAAACGAGCCCGGAAGGATTAAAAAGGCCATACATCACGGCGCTAGTCGTGAGTTGCGTTCGGTGGCCCGTTTCCACTCGAAATAACGTATTATGGTGAATTTCTGGACGCTGAACGCCAAATACCGATGTTGCCGATTTTGCCCTTCTTGCGCGACATTAGCTCTTCAATCTGCACCGCGATCTGTCCTGCATCAGAAATGGCGCAAAAAAGGGTGCAACACGAGGACTTCCCAGGAGGTCACCCATCCTAGTACTACTCTCGCCCAAGCACGCTTAACTGCAAAGTTCTGATGGGATCCGGTGCATTAGTGCTGGTATGATCGCACCCGTCATACAATGAGCAGAACGTAACATGATGCTTCTCGGTGATTAGTCGGTGTCATATATATACATATTATATAAACGATCGATAATTATAAAATATAATAATAAAAAAAGGTAAAACAGAACAGTGGACGTTTGTCTTTCGCCTCGAAAAGAAGTAACAAAGGCCAAACAATAAGTGGAAAAAACAAAATCGTGTTCGAAAAGAAAAGGCGCGAAAAGGGGTGCAACACGAGGACTTCCCAGGAGGTCACCCATCCTAGTACTACTCTCGCCGAAGCACGCTTAACTGCGGAGTTCTGATGGGATCCGGTGCATTTGTGCTGGTATGATCGCACCCGTCATATAATGCGCAGAACATAACATGATGCTTCTCAAGGATCAGTCGGTGTTATATATGTATTTATATATATATGTAAACGATCGATAATTATAAAAGTATATTAATAAATAAAAAAAAGATAAAATAGAACGGTGGACGTTTGGCTTTCGCCTGAAAACGAAGTAACAAAGGCCAAACAATAAGCGGATAAAACAAAATCGTGTTTATAAGGACTTGATCGAAAAGAAATTGGCGCGGCGTGACAAATAGGATAGATGAATTCACCAGCAATGAATTCGCAAAAGACTTGGAATACACCAAGAACGAAAAATTGAAGGTTTATTGACACGAAATAAGACACATAACTGAACCCTTAAGGTGCGGTTAAATCGGAAAACATAAAACCTAATTAAGAAAGGAAAACTAAACCTAATTAGGAAAAGAAAACTAAAAAGATAATTATCAGCCGCTAAAAGATAAATATGCTGATTTGGCCAGCCAAACGAGCCCGGAAGGATTAAAAAAGCCATACATCACGGCGCTAGTCGTGAGTTGCGTTCGGTGGCCCGTTTCCACTCGAAATAACGTATTATGGTGAATTTCTGGACGCTGAACGCCAAATACCGATGTTGCCGATTTTGCCCTTCTTGCGCGACATTAGCTCTTCAATCTGCACCGCGATCTGTCCTGCATCAGAAATGGCGCAAAAAGGGGTGCAATACGAGGACTTCCCAGGAGGTCACCCATCCTAGTACTACTCTCGCCCAAGCACGCTTAACTGCGAAGTTCTGATGGGATCCGATGCATTAGTGCTGGTATGATCGCACCCGTCATACAATGAGCAGAACGTAACATGATGCTTCTCGGTGATTAGTCGGTGTTATATATATATACATATTATATAAACGATCGATAATTATAAAATATAATAATAAAAAAAGATAAAACAGAACAGTGGACGTTTGTCTTTCGCCTCGAAAAGAAGTAACAAAGGCCAAACAATAAGTGGAAAAAACAAAATCGTGTTCGAAAAGAAATGGCGCGAAAAGGGGTGCAACACGAGGACTTCCCAGGAGGTCACCCATCCTAGTACTACTCTCGCCGAAGCACGCTTAACTGCGGAGTTCTGATGGGATCCGGTGCATTTGTGCTGGTATGATCGCACCCGTCATATAATGCGCAGAACATAACATGATGCTTCTCAAGGATCAGTCGGTGTTATACATGTATTTATATATATATGTAAACGATCGATAATTATAAATGTATATTAATAAATAAAAAAAAGATAAAATAGAACGGTGGACGTTTGGCTTTCGCCTGAAAACGAAGTAACAAAGGCCAAACAATAAGCGGATAAAACAAAATCGTGTTTATAAGGACTTGATCGAAAAGAAATTGGCGCGTCGTGACAAATAGGATAGATGAATTCACCAGCAATGAATTCGCAAAAGACTTGGAATACACCAAGAACGAAAAATTGAAGGTTTATTGACACGAAATAAGACACATAACTGAACCCTTAAGGTGCGGTTAAATCGGAAAACATAAAACCTAATTAAGAAAGGAAAACTAAACCTAATTAGGAAAGGAAAACTAAAAAGATAATTATCAGCCGCTAAAAGATAAATATGCTGATTTGGCCAGCCAAACGAGCCCGGAAGGATTAAAAAGGCCATACATCACGGCACAAGCAGTGAGTTGCGTTCGGTGGCCCGTTTCCACTCGAAATAACGTATTATGGTGAATTTCTGGACGCTGAACGCCAAATACCGATGTTGCCGATTTTGCCCTTCTTGCGCGACATTAGCTCTTCAATCTGCACCGCGATCTGTCCTGCATCAGAAATGGCGCAAAAAGGGGTGCAACACGAGGACTTCCCAGGAGGTCACCCATCCTAGTACTACTCTCGTCCAAGCACGCTTAACTGCGAAGTTCTGATGGGATCCGGTGCATTAGTTCTGGTATGATCGCACCCGTCATACAATGAGCAGAACGTAACATGATGCTTCTCGTTGATTAGTCGGTGTTATATATATATATATATATACATATTATATAAACGATCGATAATTATAAAATATAATAATAAAAAAAGATAAAACAGAACAGTGGACGTTTGTCTTTCGCCTCGAAAAGAAGTAACAAAGGCCAAACAATAAGTGGAAAAAACAAAATCGTGTTCGAAAAGAAATGGCGCGAAAAGGGGTGCAACACGAGAACTTCCCAGGAGGTCACCCATCCTAGTACTACTCTCGCCCAAGCCTGCTTAACTGCGGAGTTCTGATGGGATCCGGTGCATTAGTGCTGGTATGATCGCACCCGTCATATAATGCGCAGAACATAACATGATGCTTCTCAAGGATCAGTCGGTGTTATATATGTATTTATATATATATGTAAACGATCGATAATTATAAAAGTATATTAATAAATAAAAAAAAAGATAAAATAGAACGGTGGACGTTTGGCTTTCGCCTGAAAACGAAGTAACAAAGGCCAAACAATAAGCGGATAAAACAAAATCGTGTTTATAAGGACTTGATCGAAAAGAAATTGGCGCGGCGTGACAAATAGGATAGATGAATTCACCAGCAATGAATTCGCAAAAGACTTGGAATACACCAAGAACGAAAAATTGAAGGTTTATTGACACGAAATAAGACACATAACTGAACCCTTAAGGTGCGGTTAAATCGGAAAACATAAAACCTAATTAAGAAAGGAAAACTAAACCTAATTAGGAAAGGAAAACTAAAAAGATAATTATCAGCCGCTAAAAGATAAATATGCTGATTTGGCCAGCCAAACGAGCCCGGAAGGATTAAAAAGGCCATACATCACGGCGCTAGTCGTGAGTTGCGTTCGGTGGCCCGTTTCCACTCGAAATAACGTATTATGGTGAATTTCTGGACGCTGAACGCCAAATACCGATGTTGCCGATTTTGCCCTTCTTGCGCGACATTAGCTCTTCAATCTGCACCGCGATCTGTCCTGCATCAGAAATGGCGCAAAAAAGGGTGCAACACGAGGACTTCCCAGGAGGTCACCCATCCTAGTACTACTCTCGCCCAAGCACGCTTAACTGCAAAGTTCTGATGGGATCCGGTGCATTAGTGCTGGTATGATCGCACCCGTCATACAATGAGCAGAACGTAACATGATGCTTCTCGGTGATTAGTCGGTGTCATATATATACATATTATATAAACGATCGATAATTATAAAATATAATAATAAAAAAAGGTAAAACAGAACAGTGGACGTTTGTCTTTCGCCTCGAAAAGAAGTAACAAAGGCCAAACAATAAGTGGAAAAAACAAAATCGTGTTCGAAAAGAAAAGGCGCGAAAAGGGGTGCAACACGAGGACTTCCCAGGAGGTCACCCATCCTAGTACTACTCTCGCCGAAGCACGCTTAACTGCGGAGTTCTGATGGGATCCGGTGCATTTGTGCTGGTATGATCGCACCCGTCATATAATGCGCAGAACATAACATGATGCTTCTCAAGGATCAGTCGGTGTTATATATGTATTTATATATATATGTAAACGATCGATAATTATAAAAGTATATTAATAAATAAAAAAAAGATAAAATAGAACGGTGGACGTTTGGCTTTCGCCTGAAAACGAAGTAACAAAGGCCAAACAATAAGCGGATAAAACAAAATCGTGTTTATAAGGACTTGATCGAAAAGAAATTGGCGCGGCGTGACAAATAGGATAGATGAATTCACCAGCAATGAATTCGCAAAAGACTTGGAATACACCAAGAACGAAAAATTGAAGGTTTATTGACACGAAATAAGACACATAACTGAACCCTTAAGGTGCGGTTAAATCGGAAAACATAAAACCTAATTAAGAAAGGAAAACTAAACCTAATTAGGAAAAGAAAACTAAAAAGATAATTATCAGCCGCTAAAAGATAAATATGCTGATTTGGCCAGCCAAACGAGCCCGGAAGGATTAAAAAAGCCATACATCACGGCGCTAGTCGTGAGTTGCGTTCGGTGGCCCGTTTCCACTCGAAATAACGTATTATGGTGAATTTCTGGACGCTGAACGCCAAATACCGATGTTGCCGATTTTGCCCTTCTTGCGCGACATTAGCTCTTCAATCTGCACCGCGATCTGTCTTGCATCAGAAATGGCGCAAAAAGGGGTGCAATACGAGGACTTCCCAGGAGGTCACCCATCCTAGTACTACTCTCGCCCAAGCACGCTTAACTGCGAAGTTCTGATGGGATCCGATGCATTAGTGCTGGTATGATCGCACCCGTCATACAATGAGCAGAACGTAACATGATGCTTCTCGGTGATTAGTCGGTGTTATATATATATACATATTATATAAACGATCGATAATTATAAAATATAATAATAAAAAAAGATAAAACAGAACAGTGGACGTTTGTCTTTCGCCTCGAAAAGAAGTAACAAAGGCCAAACAATAAGTGGAAAAAACAAAATCGTGTTCGAAAAGAAATGGCGCGAAAAGGGGTGCAACACGAGGACTTCCCAGGAGGTCACCCATCCTAGTACTACTCTCGCCGAAGCACGCTTAACTGCGGAGTTCTGATGGGATCCGGTGCATTTGTGCTGGTATGATCGCACCCGTCATATAATGCGCAGAACATAACATGATGCTTCTCAAGGATCAGTCGGTGTTATACATGTATTTATATATATATGTAAACGATCGATAATTATAAATGTATATTAATAAATAAAAAAAAGATAAAATAGAACGGTGGACGTTTGGCTTTCGCCTGAAAACGAAGTAACAAAGGCCAAACAATAAGCGGATAAAACAAAATCGTGTTTATAAGGACTTGATCGAAAAGAAATTGGCGCGTCGTGACAAATAGGATAGATGAATTCACCAGCAATGAATTCGCAAAAGACTTGGAATACACCAAGAACGAAAAATTGAAGGTTTATTGACACGAAATAAGACACATAACTGAACCCTTAAGGTGCGGTTAAATCGGAAAACATAAAACCTAATTAAGAAAGGAAAACTAAACCTAATTAGGAAAGGAAAACTAAAAAGATAATTATCAGCCGCTAAAAGATAAATATGCTGATTTGGCCAGCCAAACGAGCCCGGAAGGATTAAAAAGGCCATACATCACGGCACAAGCATTGAGTTGCGTTCGGTGGCCCGTTTCCACTCGAAATAACGTATTATGGTGAATTTCTGGACGCTGAACGCCAAATACCGATGTTGCCGATTTTGCCCTTCTTGCGCGACATTAGCTCTTCAATCTGCACCGCGATCTGTCCTGCATCAGAAATGGCGCAAAAAGGGGTGCAACACGAGGACTTCCCAGGAGGTCACCCATCCTAGTACTACTCTCGTCCAAGCACGCTTAACTGCGAAGTTCTGATGGGATCCGGTGCATTAGTTCTGGTATGATCGCACCCGTCATACAATGAGCAGAACGTAACATGATGCTTCTCGTTGATTAGTCGGTGTTATATATATATATATATATATACATATTATATAAACGATCGATAATTATAAAATATAATAATAAAAAAAGATAAAACAGAACAGTGGACGTTTGTCTTTCGCCTCGAAAAGAAGTAACAAAGGCCAAACAATAAGTGGAAAAAACAAAATCGTGTTCGAAAAGAAATGGCGCGAAAAGGGGTGCAACACGAGAACTTCCCAGGAGGTCACCCATCCTAGTACTACTCTCGCCCAAGCCTGCTTAACTGCGGAGTTCTGATGGGATCCGGTGCATTAGTGCTGGTATGATCGCACCCGTCATATAATGCGCAGAACATAACATGATGCTTCTCAAGGATCAGTCGGTGTTATATATGTATTTATATATATATGTAAACGATCGATAATTATAAAAGTATATTAATAAATAAAAAAAAAGATAAAATAGAACGGTGGACGTTTGGCTTTCGCCTGAAAACGAAGTAACAAAGGCCAAACAATAAGCGGATAAAACAAAATCGTGTTTATAAGGACTTGATCGAAAAGAAATTGGCGCGGCGTGACAAATAGGATAGATGAATTCACCAGCAATGAATTCGCAAAAGACTTAGAATACACCAAGAACGAAAAATTGAAGGTTTATTGACATGAAATAAGACACATAACTGAACCCTTAAGGTGCGGTTAAATCGGAAAACATAAAACCTAATTAAGAAAGGAAAACTAAACCTAATTAGGAAAGGAAAACTAAAAAGATAATTATCAGCGGCTAAAAGATAAATATGCTGATTTGGCCAGCCAAACGAGCCCGGAAGGATTAAAAAGGCCATACATCACGGCGTAAGCAGTGAGTTGCGTTCGGTGGCCCGTCTCCACTCGAAATAACGTATTATGGTGAATTTGTGGACGCTGAACGCCAAATACCGATGTTGCCGATTTTGCCCTTCTTGCGCGACATTAGCTCTTTAATCTGCACCGCGATCTGTCCTGCATCAGAAATGGCGCAAAAAGGGGTGCAACACGAGGACTTCCCAGGAGGTCACCCATCCTAGTACTACTCTCGCCCAAGCACGCTTAACTGCGAAGTTCTGATGGGATCCGGTGCATTAGTGCTGGTATGATCGCACCCGTCATACAATGAGCAGAACGTAACATGATGCTTCTCGGTGATTAGTCGGTGTTATATATATATATATACATATTATATAAACGATCGATAATTATAAAATATAATAATAAAAAAAGATAAAACAGAACAGTGGACGTTTGTCTTTCGCCTCGAAAAGAAGTAACAAAGGCCAAACAATAAGTGGAAAAAACAAAATCGTGTTCGAAAAGAAATGGCGCGAAAAGGGGTGCAACACGAGGACTTCCCATGAGGTCACCCATCCTAGTACTACTCTCGCCCAAGCACGCTTAACTGCGGAGTTCTGATGGGATCCGGTGCATTTGTGCTGGTATGATCGCACCCGTCATATAATGCGCAGAACATAACATGATGCTTCTCAAGGATCAGTCGGTGTTATATATGTATTTATATATATATGTAAACGATCGATAATTATAAAAGTATATTAATAAATAAAAAAAGATAAAATAGAACGGTGGACGTTTGGCTTTCGCCTGAAAACGAAGTAACAAAGGCCAAACAATAAGCGGATAAAACAAAATCGTGTTTATAAGGACTTGATCGAAAAGAAATTGGCGCGGCGTGACAAATAGGATAGATGAATTCACCAGCAATGAATTCGCAAAAGACTTGGAATACACCAAGAACAAAAAATTGAAGGTTTATTGACACGAAATAAGACACATAACTGAACCCTTAAGGTGCGGTTAAATCGGAAAACATAAAACCTAATTAAGAAAGGAAAACTAAACCTAATTAGGAAAGGAAAACTAAAAAGATAATTATCAGCCGCTAAAAGATAAATATGCTGATTTGGCCAGCCAAACGAGCCCGGAAGGATTAAAAAGGCCATACATCACGGCGCATGCAGTGAGTTGCGTTCGGTGGCCCGTTTCCACTCGAAATAACGTATTATGGTGAATTTCTGGACGCTGAACGCCAAATACCGATGTTGCCGATTTTGCCCTTCTTGCGCGACATTAGCTCTTCAATCTGCACCGCGATCTGTCCTGCATCAGAAATGGCGCAAAAAGGGGTGCAACACGAGGACTTCCCAGGAGGTCACCCATCCTAGTACTACTCTCGCCCAAGCACGCTTAACTGCGAAGTTCTGATGGGATCCGGTGCATTAGTGCTGGTATGATCGCACCCGTCATACAATGAGCAGAACGTAACATGATGCTTCTCGTTGATTAGTCGGTGTTATATATATATATACATATTATATAAACGATCGATAATTATAAAATATAATAATAAAAAAAGATAAAACAGAACAGTGGACGTTTGTCTTTCGCCTCGAAAAGAAGTAACAAAGGCCAAACAATAAGTGGAAAAAACAAAATCGTGTTCGAAAAGAAATGGCGCGAAAAGGGGTGCAACACGAGGACTTCCCAGGAGGTCACCCATCCTAGTACTACTCTCGCCCAAGCACGCTTAACTGCGGAGTTCTGATGGGATCCGGTGCATTTGTGCTGGTATGATCGCACCCGTCATATAATGCGCAGAACATAACATGATGCTTCTCAAGGATCAGTCGGTGTTATATATGTATTTATATATATATGTAAACGATCGATAATTATAAAAGTATATTAATAAATAAAAAAAAGATAAAATAGAACGATGGACGTTTGGCTTTCGCCTGAAAACGAAGTAACAAAGGCCAAACAATAAGCGGATAAAACAAAATCGTGTTTATAAGGACTTGATCGAAAAGAAATTGGCGCGGCGTGACAAATAGGATAGATGAATTCACCAGCAATGAATTCGCAAAAGACTTGGAATACACCAAGAACGAAAAATTGAAGGTTTATTGACACGAAATAAGACACATAACTGAACCCTTAAGGTGCGGTTAAATCGGAAAACATAAAACCTAATTAAGAAAGGAAAACTAAACCTAATTAGGAAAGGAAAACTAAAAAGATAATTATCAGCCGCTAAAAGATAAATATGCTGATTTGGCCAGCCAAACGAGCCCGGAAGGATTAAAAAGGCCATACATCACGGCGCTAGTCGTGAGTTGCGTTCGGTGGCCCGTTTCCACTCGAAATAACGTATTATGGTGAATTTCTGGACGCTGAACGCCAAATACCGATGTTGCCGATTTTGCCCTTCTTGCGCGACATTAGCTCTTCAATCTGCACCGCGATCTGTCCTGCATCAGAAATGGCGCAAAAAAGGGTGCAACACGAGGACTTCCCAGGAGGTCACCCATCCTAGTACTACTCTCGCCCAAGCACGCTTAACTGCAAAGTTCTGATGGGATCCGGTGCATTAGTGCTGGTATGATCGCACCCGTCATACAATGAGCAGAACGTAACATGATGCTTCTCGGTGATTAGTCGGTGTCATATATATACATATTATATAAACGATCGATAATTATAAAATATAATAATAAAAAAAGGTAAAACAGAACAGTGGACGTTTGTCTTTCGCCTCGAAAAGAAGTAACAAAGGCCAAACAATAAGTGGAAAAAACAAAATCGTGTTCGAAAAGAAATGGCGCGAAAAGGGGTGCAACACGAGGACTTCCCAGGAGGTCACCCATCCTAGTACTACTCTCGCCGAAGCACGCTTAACTGCGGAGTTCTGATGGTATCCGGTGCATTTGTGCTGGTATGATCGCACCCGTCATATAATGCGCAGAACATAACATGATGCTTCTCAAGGATCAGTCGGTGTTATATATGTATTTATATATATATGTAAACGATCGATAATTATAAAAGTATATTAATAAATAAAAAAAAGATAAAATAGAACGGTGGACGTTTGGCTTTCGCCTGAAAACGAAGTAACAAAGGCCAAACAATAAGCGGATAAAACAAAATCGTGTTTATAAGGACTTGATCGAAAAGAAATTGGCGCGGCGTGACAAATAGGATAGATAAATTCACCAGCAATGAATTCGCAAAAGACTTGGAATACACCAAGAACGAAAAATTGAAGGTTTATTGACACGAAATAAGACACATAACTGAACCCTTAAGGTGCGGTTAAATCGGAAAACATAAAACCTAATTAAGAAAGGAAAACTAAACCTAATTAGGAAAGGAAAACTAAAAAGATAATTATCAGCCGCTAAAAGATAAATATGCTGATTTGGCCAGCCAAACGAGCCCGGAAGGATTAAAAAGGCCATACATCACGGCGCATGCAGTGAGTTGCGTTCGGTGGCCCGTTTCCACTCGAAATAACGTATTATGGTGAATTTCTGGACGCTGAACGCCAAATACCGATGTTGCCGATTTTGCCCTTCTTGCGCGACATTAGCTCTTCAATCTGCACCGCGATCTGTCCTGCATCAGAAATGGCGCAAAAAGGGGTGCAACACGAGGACTTCCCAGGAGGTCACCCATCCTAGTACTACTCTCGCCCAAGCACGCTTAACTGCGAAGTTCTGATGGGATCCGGTGCATTAGTGCTGGTATGATCGCACCCGTCATACAATGAGCAGAACGTAACATGATGCTTCTCGTTGATTAGTCGGTGTTATATATATATATACATATTATATAAACGATCGATAATTATAAAATATAATAATAAAAAAAGATAAAACAGAACAGTGGACGTTTGTCTTTCGCCTCGAAAAGAAGTAACAAAGGCCAAACAATAAGTGGAAAAAACAAAATCGTGTTCGAAAAGAAATGGCGCGAAAAGGGGTGCAACACGAGGACTTCCCAGGAGGTCACCCATCCTAGTACTACTCTCGCCCAAGCACGCTTAACTGCGGAGTTCTGATGGGATCCGGTGCATTTGTGCTGGTATGATCGCACCCGTCATATAATGCGCAGAACATAACATGATGCTTCTCAAGGATCAGTCGGTGTTATATATGTATTTATATATATATGTAAACGATCGATAATTATAAAAGTATATTAATAAATAAAAAAAAGATAAAATAGAACGATGGACGTTTGGCTTTCGCCTGAAAACGAAGTAACAAAGGCCAAACAATAAGCGGATAAAACAAAATCGTGTTTATAAGGACTTGATCGAAAAGAAATTGGCGCGGCGTGACAAATAGGATAGATGAATTCACCAGCAATGAATTCGCAAAAGACTTGGAATACACCAAGAACGAAAAATTGAAGGTTTATTGACACGAAATAAGACACATAACTGAACCCTTAAGGTGCGGTTAAATCGGAAAACATAAAACCTAATTAAGAAAGGAAAACTAAACCTAATTAGGAAAGGAAAACTAAAAAGATAATTATCAGCCGCTAAAAGATAAATATGCTGATTTGGCCAGCCAAACGAGCCCGGAAGGATTAAAAAGGCCATACATCACGGCGCTAGTCGTGAGTTGCGTTCGGTGGCCCGTTTCCACTCGAAATAACGTATTATGGTGAATTTCTGGACGCTGAACGCCAAATACCGATGTTGCCGATTTTGCCCTTCTTGCGCGACATTAGCTCTTCAATCTGCACCGCGATCTGTCCTGCATCAGAAATGGCGCAAAAAAGGGTGCAACACGAGGACTTCCCAGGAGGTCACCCATCCTAGTACTACTCTCGCCCAAGCACGCTTAACTGCAAAGTTCTGATGGGATCCGGTGCATTAGTGCTGGTATGATCGCACCCGTCATACAATGAGCAGAACGTAACATGATGCTTCTCGGTGATTAGTCGGTGTCATATATATACATATTATATAAACGATCGATAATTATAAAATATAATAATAAAAAAAGGTAAAACAGAACAGTGGACGTTTGTCTTTCGCCTCGAAAAGAAGTAACAAAGGCCAAACAATAAGTGGAAAAAACAAAATCGTGTTCGAAAAGAAATGGCGCGAAAAGGGGTGCAACACGAGGACTTCCCAGGAGGTCACCCATCCTAGTACTACTCTCGCCGAAGCACGCTTAACTGCGGAGTTCTGATGGTATCCGGTGCATTTGTGCTGGTATGATCGCACCCGTCATATAATGCGCAGAACATAACATGATGCTTCTCAAGGATCAGTCGGTGTTATATATGTATTTATATATATGTAAACGATCGATAATTATAAAAGTATATTAATAAATAAAAAAAAGATAAAATAGAACGGTGGACGTTTGGCTTTCGCCTGAAAACGAAGTAACAAAGGCCAAACAATAAGCGGATAAAACAAAATCGTGTTTATAAGGACTTGATCGAAAAGAAATTGGCGCGGCGTGACAAATAGGATAGATAAATTCACCAGCAATGAATTCGCAAAAGACTTGGAATACACCAAGAACGAAAAATTGAAGGTTTATTGACACGAAATAAGACACATAACTGAACCCTTAAGGTGCGGTTAAAACGGAAAACATAAAACCTAATTAAGAAAGGAAAACTAAACCTAATTAGGAAAGGAAAACTAAAAAGATAATTATCAGCCGCTAAAAGATAAATATGCTGATTTGGCCAGCCAAACGAGCCCGGAAGGATTAAAAAGGCCATACATCACGGCGCTAGTCGTGAGTTGCATTCGGTGGCCCGTTTCCACTCGAAATAACGTATTATGGTGAATTTCTGGACGCTGAACGCCAAATACCGATGTTGCCGATTTTGCCCTTCTTGCGCGACATTAGCTCTTCAATCTGCACCGCGAACTGTCCTGCATCAGAAATGGCGCAAAAAGGGGTGCAACACGAGGACTTCCCAGGAGGTCACCCTTCCTAGTACTACTCTCGCCCAAGCACGCTTAACTGCAAAGTTCTGATGGGATCCGGTGCATTAGTGCTGGTATGATCGCACCCGTCATACAATGAGCAGAACGTAACATGATGCTTCTCGGTGATTAGTCGGTGTTATATATATACATATTATATAAACGATCGATAATTATAAAATATAATAATAAAAAAAGATAAAACAGAACAGTGGACGTTTGTCTTTAGCCTCCAAAAGAAGTAACAAAGGCCAAACAATAAGTGGAAAAAACAAAATCGTGTTCGAAAAGAAATGGCGCGAAAAGGGGTGCAACACGAGGACTTCCCAGGAGGTCACCCATCCTAGTACTACTCTCGCCGAAGCACGCTTAACTGCGGAGTTCTGATGGGATCCGGTGCATTTGTGCTGGTATGATCGCACCCGTCATATGATGCGCAGAACATAACATGATGCTTCTCAAGGATCAGTCGGTGTTATATATGTATTTATATATATATGTAAACGATCGATAATTGTAAAAGTATATTAATAAATAAAAAAAGATAAAATAGAACGGTGGACGTTTGGCTTTCGCCTGAAAACGAAGTAACAAAGGCCAAACAATAAGCGGATAAAACAAAATCGTGTTTATAAGGACTTGATCGAAAAGAAATTGGCGCGGCGTGACAAATAGGATAGATGAATTCACCAGCAATGAATTCGCAAAAGACTTGGAATACACCAAGAACGAAAAATTGAAGGTTTATTGACACGAAATAAGACACATAACTGAACCCTTAAGGTGCGGTTAAATCGGAAAACATAAAACCTAATTAAGAAAGGAAAACTAAACCTAATTAGGAAAGGAAAACTAAAAAGATAATTATCAGCCGCTAAAAGATAAATATGCTGATTTGGCCAGCCAAACGAGCCCGGAAGGATTAAAAAGGCCATACATCACGGCGCTAGTCGTGAGTTGCGTTCGGTGGCCCGTTTCCACTCGAAATAACGTATTATGGTGAATTTCTGGACGCTGAACGCCAAATACCGATGTAGCCGATTTTGCCCTTCTTGCGCGACATTAGCTCTTCAATCTGCACCGCGATCTGTCCTGCATCAGAAATGGCGCAAAAAGGGGTGCAACACGAGGACTTCCCAGGAGGTCACCCATCCTAGTACTACTCTCGCCCAAGCACGCTTAACTGCGAAGTTCTGATGGGATCCGATGCATTAGTGCTGGTATGATCGCACCCGTCATACAATGAGCAGAACGTAACATGATGCTTCTCGGTGATTAGTCGGTGTTATATATATACATATTATATAAACGATCGATAATTATAAAATATAATAATAAAAAAAGATAAAACAGAACAGTGGACGTTTGTCTTTCGCCTCGAAAAGAAGTAACAAAGGCCAAACAATAAGTGGAAAAAACAAAATCGTGTTCGAAAAGAAATGGCGCGAAAAGGGGTGCAACACGAGGACTTCCCAGGAGGTCACCCATCCTAGTACTACTCTCGCCCAAGCACGCTTAACTGCGGAGTTCTGATGGGATCCGGTGCATTTGTGCTGGTATGATCGCACCCGTCATATAATGCGCAGAACATAACATGATGCTTCTCAAGGATCAGTCGGTGTTATATATGTATTTATATATATATGTAAACGATCGATAATTATAAAAGTATATTAATAAATAAAAAAAGATAAAATAGAACGGTGGACGTTTGGCTTTCGCCTGAAAACGAAGTAACAAAGGCCAAACAATAAGCGGATAAAACAAAATCGTGTTTATAAGGACTTGATCGAAAAGAAATTGGCGCGGCGTGACAAATAGGATAGATGAATTCACCAGCAATGAATTCGCAAAAGACTTGGAATACACCAAGAACGAAAAATTGAAGGTTTATTGACACGAAATAAGACACATAACTGAACCCTTAAGGTGCGGTTAAATCGGAAAACATAAAACCTAATTAAGAAAGGAAAACTAAACCTAATTAGGAAAGGAAAACTAAAAAGATAATTATCAGCCGCTAAAAGATAAATATGCTGATTTGGCCAGCCAAACGAGCCCGGAAGGATTAAAAAGGCCATACATCACGGCACAAGCAGTGAGTTGCGTTCGGTGGCCCGTTTCCACTCGAAATAACGTATTATGGTGAATTTCTGGACGCTGAACGCCAAATACCGATGTTGCCGATTTTGCCCTTCTTGCGCGACATTAGCTCTTCAATCTGCACCGCGATCTGTCCTGCATCAGAAATGGCGCAAAAAGGGGTGCAACACGAGGACTTCCCAGGAGGTCACCCATCCTAGTACTACTCTCGCCCAAGCACGCTTAACTGTGAAGTTCTGATGGGATCCGGTGCATTAGTGCTGGTATGATCGCACCCGTCATACAATGAGCAGAACGTAACATGATGCTTCTCGGTGATTAGTCGGTGTTATATATATATATATACATATTATATAAACGATCGATAATTATAAAATATAATAATAAAAAAAGATAAAACAGAACAGTGGACGTTTGTCTTTCGCCTCGAAAAGAAGTAACAAAGGCCAAACAATAAGTGGAAAAAACAAAATCGTGTTCGAAAAGAAATGGCGCGAAAAGGGGTGCAACACGAGGACTTCCCATGAGGTCACCCATCCTAGTACTACTCTCGCCCAAGCACGCTTAACTGCGGAGTTCTGATGGGATCCGGTGCATTTGTGCTGGTATGATCGCACCCGTCATATAATGCGCAGAACATAACATGATGCTTCTCAAGGATCAGTCGGTGTTATATATGTATTTATATATATATATGTAAACGATCGATAATTATAAAAGTATATTAATAAATAAAAAAAGATAAAATAGAACGGTGGACGTTTGGCTTTCGCCTGAAAACGAAGTAACAAAGGCCAAACAATAAGCGGATAAAACAAAATCGTGTTTATAAGGACTTGATCGAAAAGAAATTGGCGCGGCGTGACAAATAGGATAGATGAATTCACCAGCAATGAATTCGCAAAAGACTTGGAATACACCAAGAACAAAAAATTGAAGGTTTATTGACACGAAATAAGACACATAACTGAACCCTTAAGGTGCGGTTAAATCGGAAAACATAAAACCTAATTAAGAAAGGAAAACTAAACCTAATTAGGAAAGGAAAACTAAAAAGATAATTATCAGCCGCTAAAAGATAAATATGCTGATTTGGCCAGCCAAACGAGCCCGGAAGGATTAAAAAGGCCATACATCACGGCGCATGCAGTGAGTTGCGTTCGGTGGCCCGTTTCCACTCGAAATAACGTATTATGGTGAATTTCTGGACGCTGAACGCCAAATACCGATGTTGCCGATTTTGCCCTTCTTGCGCGACATTAGCTCTTCAATCTGCACCGCGATCTGTCCTGCATCAGAAATGGCGCAAAAAGGGGTGCAACACGAGGACTTCCCAGGAGGTCACCCATCCTAGTACTACTCTCGCCCAAGCACGCTTAACTGCGAAGTTCTGATGGGATCCGGTGCATTAGTGCTGGTATGATCGCACCCGTCATACAATGAGCAGAACGTAACATGATGCTTCTCGGTGATTAGTCGGTGTTATATATATATATACATATTATATAAACGATCGATAATTATAAAATATAATAATAAAAAAAGATAAAACAGAACAGTGGACGTTTGTCTTTCGCCTCGAAAAGAAGTAACAAAGGCCAAACAATAAGTGGAAAAAACAAAATCGTGTTCGAAAAGAAATGGCGCGAAAAGGGGTGCAACACGAGGACTTCCCAGGAGGTCACCCATCCTAGTACTACTCTCGCCCAAGCACGCTTAACTGCGGAGTTCTGATGGGATCCGGTGCATTTGTGCTGGTATGATCGCACCCGTCATATAATGCGCAGAACATAACATGATGCTTCTCAAGGATCAGTCGGTGTTATATATGTATTTATATATATATGTAAACGATCGATAATTATAAAAGTATATTAATAAATAAAAAAAAGATAAAATAGAACGATGGACGTTTGGCTTTCGCCTGAAAACGAAGTAACAAAGGCCAAACAATAAGCGGATAAAACAAAATCGTGTTTATAAGGACTTGATCGAAAAGAAATTGGCGCGGCGTGACAAATAGGATAGATGAATTCACCAGCAATGAATTCGCAAAAGACTTGGAATACACCAAGAACGAAAAATTGAAGGTTTATTGACACGAAATAAGACACATAACTGAACCCTTAAGGTGCGGTTAAATCGGAAAACATAAAACCTAATTAAGAAAGGAAAACTAAACCTAATTAGGAAAGGAAAACTAAAAAGATAATTATCAGCCGCTAAAAGATAAATATGCTGATTTGGCCAGCCAAACGAGCCCGGAAGGATTAAAAAGGCCATACATCACGGCGCTAGTCGTGAGTTGCGTTCGGTGGCCCGTTTCCACTCGAAATAACGTATTATGGTGAATTTCTGGACGCTGAACGCCAAATACCGATGTTGCCGATTTTGCCCTTCTTGCGCGACATTAGCTCTTCAATCTGCACCGCGATCTGTCCTGCATCAGAAATGGCGCAAAAAAGGGTGCAACACGAGGACTTCCCAGGAGGTCACCCATCCTAGTACTACTCTCGCCCAAGCACGCTTAACTGCAAAGTTCTGATGGGATCCGGTGCATTAGTGCTGGTATGATCGCACCCGTCATACAATGAGCAGAACGTAACATGATGCTTCTCGGTGATTAGTCGGTGTCATATATATACATATTATATAAACGATCGATAATTATAAAATATAATAATAAAAAAAGGTAAAACAGAACAGTGGACGTTTGTCTTTCGCCTCGAAAAGAAGTAACAAAGGCCAAACAATAAGTGGAAAAAACAAAATCGTGTTCGAAAAGAAATGGCGCGAAAAGGGGTGCAACACGAGGACTTCCCAGGAGGTCACCCATCCTAGTACTACTCTCGCCGAAGCACGCTTAACTGCGGAGTTCTGATGGTATCCGGTGCATTTGTGCTGGTATGATCGCACCCGTCATATAATGCGCAGAACATAACATGATGCTTCTCAAGGATCAGTTGGTGTTATATATGTATTTATATATATATGTAAACGATCGATAATTATAAAAGTATATTAATAAATAAAAAAAAGATAAAATAGAACGGTGGACGTTTGGCTTTCGCCTGAAAACGAAGTAACAAAGGCCAAACAATAAGCGGATAAAACAAAATCGTGTTTATAAGGACTTGATCGAAAAGAAATTGGCGCGGCGTGACAAATAGGATAGATAAATTCACCAGCAATGAATTCGCAAAAGACTTGGAATACACCAAGAACGAAAAATTGAAGGTTTATTGACACGAAATAAGACACATAACTGAACCCTTAAGGTGCGGTTAAATCGGAAAACATAAAACCTAATTAAGAAAGGAAAACTAAACCTAATTAGGAAAGGAAAACTAAAAAGATAATTATCAGCCGCTAAAAGATAAATATGCTGATTTGGCCAGCCAAACGAGCCCGGAAGGATTAAAAAGGCCATACATCACGGCGCTAGTCGTGAGTTGCATTCGGTGGCCCGTTTCCACTCGAAATAACGTATTATGGTGAATTTCTGGACGCTGAACGCCAAATACCGATGTTGCCGATTTTGCCCTTCTTGCGCGACATTAGCTCTTCAATCTGCACCGCGATCTGTCCTGCATCAGAAATGGCGCAAAAAGGGGTGCAACACGAGGACTTCCCAGGAGGTCACCCTTCCTAGTACTACTCTCGCCCAAGCACGCTTAACTGCAAAGTTCTGATGGGATCCGGTGCATTAGTGCTGGTATGATCGCACCCGTCATACAATGAGCAGAACGTAACATGATGCTTCTCGGTGATTAGTCGGTGTTATATATATATACATATTATATAAACGATCGATAATTATAAAATATAATAATAAAAAAAGATAAAACAGAACAGTGGACGTTTGTCTTTAGCCTCCAAAAGAAGTAACAAAGGCCAAACAATAAGTGGAAAAAACAAAATCGTGTTCGAAAAGAAATGGCGCGAAAAGGGGTGCAACACGAGGACTTCCCAGGAGGTCACCCATCCTAGTACTACTCTCGCCGAAGCACGCTTAACTGCGGAGTTCTGATGGGATCCGGTGCATTTGTGCTGGTATGATCGCACCCGTCATATGATGCGCAGAACATAACATGATGCTTCTCAAGGATCAGTCGGTGTTATATATGTATTTATATATATATGTAAACGATCGATAATTGTAAAAGTATATTAATAAATAAAAAAAGATAAAATAGAACGGTGGACGTTTGGCTTTCGCCTGAAAACGAAGTAACAAAGGCCAAACAATAAGCGGATAAAACAAAATCGTGTTTATAAGGACTTGATCGAAAAGAAATTGGCGCGGCGTGACAAATAGGATAGATGAATTCACCAGCAATGAATTCGCAAAAGACTTGGAATACACCAAGAACGAAAAATTGAAGGTTTATTGACACGAAATAAGACACATAACTGAACCCTTAAGGTGCGGTTAAATCGGAAAACATAAAACCTAATTAAGAAAGGAAAACTAAACCTAATTAGGAAAGGAAAACTAAAAAGATAATTATCAGCCGCTAAAAGATAAATATGCTGATTTGGCCAGCCAAACGAGCCCGGAAGGATTAAAAAGGCCATACATCACGGCGCTAGTCGTGAGTTGCGTTCGGTGGCCCGTTTCCACTCGAAATAACGTATTATGGTGAATTTCTGGACGCTGAACGCCAAATACCGATGTTGCCGATTTTGCCCTTCTTGCGCGACATTAGCTCTTCAATCTGCACCGCGATCTGTCCTGCATCAGAAATGGCGCAAAAAGGGGTGCAACACGAGGACTTCCCAGGAGGTCACCCATCCTAGTACTACTCTCGCCCAAGCACGCTTAACTGCGAAGTTCTGATGGGATCCGATGCATTAGTGCTGGTATGATCGCACCCGTCATACAATGAGCAGAACGTAACATGATGCTTCTCGGTGATTAGTCGGTGTTATATATATACATATTATATAAACGATCGATAATTATAAAATATAATAATAAAAAAAGATAAAACAGAACAGTGGACGTTTGTCTTTCGCCTCGAAAAGAAGTAACAAAGGCCAAACAATAAGTGGAAAAAACAAAATCGTGTTCGAAAAGAAATGGCGCGAAAAGGGGTGCAACACGAGGACTTCCCAGGAGGTCACCCATCCTAGTACTACTCTCGCCGAAGCACGCTTAACTGCGGAGTTCTGATGGGATCCGGTGCATTTGTGCTGGTATGATCGCACCCGTCATATAATGCGCAGAACATAACATGATGCTTCTCAAGGATCAGTCGGTGTTATATATGTATTTATATATATATGTAAACGATCGATAATTATAAAAGTATATTAATAAATAAAAAAAGATAAAATAGAACGGTGGACGTTTGGCTTTCGCCTGAAAACGAAGTAACAAAGGCCAAACAATAAGCGGATAAAACAAAATCGTGTTTATAAGGACTTGATCGAAAAGAAATTGGCGCGGCGTGACAAATAGGATAGATGAATTCACCAGCAATGAATTCGCAAAAGACTTGGAATACACCAAGAACGAAAAATTGAAGGTTTATTGACACGAAATAAGACACATAACTGAACCCTTAAGGTGCGGTTAAATCGGAAAACATAAAACCTAATTAAGAAAGGAAAACTAAACCTAATTAGGAAAGGAAAACTAAAAAGATAATTATCAGCCGCTAAAAGATAAATATGCTGATTTGGCCAGCCAAACGAGCCCGGAAGGATTAAAAAGGCCATACATCACGGCACAAGCAGTGAGTTGCGTTCGGTGGCCCGTTTCCACTCGAAATAACGTATTATGGTGAATTTCTGGACGCTGAACGCCAAATACCGATGTTGCCGATTTTGCCCTTCTTGCGCGACATTAGCTCTTCAATCTGCACCGCGATCTGTCCTGCATCAGAAATGGCGCAAAAAGGGGTGCAACACGAGGACTTCCCAGGAGGTCACCCATCCTAGTACTACTCTCGCCCAAGCACGCTTAACTGTGAAGTTCTGATGGGATCCGGTGCATTAGTGCTGGTATGATCGCACCCGTCATACAATGAGCAGAACGTAACATGATGCTTCTCGGTGATTAGTCGGTGTTATATATATATATACATATTATATAAACGATCGATAATTATAAAATATAATAATAAAAAAAGATAAAACAGAACAGTGGACGTTTGTCTTTCGCCTCGAAAAGAAGTAACAAAGGCCAAACAATAAGTGGAAAAAACAAAATCGTGTTCGAAAAGAAATGGCGCGAAAAGGGGTGCAACACGAGGACTTCCCAGGAGGTCACCCATCCTAGTACTACTCTCGCCCAAGCACGCTTAACTGCGGAGTTCTGATGGGATCCGGTGCATTTGTGCTGGTATGATCGCACCCGTCATATAATGCGCAGAACATAACATGATGCTTCTCAAGGATCAGTCGGTGTTATATATGTATTTATATATATATGTAAACGATCGATAATTATAAAAGTATATTAATAAATAAAAAAAAGATAAAATAGAACGGTGGACGTTTGGCTTTCGCCTGAAAACGAAGTAACAAAGGCCAAACAATAAGCGGATAAAACAAAATCGTGTTTATAAGGACTTGATCGAAAAGAAATTGGCGCGGCGTGACAAATAGGATAGATGAATTCACCAGCAATGAATTCGCAAAAGACTTGGAATACACCAAGAACGAAAAATTGAAGGTTTATTGACACGAAATAAGACACATAACTGAACCCATAAGGTGCGGTTAAATCGGAAAACATAAAACCTAATTAAGAAAGGAAAACTAAACCTAATTAGGAAAGGAAAACTAAAAAGATAATTATCAGCCGCTAAAAGATAAATATGCTGATTTGGCGAGCCAAACGAGCCCGGAAGGATTAAAAAGGCCATACATCACGGCGCTAGTCGTGAGTTGCGTTCGGTGGCCCGTTTCCACTCGAAATAACGTATTATGGTGAATTTCTGGACGCTGAACGCCAAATACCGATGTTGCCGATTTTGCCCTTCTTGCGCGACATTAGCTCTTCAATCTGCACCGCGATCTGTCCTGCATCAGAAATGGCGCAAAAAAGGGTGCAACACGAGGACTTCCCAGGAGGTCACCCATCCTAGTACTACTCTCGCCCAAGCACGCTTAACTGCAAAGTTCTGATGGGATCCGGTGCATTAGTGCTGGTATGATCGCACCCGTCATACAATGAGCAGAACGTAACATGATGCTTCTCGGTGATTAGTCGGTGTCATATATATACATATTATATAAACGATCGACAATTATAAAATATAATAATAAAAAAAGGTAAAACAGAACAGTGGACGTTTGTCTTTCGCCTCGAAAAGAAGTAACAAAGGCCAAACAATAAGTGGAAAAAACAAAATCGTGTTCGAAAAGAAATGGCGCGAAAAGGGGTGCAACACGAGGACTTCCCAGGAGGTCACCCATCCTAGTACTACTCTCGCCGAAGCACGCTTAACTGCGGAGTTCTGATGGGATCCGGTGCATTTGTGCTGGTATGATCGCACCCGTCATATAATGCGCAGAACATAACATGATGCTTCTCAAGGATCAGTCGGTGTTATATATGTATTTATATATATATGTAAACGATCGATAATTATAAAAGTATATTAATAAATAAAAAAAAGATAAAATAGAACGGTGGACGTTTGGCTTTCGCCTGAAAACGAAGTAACAAAGGCCAAACAATAAGCGGATAAAACAAAATCGTGTTTATAAGGACTTGATCGAAAAGAAATTGGCGCGGCGTGACAAATAGGATAGATGAATTCACCAGCAATGAATTCGCAAAAGACTTGGAATACACCAAGAACGAAAAATTGAAGGTTTATTGACACGAAATAAGACACATAACTGAACCCTTAAGGTGCGGTTAAATCGGAAAACATAAAACCTAATTAAGAAAGGAAAACTAAACCTAATTAGGAAAGGAAAACTAAAAAGATAATTATCAGCCGCTAAAAGATAAATATGCTGATTTGGCCAGCCAAACGAGCCCGGAAGGATTAAAAAGGCCATACATCACGGCGCTAGTCGTGAGTTGCGTTCGGTGGCCCGTTTCCACTCGAAATAACGTATTATGGTGAATTTCTGGACGCTGAACGCCAAATACCGATGTTGCCGATTTTGCCCTTCTTGCGCGACATTAGCTCTTCAATCTGCACCGCGATCTGTCCTGCATCAGAAATGGCGCAAAAAGGGGTGCAACACGAGGACTTCCCAGGAGGTCACCCATCCTAGTACTACTCTCGCCCAAGCACGCTTAACTGCAAAGTTCTGATGGGATCCGGTGCATTAGTGCTGGTATGATCGCACCCGTCATACAATGAGCAGAACGTAACATGATGCTTCTCGGTGATTAGTCGGTGTTATATATATATACATATTATATAAACGATCGATAATTATAAAATATAATAATAAAAAAAGATAAAACAGAACAGTGGACGTTTGTCTTTAGCCTCGAAAAGAAGTAACAAAGGCCAAACAATAAGTGGAAAAAACAAAATCGTGTTCGAAAAGAAATGGCGCGAAAAGGGGTGCAACACGAGGACTTCCCAGGAGGTCACCCATCCTAGTACTACTCTCGCCGAAGCACGCTTAACTGCGAAGTTCTGATGGGATCCGGTGCATTTGTGCTGGTATGATCGCACCCGTCATATAATGCGCAGAACATAACATGATGCTTCTCAAGGATCAGTCGGTGTTATATATGTATTTATATATATATGTAAACGATCGATAATTATAAAAGTATATTAATAAATAAAAAAAGATAAAATAGAACGGTGGACGTTTGGCTTTCGCCTGAAAACGAAGTAACAAAGGCCAAACAATAAGCGGATAAAACAAAATCGTGTTTATAAGGACTTGATCGAAAAGAAATTGGCGCGGCGTGACAAATAGGATAGATGAATTCACCAGCAATGAATTCGCAAAAGACTTGGAATACACCAAGAACGAAAAATTGAAGGTTTATTGACACGAAATAAGACACATAACTGAACCCTTAAGGTGCGGTTAAATCGGAAAACATAAAACCTAATTAAGAAAGGAAAACTAAACCTAATTAGGAAAGGAAAACTAAAAAGATAATTATCAGCCGCTAAAAGATAAATATGCTGATTTGGCCAGGCAAACGAGCCCGGAAGGATTAAAAAGGCCATACATCACGGCGCTAGTCGTGAGTTGCGTTCGGTGGCCCATTTCCACTCGAAATAACGTATTATGGTGAATTTCTGGACGCTGAATGCCAAATACCGATGTTGCCGATTTTACCCTTCTTGCGCGACATTAGCTCTTCAATCTGCACCGCGATCTGTCCTGCATCAGAAATGGCGTAAAAAGGGGTGCAACACGAGGACTTCCCAGGAGGTCACCCATCCTAGTACTACTCTCGCCCAAGCACGCTTAACTGCGAAGTTCTGATGGGATCCGATGCATTAGTGCTGGTATGATCGCACCCGTCATACAATGAGCAGAACGTAACATGATGCTTCTCGGTGATTAGTCGGTGTTATATATATATACATATTATATAAACGATCGATAATTATAAAATATAATAATAAAAAAAGATAAAACAGAACAGTGGACGTTTGTCTTTCGCCTCGAAAAGAAGTAACAAAGGCCAAACAATAAGTGGAAAAAACAAAATCGTGTTCGAAAAGAAATGGCGCGAAAAGGGGTGCAACACGAGGACTTCCCAGGAGGTCACCCATCCTAGTACTACTCTCGCCGAAGCACGCTTAACTGCGGAGTTCTGATGGGATCCGGTGCATTTGTGCTGGTATGATCGCACCCGTCATATAATGCGCAGAACATAACATGATGCTTCTCAAGGATCAGTCGGTGTTATATATGTATTTATATATATATGTAAATGATCGATAATTATAAAAGTATATTAATAAATAAAAAAAGATAAAATAGAACTGTGGACGTTTGGCTTTCGCCTGAAAACGAAGTAACAAAGGCCAAACAATAAGCGGATAAAACAAAATCGTGTTTATAAGGACTTGATCGAAAAGAAATTGGCGCGGCGTGACAAATAGGATAGATGAATTCACCAGCAATGAATTCGCAAAAGACTTGGAATACACCAAGAACGAAAAATTGAAGGTTTATTGACACGAAATAAGACACATAACTGAACCCTTAAGGTGCGGTTAAATCGGAAAACATAAAACCTAATTAAGAAAGGAAAACTAAACCTAATTAGGAAAGGAAAACTAAAAAGATAATTATCAGCCGCTAAAAGATAAATATGCTGATTTGGCCAGGCAAACGAGCCCGGAAGTATTAAAAAGGCCATACATCACGGCGCTAGTCGTGAGTTGCGTTCGGTGGCCCATTTCCACTCGAAATAACGTATTATGGTGAATTTCTGGACGCTGAATGCCAAATACCGATGTTGCCGATTTTGCCCTTCTTGCGCGACATTAGCTCTTCAATCTGCACCGCGATCTGTCCTGCATCAGAAATGGCGTAAAAAGGGGTGCAACACGAGGACTTCCCAGGAGGTCACCCATCCTAGTACTACTCTCGCCCAAGCACGCTTAACTGCGAAGTTCTGATGGGATCCGATGCATTAGTGCTGGTATGATCGCACCCGTCATACAATGAGCAGAACGTAACATGATGCTTCTCGGTGATTAGTCGGTGTTATATATATATACATATTATATAAACGATCGATAATTATAAAATATAATAATAAAAAAAGATAAAACAGAACAGTGGACGTTTGTCTTTCGCCTCGAAAAGAAGTAACAAAGGCCAAACAATAAGTGGAAAAAACAAAATCGTGTTCGAAAAGAAATGGCGCGAAAAGGGGTGCAACACGAGGACTTCCCAGGAGGACACCCATCCTAGTACTACTCTCGCCGAAGCACGCTTAACTGCGGAGTTCTGATGGGATCCGGTGCATTTGTGCTGGTATGATCGCACCCGTCATATAATGCGCAGAACATAACATGATGCTTCTCAAGGATCAGTCGGTGTTATATATGTATTTATATATATATGTAAACGATCGATAATTATAAAAGTATATTAATAAATAAAAAAAAGATAAAATAGAACGGTGGACGTTTGGCTTTCGCCTGAAAACGAAGTAACAAAGGCCAAACAATAAGCGGATAAAACAAAATCGTGTTTATAAGGACTTGATCGAAAAGAAATTGGCGCGGCGTGACAAATAGGATAGATGAATTCACCAGCAATGAATTCGCAAAAGACTTGGAATACACCAAGAACGAAAAATTGAAGGTTTATTGACACGAAATAAGACACATAACTGAACCCTTAAGGTGCGGTTAAATCGGAAAACATAAAACCTAATTAAGAAAGGAAAACTAAACCTAATTAGGAAAGGAAAACTAAAAAGATAATTATCAGCCGCTAAAAGATAAATATGCTGATTTGGCCAGCCAAACGAGCCCGGAAGGATTAAAAAGGCCATACATCACGGCACAAGCAGTGAGTTGCGTTCGGTGGCCCGTTTCCACTCGAAATAACGTATTATGGTGAATTTCTGGACGCTGAACGCCAAATACCGATGTTGCCGATTTTGCCCTTCTTGCGCGACATTCGCTCTTCAATCTGCACCGCGATCTGTCCTGCATCAGAAATGGCGCAAAAAGGGGTGCAACACGAGGACTTCCCAGGAGGTCACCCATCCTAGTACTACTCTCGCCCAAGCACGCTTAACTGCGAAGTTCTGATGGGATCCGGTGCATTAGTTCTGGTATGATCGCACCCGTCATACAATGAGCAGAACGTAACATGATGCTTCTCGGTGATTAGTCGGTGTTATATATATATATATACATATTATATAAACGATCGATAATTATAAAATATAATAATAAAAAAAGATAAAACAGAACAGTGGACGTTTGTCTTTCGCCTCGAAAAGAAGTAACAAAGGCCAAACAATAAGTGGAAAAAACAAAATCGTGTTCGAAAAGAAATGGCGCGAAAAGGGGTGCAACACGAGAACTTCCCAGGAGGTCACCCATCCTAGTACTACTCTCGCCCAAGCACGCTTAACTGCGGAGTTCTGAGGGGATCCGATGCATTAGTGCTGGTATGATCGCACCCGTCATATAATGCGCAGAACATAACATGATGCTTCTCAAGGATCAGTCGGTGTTATATATGTATTTATATATATATGTAAACGATCGATAATTATAAAAGTATATTAATAAATGAAAAAAAAGATAAAATAGAACGGTGGACGTTTGGCTTTCGCCTGAAAACGAAGTAACAAAGGCCAAACAATAAGCGGATAAAACAAAATCGTGTTTATAAGGACTTGATCGAAAAGAAATTGGCGCGGCGTGACAAATAGGATAGATGAATTCACCAGCAATGAATTCGCAAAAGACTTGGAATACACCAAGAACGAAAAATTGAAGGTTTATTGACACGAAATAAGACACATAACTGAACCCTTAAGGTGCGGTTAAATCGGAAAACATAAAACCTAATTAAGAAAGGAAAACTAAACCTAATTAGGAAAGGAAAACTAAAAAGATAATTATCAGCCGCTAAAAGATAAATATGCTGATTTGGCCAGCCAAACGAGCCCGGAAGGATTAAAAAGGCCATACATCACGGCGCTAGCCGTGAGTTGCGTTCGGTGGCCCGTTTCCACTCGAAATAACGTATTATGGTGAATTTCTGGACGCTGAACGCCAAATACCGATGTTGCCGATTTTGCCCTTCTTGCGCGACATTAGCTCTTCAATCTGCACCGCGATCTGTCCTGCATCAGAAATGGCGCAAAAAGGGGTGCAACACGAGGACTTCCCAGGAGGTCACCCATCCTAGTACTACTCTCGCCCAAGCACGCTTAACTGCGAAGTTCTGATGGGATCCGGTGCATTAGTGCTGGTATGATCGCACCCGTCATACAATGAGCAGAACGTAACATGATGCTTCTCGGTGATTAGTCGGTGTTATATATATATACATATTATATAAACGATCGATAATTATAAAATATAATAATAAAAAAAGATAAAACAGAACAGTGGACGTTTGTCTTTCGCCTCGAAAAGAAGTAACAAAGGCCAAACAATAATTGGAAAAAACAAAATCGTGTTCGAAAAGAAATGGCGCGAAAAGGGGTGCAACACGAGGACTTCCCAGGAGGTCACCCATCCAAGAACTACTCTCGCCGAAGCACGCTTAACTGCGGAGTTCTGATGGGATCCGGTGCATTTGTGCTGGTATGATCGCACCCGTCATATAATGCGCAGAACATAACATGATGCTTCTCAAGGATCAGTCGGTGTTATATATGTATTTATATATATATGTAAACGATCGATAATTATAAAAGTATATTAATAAATGAAAAAAAAGATAAAATAGAACGGTGGACGTTTGGCTTTCGCCTGAAAACGAAGTAACAAAGGCCAAACAATAAGCGGATAAAACAAAATCGTGTTTATAAGGACTTGATCGAAAAGAAATTGGCGCGGCGTGACAAATAGGATAGATGAATTCACCAGCAATGAATTCGCAAAAGACTTGGAATACACCAAGAACGAAAAATTGAAGGTTTATTGACACGAAATAAGACACATAACTGAACCCTTAAGGTGCGGTTAAATCGGAAAACATAAAACCTAATTAAGAAAGGAAAACTAAACCTAATTAGGAAAGGAAAACTAAAAAGATAATTATCAGCCGCTAAAAGATAAATATGCTGATTTGGCCAGCCAAACGAGCCCGGAAGGATTAAAAAGGTCATACATCACGGCGCTAGCCGTGAGTTGCGTTCGGTGGCCCGTTTCCACTCGAAATAACGTATTATGGTGAATTTCTGGACGCTGAACGCCAAATACCGATGTTGCCGATTTTGCCCTTCTTGCGCGACATTAGCTCTTCAATCTGCACCGCGATCTGTCCTGCATCAGAAATGGCGCAAAAAGGGGTGCAACACGAGGACTTCCCAGGAGGTCACCCATCCTAGTACTACTCTCGCCCAAGCACGCTTAACTGCGAAGTTCTGATGGGATCCGGTGCATTAGTGCTGGTATGATCGCACCCGTCATACAATGAGCAGAACGTAACATGATGCTTCTCGGTGATTAGTCGGTGTTATATATATATACATATTATATAAACGATCGATAATTATAAAATATAATAATAAAAAAAGATAAAACAGAACAGTGGACGTTTGTCTTTCGCCTCGAAAAGAAGTAACAAAGGCCAAACAATAAGTGGAAAAAACAAAATCGTGTTCGAAAAGAAATGACGCGAAAAGGGGTGCAACACGAGGACTTCCCAGGAGGTCACCCATCCTAGTACTACTCTCGCCGAAGCACGCTTAACTGCGAAGTTCTGATGGGATCCGGTGCATTTGTGCTGGTATGATCGCACCCGTCATATAATGCGCAGAACATAACATGATGCTTCTCAAGGATCAGTCGGTGTTATATATGTATTTAAATATATATGTAAACGATCGATAATTATAAAAGTATATTAATAAATAAAAAAAGATAAAATAGAACGGTGGACGTTTGGCTTTCGCCTGAAAACGAAGTAACAAAGGCCAAACAATAAGCGGATAAAACAAAATCGTGTTTATAAGGACTTGATCGAAAAGAAATTGGCGCGGCGTGACAAATAGGATAGATGAATTCACCAGCAATGAATTCGCAAAAGACTTGGAATACACCAAGAACGAAAAATTGAAGGTTTATTGACACGAAATAAGACACATAACTGAACCCTTAAGGTGCGGTTAAATCGGAAAACATAAAACCTAATTAAGAAAGGAAAACTAAACCTAATTAGGAAAGGAAAACTAAAAAGATAATTATCAGCCGCTAAAAGATAAATATGCTGATTTGGCCAGCCAAACGAGCCCGGAAGGATTAAAAAGGCCATACATCACGGCGCAAGCAGTGAGTTGCGTTCGGTGGCCCGTTTCCACTCGAAATAACGTATTATGGTGAATTTCTGGACGCTGAACGCCAAATACCGATGTTGCCGATTTTGCCCTTCTTGCGCGACATTAGCTCTTCAATCTGCACCGCGATCTGTCCTGCATCAGAAATGGCGCAAAAAGGGGTGCAACACGAGGACTTCCCAGGAGGTCACCCATCCTAGTACTACTCTCGCCCAAGCACGCTTAACTGCGAAGTTCTGATGGGATCCGATGCATTAGTGCTGGTATGATCGCACCCGTCATACAATGAGCAGAACGTAACATGATGCTTCTCGGTGATTAGTCGGTGTTATATATATATACATATTATATAAACGATCGATAATTATAAAATATAATAATAAAAAAAGATAAAACAGAACAGTGGACGTTTGTCTTTCGCCTCGAAAAGAAGTAACAAAGGCCAAACAATAAGTGGAAAAAACAAAATCATGTTCGAAAAGAAATGGCGCGAAAAGGGGTGCAACACGAGGACTTCCCAGGAGGTCACCCATCCTAGTACTACTCTCGCCGAAGCACGCTTAACTGCGGAGTTCTGATGGGATCCGGTGCATTTGTGCTGGTATGATCGCACCCGTCATATAATGCGCAGAACATAACATGATGCTTCTCAAGGATCAGTCGGTGTTATATATGTATTTATATATATATGTAAACGATCGATAATTATAAAGGTATATTAATAAATAAAAAAAGATAAAATAGAACGGTGGACGTTTGGCTTTCGCCTGAAAACGAAGTAACAAAGGCCAAACAATAAGCGGATAAAACAAAATCGTGTTTATAAGGACTTGATCGAAAAGAAATTGGCGCGGCGTGACAAATAGGATAGATGAATTCACCAGCAATGAATTCGCAAAAGACTTGGAATACACCAAGAACGAAAAATTGAAGGTTTATTGACACGAAATAAGACACATAACTGAACCCTTAAGGTGCGGTTAAATCGGAAAACATAAAACCTAATTAAGAAAGGAAAACTAAACCTAATTAGGAAAGGAAAACTAAAAAGATAATTATCAGCCGCTAAAAGATAAATATGCTGATTTGGCCAGCCAAACGAGCCCGGAAGGATTAAAAAGGCCATACATCACGGCGCAAGCCGTGAGTTGCGTTCGGTGGCCCGTTTCCACTCGAAATAACGTATTATGGTGAATTTCTGGACGCTGAACGCCAAATACCGATGTTGCCGATTTTGCCCTTCTTGCGCGACATTAGCTCTTCAATCTGCACCGCGATCTGTCCTGCATCAGAAATGGCGCAAAAAGGGGTGCAACACGAGGACTTCCCAGGAGGTCACCCATCCTAGTACTACTCTCGCCCAAGCACGCTTAACTGCGAAGTTCTGATGGGATCCGATGCATTAGTGCTGGTATGATCGCACCCGTCATACAATGAGCAGAACGTAACATGATGCTTCTCGGTGATTAGTCGGTGTTATATATATATATACATATTATATAAACGATCGATAATTATAAAATATAATAATTAAAAAAGATAAAACAGAACAGTGGACGTTTGTCTTTCGCCTCGAAAAGAAGTAACAAAGGCCAAACAATAAGTGGAAAAAACAAAATCATGTTCGAAAAGAAATGGCGCGAAAAGGGGTGCAACACGAGGACTTCCCAGTAGGTCACCCATCCTAGTACTACTCTCGCCGAAGCACGCTTAACTGCGGAGTTCTGATGGGATCCGGTGCATTTGTGCTGGTATGATCGCACCCGTCATATAATGCGCAGAACATAACATGATGCTTCTCAAGGATCAGTCGGTGTTATATATGTATTTATATATATATGTAAACGATCGATAATTATAAAAGTATATTAATAAATAAAAAAAGATAAAATAGAACGGTGGACGTTTGGCTTTCGCCTGAAAACGAAGTAACAAAGGCCAAACAATAAGCGGATAAAACAAAATCGTGTTTATAAGGACTTGATCGAAAAGAAATTGGCGCGGCGTGACAAATAGGATAGATGAATTCACCAGCAATGAATTCGCAAAAGACTTGGAATACACCAAGAACGAAAAATTGAAGGTTTATTGACACGAAATAAGACACATAACTGAACCCTTAAGGTGCGGTTAAATCGGAAAACATAAAACCTAATTAAGAAAGGAAAACTAAACCTAATTAGGAAAGGAAAACTAAAAAGATAATTATCAGCCGCTAAAAGATAAATATGCTGATTTGGCCAGCCAAACGAGCCCGGAAGGATTAAAAAGGCCATACATCACGGCGCTAACCGTGAGTTGCGTTCGGTGGCCCGTTTCCACTCGAAATAACGTATTATGGTGAATTTCTGGACGCTGAACGCCAAATACCGATGTTGCCGATTTTGCCCTTCTTGCGCGACATTAGCTCTTCAATCTGCACCGCGATCTGTCCTGCATCAGAAATGGCGCAAAAAGGGGTGCAACACGAGGACTTCCCAGGAGGTCACCCATCCTAGTACTACTCTTGCCCAAGCACGCTTAACTGCGAAGTTCTGATGGGATCCGATGCATTAGTGCTGGTATGATCGCACCCGTCATACAATGAGCAGAACGTAACATGATGCTTCTCGGTGATTAGTCGGTGTTATATATATATACATATTATATAAACGATCGATAATTATAAAATATAATAATAAAAAAAGATAAAACAGAACAGTGGACGTTTGTCTTTCGCCTCGAAAAGAAGTAACAAAGGCCAAACAATAATTGGAAAAAACAAAATCGTGTTCGAAAAGAAATGGCGCGAAAAGGGGTGCAACACGAGGACTTCCCAGGAGGTCACCCATCCTAGTACTACTCTCGCCGAAGCACGCTTAACTGCGGAGTTCTGATGGGATCCGGTGCATTTGTGCTGGTATGATCGCACCCGTCATATAATGCGCAGAACATAACATGATGCTTCTCAAGGATCAGTCGGTGTTATATATGTATTTATATATATATGTAAACGATCGATAATTATAAAAGTATATTAATAAATGAAAAAAAAGATAAAATAGAACGGTGGACGTTTGGCTTTCGCCTGAAAACGAAGTAACAAAGGCCAAACAATAAGCGCATAAAACAAAATCGTGTTTATAAGGACTTGATCGAAAAGAAATTGGCGCGGCGTGACAAATAGGATAGATGAATTCACCAGCAATGAATTCGCAAAAGACTTGGAATACACCAAGAACGAAAAATTGAAGGTTTATTGACACGAAATAAGACACATAACTGAACCCTTAAGGTGCGGTTAAATCGGAAAACATAAAACCTAATTAAGAAAGGAAAACTAAACCTAATTAGGAAAGGAAAACTAAAAAGATAATTATCAGCCGCTAAAAGATAAATATGCTGATTTGGCCAGCCAAACGAGCCCGGAAGGATTAAAAAGGCCATACATCACGGCGCTAGCCGTGAGTTGCGTTCGGTGGCCCGTTTCCACTCGAAATAACGTATTATGGTGAATTTCTGGACGCTGAACGCCAAATACCGATGTTGCCGATTTTGCCCTTCTTGCGCGACATTAGCTCTTCAATCTGCACCGCGATCTGTCCTGCATCAGAAATGGCACAAAAAGGGGTGCAACACGAGGACTTCCCAGGAGGTCACCCATCCTAGTACTACTCTCGCCCAAGCACGCTTAACTGCGAAGTTCTGATGGGATCCGGTGCATTAGTGCTGGTATGATCGCACCCGTCATACAATGAGCAGAACGTAACATGATGCTTCTCGGTGATTAGTCGGTGTTATATATATACATATTATATAAACGATCGATAATTATAAAATATAATAATAAAAAAAGATAAAACAGAACAGTGGACGTTTGTCTTTCGCCTCGAAAAGAAGTAACAAAGGCCAAACAATAAGTGGAAAAAACAAAATCGTGTTCGAAAAGAAATGACGCGAAAAGGGGTGCAACACGAGGACTTCCCAGGAGGTCACCCATCCTAGTACTACTCTCGCCGAAGCACGCTTAACTGCGGAGTTCTGATGGGATCCGGTGCATTTGTGCTGGTATGATCGCACCCGTCATATAATGCGCAGAACATAACATGATGCTTCTCAAGGATCAGTCGGTGTTATATATGTATTTATATATATATGTAAACGATCGATAATTATAAAAGTATATTAATAAATAAAAAAAGATAAAATAGAACGGTGGACGTTTGGCTTTCGCCTGAAAACGAAGTAACAAAGGCCAAACAATAAGCGGATAAAACAAAATCGTGTTTATAAGGACTTGATCGAAAAGAAATTGGCGCGGCGTGACAAATAGGATAGATGAATTCACCAGCAATGAATTCGCAAAAGACTTGGAATACACCAAGAACGAAAAATTGAAGGTTTATTGACACGAAATAAGACACATAACTGAACCCTTAAGGTGCGGTTAAATCGGAAAACATAAAACCTAATTAAGAAAGGAAAACTAAACCTAATTAGGAAAGGAAAACTAAAAAGATAATTATCAGCCGCTAAAAGATAAATATGCTGATTTGGCCAGCCAAACGAGCCCGGAAGGATTAAAAAGGCCATACATCACGGCGCAAGCAGTGAGTTGCGTTCGGTGGCCCGTTTCCACTCGAAATAACGTATTATGGTGAATTTCTGGACGCTGAACGCCAAATACCGATGTTGCCGATTTTGCCCTTCTTGCGCGACATTAGCTCTTCAATCTGCACCGCGATCTGTCCTGCATCAGAAATGGCGCAAAAAGGGGTGCAACACGAGGACTTCCCAGGAGGTCACCCATCCTAGTACTACTCTCGCCCAAGCACGCTTAACTGCGAAGTTCTGATGGGATCCGATGCATTAGTGCTGGTATGATCGCACCCGTCATACAATGAGCAGAACGTAACATGATGCTTCTCGGTGATTAGTCGGTGTTATATATATATACATATTATATAAACGATCGATAATTATAAAATATAATAATAAAAAAAGATAAAACAGAACAGTGGACGTTTGTCTTTCGCCTCGAAAAGAAGTAACAAAGGCCAAACAATAAGTGGAAAAAACAAAATCATGTTCGAAAAGAAATGGCGCGAAAAGGGGTGCAACACGAGGACTTCCCAGGAGGTCACCCATCCTAGTACTACTCTCGCCGAAGCACGCTTAACTGCGGAGTTCTGATGGGATCCGGTGCATTTGTGCTGGTATGATCGCACCCGTCATATAATGCGCAGAACATAACATGATGCTTCTCAAGGATCAGTCGGTGTTATATATGTATTTATATATATATGTAAACGATCGATAATTATAAAAGTATATTAATAAATAAAAAAAGATAAAATAGAACGGTGGACGTTTGGCTTTCGCCTGAAAACGAAGTAACAAAGGCCAAACAATAAGCGGATAAAACAAAATCGTGTTTATAAGGACTTGATCGAAAAGAAATTGGCGCGGCGTGACAAATAGGATAGATGAATTCACCAGCAATGAATTCGCAAAAGACTTGGAATACACCAAGAACGAAAAATTGAAGGTTTATTGACACGAAATAAGACACATAACTGAACCCTTAAGGTGCGGTTAAATCGGAAAACATAAAACCTAATTAAGAAAGGAAAACTAAACCTAATTAGGAAAGGAAAACTAAAAAGATAATTATCAGCCGCTAAAAGATAAATATGCTGATTTGGCCAGCCAAACGAGCCCGGAAGGATTAAAAAGGCCATACATCACGGCATTAGCCGTGAGTTGCGTTCGGTGGCCCGTTTCCACTCGAAATAACGTATTATGGTGAATTTCTGGACGCTGAACGCCAAATACCGATGTTGCCGATTTTGCCCTTCTTGCGCGACATTAGCTCTTCAATCTGCACCGCGATCTGTCCTGCATCAGAAATGGCGCAAAAAGGGGTGCAACACGAGGACTTCCCAGGAGGTCACCCATCCTAGTACTACTCTCGCCCAAGCACGCTTAACTGCGAAGTTCTGATGGGATCCGATGCATTAGTGCTGGTATGATCGCACCCGTCATACAATGAGCAGAACGTAACATGATGCTTCTCGGTGATTAGTCGGTGTTATATATATATACATATTATATAAACGATCGATAATTATAAAATATAATAATAAAAAAAGATAAAACAGAACAGTGGACGTTTGTCTTTCGCCTCGAAAAGAAGTAACAAAGGCCAAACAATAAGTGGAAAAAACAAAATCGTGTTCGAAAAGAAATGGCGCGAAAAGGGGTACAACACGAGGACTTCCCAGGAGGTCACCCATCCTAGTACTACTCTCGCCCAAGCACGCTTAACTGCGGAGTTCTGATGGGATCCGGTGCATTTGTGATGGTATGATCGCACCCGTCATATAATGCGCAGAACATAACATGATGCTTCTCAAGGATCAGTCGGTGTTATATATGTATTTATATATATATGTAAACGATCGATAATTATAAAAGTATATTAATAAATAAAAAAAGATAAAATAGAACGGTGGACGTTTGGCTTTCGCCTGAAAACGAAGTAACAAAGGCCAAACAATAAGCGGATAAAACAAAATCGTGTTTATAAGGACTTGATCGAAAAGAAATTGGCGCGGCGTGACAAATAGGATAGATGAATTCACCAGCAATGAATTCGCAAAAGACTTGGAATACACCAAGAACGAAAAATTGAAGGTTTATTGACACGAAATAAGACACATAACTGAACCCTTAAGGTGCGGTTAAATCGGAAAACATAAAACCTAATTAAGAAAGGAAAACTAAACCTAATTAGGAAAGGAAAACTACAAAGATAATTATCAGCCGCTAAAAGATAAATATGTTGATTTGGCCAGCCAAACGAGCCCGGAAGGATTAAAAAGGCCATACATCACGGCGCTAGCCGTGAGTTGCGTTCGGTGGCCCGTTTCCACTCGAAATAACGTATTATGGTGAATTTCTGGACGCTGAACGCCAAATACCGATGTTGCCGATTTTGCCCTTCTTGCGCGACATTAGCTCTTCAATCTGCACCGCGATCTGTCCTGCATCAGAAATGGCGCAAAAAGGGGTGCAACACGAGGACTTCCCAGGAGGTCACCCATCCTAGTACTACTCTCGCCCAAGCACGCTTAACTGCGAAGTTCTGATGGGATCCGATGCATTAGTGCTGGTATGATCGCACCCGTCATACAATGAGCAGAACGTAACATGATGCTTCTCGGTGATTAGTCGGTGTTATATATATATACATATTATATAAACGATCGATAATTATAAAATATAATAATAAAAAAAGATAAAACAGAATAGTGGACGTTTGTCTTTCGCCTCGAAAAGAAGTAACAAAGGCCAAACAATAAGTGGAAAAAACAAAATCGTGTTCGAAAAGAAATGGCGCGAAAAGGGGTGCAACACGAGGACTTCCCAGGAGGTCACCCATCCTAGTACTACTCTCGCCGAAGCACGCTTAACTGCGGAGTTCTGATGGGATCCGGTGCATTTGTGCTGGTATGATCGCACCCGTCATATAATGCGCAGAACATAACATGATGCTTCTCAAGGATCAGTCGGTGTTATATATGTATTTATATATATATGTAAACGATCGATAATTATAAAAGTATATTAATAAATAAAAAAAGATAAAATAGAACGGTGGACGTTTGGCTTTCGCCTGAAAACGAAGTAACAAAGGCCAAACAATAAGCGGATAAAACAAAATCGTGTTTATAAGGACTTGATCGAAAAGAAATTGGCGCGGCGTGACAAATAGGATAGATGAATTCACCAGCAATGAATTCGCAAAAGACTTGGAATACACCAAGAACGAAAAATTGAAGGTTTATTGACACGAAATAAGACACATAACTGAACCCTTAAGGTGCGGTTAAATCGGAAAACATAAAACCTAATTAAGAAAGGAAAACTAAACCTAATTAGGAAAGGAAAACTAAAAAGATAATTATCAGCCGCTAAAAGATAAATATGCTGATTTGGCCAGCCAAACGAGCCCGGAAGGATTAAAAAGGCCATACATCACGGCGCTAGCCGTGAGTTGCGTTCGGTGGCCCGTTTCCACTCGAAATAACGTATTATGGTGAATTTCTGGACGCTGAACGCCAAATACCGATGTTGCCGATTTTGCCCTTCTTGCGCGACATTAGCTCTTCAATCTGCACCGCGATCTGTCCTGCATCAGAAATGGCGCAAAAAGGGGTGCAACACGAGGACTTCCCAGGAGGTCACCCATCCTAGTACTACTCTCGCCCAAGCACGCTTAACTGCGAAGTTCTGATGGGATCCGATGCATTAGTGCTGGTATGATCGCACCCGTCATACAATGAGCAGAACGTAACATGATGCTTCTCGGTGATTAGTCGGTGTTATATATATATATATACATATTATATAAACGATCGATAATTATAAAATATAATAATAAAAAAAGATAAAACAGAACAGTGGACGTTTGTCTTTCGCCTCGAAAAGAAGTAACAAAGGCCAAACAATAAGTGGAAAAAACAAAATCATGTTCGAAAAGAAATGGCGCGAAAAGGGGTGCAACACGAGGACTTCCCAGTAGGTCACCCATCCTAGTACTACTCTCGCCGAAGCACGCTTAACTGCGGAGTTCTGATGGGATCCGGTGCATTTGTGCTGGTATGATCGCACCCGTCATATAATGCGCAGAACATAACATGATGCTTCTCAAGGATCAGTCGGTGTTATATATGTATTTATATATATATGTAAACGATCGATAATTATAAAAGTATATTAATAAATAAAAAAAGATAAAATAGAACGGTGGACGTTTGGCTTTCGCCTGAAAACGAAGTAACAAAGGCCAAACAATAAGCGGATAAAACAAAATCGTGTTTATAAGGACTTGATCGAAAAGAAATTGGCGCGGCGTGACAAATAGGATAGATGAATTCACCAGCAATGAATTCGCAAAAGACTTGGAATACACCAAGAACGAAAAATTGAAGGTTTATTGACACGAAATAAGACACATAACTGAACCCTTAAGGTGCGGTTAAATCGGAAAACATAAAACCTAATTAAGAAAGGAAAACTAAACCTAATTAGGAAAGGAAAACTAAAAAGATAATTATCAGCCGCTAAAAGATAAATATGCTGATTTGGCCAGCCAAACGAGCCCGGAAGGATTAAAAAGGCCATACATCACGGCGCTAACCGTGAGTTGCGTTCGGTGGCCCGTTTCCACTCGAAATAACGTATTATGGTGAATTTCTGGACGCTGAACGCCAAATACCGATGTTGCCGATTTTGCCCTTCTTGCGCGACATTAGCTCTTCAATCTGCACCGCGATCTGTCCTGCATCAGAAATGGCGCAAAAAGGGGTGCAACACGAGGACTTCCCAGGAGGTCACCCATCCTAGTACTACTCTTGCCCAAGCACGCTTAACTGCGAAGTTCTGATGGGATCCGATGCATTAGTGCTGGTATGATCGCACCCGTCATACAATGAGCAGAACGTAACATGATGCTTCTCGGTGATTAGTCGGTGTTATATATATATACATATTATATAAACGATCGATAATTATAAAATATAATAATAAAAAAAGATAAAACAGAACAGTGGACGTTTGTCTTTCGCCTCGAAAAGAAGTAACAAAGGCCAAACAATAATTGGAAAAAACAAAATCGTGTTCGAAAAGAAATGGCGCGAAAAGGGGTGCAACACGAGGACTTCCCAGGAGGTCACCCATCCTAGTACTACTCTCGCCGAAGCACGCTTAACTGCGGAGTTCTGATGGGATCCGGTGCATTTGTGCTGGTATGATCGCACCCGTCATATAATGCGCAGAACATAACATGATGCTTCTCAAGGATCAGTCGGTGTTATATATGTATTTATATATATATGTAAACGATCGATAATTATAAAAGTATATTAATAAATGAAAAAAAAGATAAAATAGAACGGTGGACGTTTGGCTTTCGCCTGAAAACGAAGTAACAAAGGCCAAACAATAAGCGCATAAAACAAAATCGTGTTTATAAGGACTTGATCGAAAAGAAATTGGCGCGGCGTGACAAATAGGATAGATGAATTCACCAGCAATGAATTCGCAAAAGACTTGGAATACACCAAGAACGAAAAATTGAAGGTTTATTGACACGAAATAAGACACATAACTGAACCCTTAAGGTGCGGTTAAATCGGAAAACATAAAACCTAATTAAGAAAGGAAAACTAAACCTAATTAGGAAAGGAAAACTAAAAAGATAATTATCAGCCGCTAAAAGATAAATATGCTGATTTGGCCAGCCAAACGAGCCCGGAAGGATTAAAAAGGCCATACATCACGGCGCTAGTCGTGAGTTGCGTTCGGTGGCCCGTTTCCACTCGAAATAACGTATTATGGTGAATTTCTGGACGCTGAACGCCAAATACCGATGTTGCCGATTTTGCCCTTCTTGCGCGACATTAGCTCTTCAATCTGCACCGCGATCTGTCCTGCATCAGAAATGGCGCAAAAAGGGGTGCAACACGAGGACTTCCCAGGAGGTCACCCATCCTAGTACTACTCTCGCCCAAGCACGCTTAACTGCGAAGTTCTGATGGGATCCGGTGCATTAGTGCTGGTATGATCGCACCCGTCATACAATGAGCAGAACGTAACATGATGCTTCTCGGTGATTAGTCGGTGTTATATATATATACATATTATATAAACGATCGATAATTATAAAATATAATAATAAAAAAAGATAAAACAGAACAGTGGACGTTTGTCTTTCGCCTCGAAAAGAAGTAACAAAGGCCAAACAATAAGTGGAAAAAACAAAATCGTGTTCGAAAAGAAATGACGCGAAAAGGGGTGCAACACGAGGACTTCCCAGGAGGTCACCCATCCTAGTACTACTCTCGCCGAAGCACGCTTAACTGCGGAGTTCTGATGGGATCCGGTGCATTTGTGCTGGTATGATCGCACCCGTCATATAATGCGCAGAACATAACATGATGCTTCTCAAGGATCAGTCGGTGTTATATATGTATTTATATATATATGTAAACGATCGATAATTATAAAAGTATATTAATAAATAAAAAAAGATAAAATAGAACGGTGGACGTTTGGCTTTCGCCTGAAAACGAAGTAACAAAGGCCAAACAATAAGCGGATAAAACAAAATCGTGTTTATAAGGACTTGATCGAAAAGAAATTGGCGCGGCGTGACAAATAGGATAGATGAATTCACCAGCAATGAATTCGCAAAAGACTTGGAATACACCAAGAACGAAAAATTGAAGGTTTATTGACACGAAATAAGACACATAACTGAACCCTTAAGGTGCGGTTAAATCGGAAAACATAAAACCTAATTAAGAAAGGAAAACTAAACCTAATTAGGAAAGGAAAACTAAAAAGATAATTATCAGCCGCTAAAAGATAAATATGCTGATTTGGCCAGCCAAACGAGCCCGGAAGGATTAAAAAGGCCATACATCACGGCGCTAGCCGTGAGTTGCGTTCGGTGGCCCGTTTCCACTCGAAATAACGTATTATGGTGAATTTCTGGACGCTGAACGCCAAATACCGATGTTGCCGATTTTGCCCTTCTTGCGCGACATTAGCTCTTCAATCTGCACCGCGATCTGTCCTGCATCAGAAATGGCGCAAAAAGGGGTGCAACACGAGGACTTCCCAGGAGGTCACCCATCCTAGTACTACTCTCGCCCAAGCACGCTTAACTGCGAAGTTCTGATGGGATCCGATGCATTAGTGCTGGTATGATCGCACCCGTCATACAATGAGCAGAACGTAACATGATGCTTCTCGGTGATTAGTCGGTGTTATATATATATATACATATTATATAAACGATCGATAATTATAAAATATAATAATAAAAAAAGATAAAACAGAACAGTGGACGTTTGTCTTTCGCCTCGAAAAGAAGTAACAAAGGCCAAACAATAAGTGGAAAAAACAAAATCATGTTCGAAAAGAAATGGCGCGAAAAGGGGTGCAACACGAGGACTTCCCAGTAGGTCACCCATCCTAGTACTACTCTCGCCGAAGCACGCTTAACTGCGGAGTTCTGATGGGATCCGGTGCATTTGTGCTGGTATGATCGCACCCGTCATATAATGCGCAGAACATAACATGATGCTTCTCAAGGATCAGTCGGTGTTATATATGTATTTATATATATATGTAAACGATCGATAATTATAAAAGTATATTAATAAATAAAAAAAGATAAAATAGAACGGTGGACGTTTGGCTTTCGCCTGAAAACGAAGTAACAAAGGCCAAACAATAAGCGGATAAAACAAAATCGTGTTTATAAGGACTTGATCGAAAAGAAATTGGCGCGGCGTGACAAATAGGATAGATGAATTCACCAGCAATGAATTCGCAAAAGACTTGGAATACACCAAGAACGAAAAATTGAAGGTTTATTGACACGAAATAAGACACATAACTGAACCCTTAAGGTGCGGTTAAATCGGAAAACATAAAACCTAATTAAGAAAGGAAAACTAAACCTAATTAGGAAAGGAAAACTAAAAAGATAATTATCAGCCGCTAAAAGATAAATATGCTGATTTGGCCAGCCAAACGAGCCCGGAAGGATTAAAAAGGCCATACATCACGGCGCTAACCGTGAGTTGCGTTCGGTGGCCCGTTTCCACTCGAAATAACGTATTATGGTGAATTTCTGGACGCTGAACGCCAAATACCGATGTTGCCGATTTTGCCCTTCTTGCGCGACATTAGCTCTTCAATCTGCACCGCGATCTGTCCTGCATCAGAAATGGCGCAAAAAGGGGTGCAACACGAGGACTTCCCAGGAGGTCACCCATCCTAGTACTACTCTTGCCCAAGCACGCTTAACTGCGAAGTTCTGATGGGATCCGATGCATTAGTGCTGGTATGATCGCACCCGTCATACAATGAGCAGAACGTAACATGATGCTTCTCGGTGATTAGTCGGTGTTATATATATATACATATTATATAAACGATCGATAATTATAAAATATAATAATAAAAAAAGATAAAACAGAACAGTGGACGTTTGTCTTTCGCCTCGAAAAGAAGTAACAAAGGCCAAACAATAATTGGAAAAAACAAAATCGTGTTCGAAAAGAAATGGCGCGAAAAGGGGTGCAACACGAGGACTTCCCAGGAGGTCACCCATCCTAGTACTACTCTCGCCGAAGCACGCTTAACTGCGGAGTTCTGATGGGATCCGGTGCATTTGTGCTGGTATGATCGCACCCGTCATATAATGCGCAGAACATAACATGATGCTTCTCAAGGATCAGTCGGTGTTATATATGTATTTATATATATATGTAAACGATCGATAATTATAAAAGTATATTAATAAATGAAAAAAAAGATAAAATAGAACGGTGGACGTTTGGCTTTCGCCTGAAAACGAAGTAACAAAGGCCAAACAATAAGCGCATAAAACAAAATCGTGTTTATAAGGACTTGATCGAAAAGAAATTGGCGCGGCGTGACAAATAGGATAGATGAATTCACCAGCAATGAATTCGCAAAAGACTTGGAATACACCAAGAACGAAAAATTGAAGGTTTATTGACACGAAATAAGACACATAACTGAACCCTTAAGGTGCGGTTAAATCGGAAAACATAAAACCTAATTAAGAAAGGAAAACTAAACCTAATTAGGAAAGGAAAACTAAAAAGATAATTATCAGCCGCTAAAAGATAAATATGCTGATTTGGCCAGCCAAACGAGCCCGGAAGGATTAAAAAGGCCATACATCACGGCGCTAGTCGTGAGTTGCGTTCGGTGGCCCGTTTCCACTCGAAATAACGTATTATGGTGAATTTCTGGACGCTGAACGCCAAATACCGATGTTGCCGATTTTGCCCTTCTTGCGCGACATTAGCTCTTCAATCTGCACCGCGATCTGTCCTGCATCAGAAATGGCGCAAAAAGGGGTGCAACACGAGGACTTCCCAGGAGGTCACCCATCCTAGTACTACTCTCGCCCAAGCACGCTTAACTGCGAAGTTCTGATGGGATCCGGTGCATTAGTGCTGGTATGATCGCACCCGTCATACAATGAGCAGAACGTAACATGATGCTTCTCGGTGATTAGTCGGTGTTATATATATATACATATTATATAAACGATCGATAATTATAAAATATAATAATAAAAAAAGATAAAACAGAACAGTGGACGTTTGTCTTTCGCCTCGAAAAGAAGTAACAAAGGCCAAACAATAAGTGGAAAAAACAAAATCGTGTTCGAAAAGAAATGGCGCGAAAAGGGGTGCAACACGAGGACTTCCCAGGAGGTCACCCATCCTAGTACTACTCTCGCCCAAGCATGCTTAACTGCGGAGTTCTGATGGGATCCGGTGCATTTGTGATGGTATGATCGCACCCGTCATATAATGCGCAGAACATAACATGATGCTTCTCAAGGATCAGTCGGTGTTATATATGTATTTATATATATATGTAAACGATCGATAATTATAAAAGTATATTAATAAATAAAAAAAGATAAAATAGAACGGTGGACGTTTGGCTTTCGCCTGAAAACGAAGTAACAAAGGCCAAACAATAAGCGGATAAAACAAAATCGTGTTTATAAGGACTTGATCGAAAAGAAATTGGCGCGGCGTGACAAATAGGATAGATGAATTCACCAGCAATGAATTCGCAAAAGACTTGGAATACACCAAGAACGAAAAATTGAAGGTTTATTGACACGAAATAAGACACATAACTGAACCCTTAAGGTGCGGTTAAATCGGAAAACATAAAACCTAATTAAGAAAGGAAAACTAAACCTAATTAGGAAAGGAAAACTAAAAAGATAATTATCAGCCGCTAAAAGATAAATATGCTGATTTGGCCAGCCAAACGAGCCCGGAAGGATTAAAAAGGCCATACATCACGGCGCTAGCCGTGTGTTGCGTTCGGTGGCCCGTTTCCACTCGAAATAACGTATTATGGTGAATTTCTGGACGCTGAACGCCAAATACCGATGTTGCCGATTTTGCCCTTCTTGCGCGACATTAGCTCTTCAATCTGCACCGCGATCTGTCCTGCATTAGAAATGGCGCAAAAAGGGGTGCAACACGAGGACTTCCCAGGAGGTCACCCATCCTAGTACTACTCTCGCCCAAGCACGCTTAACTGCGAAGTTCTGATGGGATCCGGTGCATTAGTGCTGGTATGATCGCACCCGTCATACAATGAGCAGAACGTAACATGATGCTTCTCGGTGATTAGTCGGTGATATATATATATATATACATATTATATAAACGATCGATAATTATAAAATATAATAATAAAAAAAGATAAAACAGAACAGTGGACGTTTGTCTTTCGCCTCGAAAAGAAGTAACAAAGGCCAAACAATAAGTGGAAAAAACAAAATCGTGTTCGAAAAGAAATGGCGCGAAAAGGGGTGCAACACGAGGACTTCCCATGAGGTCACCCATCCTAGTACTACTCTCGCCCAAGCACGCTTAACTGCGGAGTTCTGATGGGATCCGGTGCATTAGTGCTGGTATGATCGCACCCGTCATATAATGCGCAGAACATAACATGATGCTTCTCAAGGATCAGTCGGTGTTATATATGTATTTATATATATATGTAAACGATCGATAATTATAAAAGTATATTAATAAATAAAAAAAGATAAAATAGAACGGTGGACGTTTGGCTTTCGCCTGAAAACGAAGTAACAAAGGCCAAACAATAAGCGGATAAAACAAAATCGTGTTTATAAGGACTTGATCGAAAAGAAATTGGCGCGGCGTGACAAATTGGATAGATGAATTCACCAGCAATGAATTCGCAAAAGACTTGGAATACACCAAGAACGAAAAATTGAAGGTTTATTGACACGAAATAAGACACATAACTGAACCCTTAAGGTGCGGTTAAATCGGAAAACATAAAACCTAATTAAGAAAGGAAAACTAACCCTAATTAGGAAAGGAAAACTAAAAAGATAATTATCAGCCGCTAAAAGATAAATATGCTGATTTGGCCAGCCAAACGAGCCCGGAAGGATTAAAAAGGCCATACATCACGGCGCTAGCCGTGAGTTGCGTTCGGTGGCCCGTTTCCACTCGAAATAACGTATTATGGTGAATTTCTGGACGCTGAACGCCAAATACCGATGTTGCCGATTTTGCCCTTCTTGCGCGACATTAGCTCTTCAATCTGCACCGCGATCTGTCCTGCATCATAAATGGCGCAAAAAGGGGTGCAACACGAGGACTTCCCAGGAGGTCACCCATCCTAGTACTACTCTCGCCCAAGCACGCTTAACTGCGAAGTTCTGATGGGATCCGATGCATTAGTGCTGGTATGATCGCACCCGTCATACAATGAGCAGAACGTAACATGATGCTTCTCGGTGATTAGTCGGTGTTATATATATATACATATTATATAAACGATCGATAATTATAAAATATAATAATAAAAAAAGATAAAACAGAACAGTGGACGTTTGTCTTTCGCCTCGAAAAGAAGTAACAAAGGCCAAACAATAAGTGGAAAAAACAAAATCGTGTTCGAAAAGAAATGGCGCGAAAAGGGGTGCAACACGAGGACTTCCCAGGAGGTCACCCATCCTAGAACTACTCTCGCCGAAGCACGCTTAACTGCGGAGTTCTGATGGGATCCGGTGCATTTGTGCTGGTATGATCGCACCCGTCATATAATGCGCAGAACATAACATGATGCTTCTCAAGGATCAGTCGGTGTTATATATGTATTTATATATATATGTAAACGATCGATAATTATAAAAGTATATTAATAAATAAAAATAAGATAAAATAGAACGGTGGACGTTTGGCTTTCGCCTGAAAACGAAGTAACAAAGGCCAAACAATAAGCGGATAAAACAAAATCGTGTTTATAAGGACTTGATCGAAAAGAAATTGGCGCGGCGTGACAAATAGGATAGATGAATTCACCAGCAATGAATTCGCAAAAGACTTGGAATACACCAAGAACAAAAAATTGAAGGTTTATTGACACGAAATAAGACACATAACTGAACCCTTAAGGTGCGGTTAAATCGGAAAACATAAAACCTAATTAAGAAAGGAAAACTAAACCTAATTAGGAAAGGAAAACTAAAAAGATAATTATCAGCCGCTAAAAGATAAATATGCTGATTTGGCCAGCCAAACGAGCCCGGAAGGATTAAAAAGGCCATACATCACGGCGCTAGCCGTGTGTTGCGTTCGGTGGCCCGTTTCCACTCGAAATAACGTATTATGGTGAATTTCTGGACGCTGAACGCCAAATACCGATGTTGCCGATTTTGCCCTTCTTGCGCGACATTAGCTCTTCAATCTGCACCGCGATCTGTCCTGCATCAGAAATGGCGCAAAAAGGGGTGCAACACGAGGACTTCCCAGGAGGTCACCCATCCTAGTACTACTCTCGCCCAAGCACACTTAACTGCGAAGTTCTGATGGGATCCGGTGCATTAGTGCTGGTATGATCGCACCCGTCATACAATGAGCAGAACGTAACATGATGCTTCTCGGTGATTAGTCGGTGTTATATATATATATACATATTATATAAACGATCGATAATTATAAAATATAATAATAAAAAAAGATAAAACAGAACAGTGGACGTTTGTCTTTCGCCTCGAAAAGAAGTAACAAAGGCCAAACAATAAGTGGAAAAAACAAAATCGTGTTCGAAAAGAAATGGCGCGAAAAGGGGTGCAACACGAGGACTTCCCATGAGGTCACCCATCCTAGTACTACTCTCGCCCAAGCACGCTTAACTGCGGAGTTCTGATGGGATCCGGTGCATTAGTGCTGGTATGATCGCACCCGTCATATAATGCGCAGAACATAACATGATGCTTCTCAAGGATCAGTCGGTGTTATATATGTATTTATATATATATGTAAACGATCGATAATTATAAAAGTATATTAATAAATAAAAAAAAGATAAAATAGAACGGTGGACGTTTGGCTTTCGCCTGAAAACGAAGTAACAAAGGCCAAACAATAAGCGGATAAAACAAAATCGTGTTTATAAGGACTTGATCGAAAAGAAATTGGCGCGGCGTGACAAATAGGATAGATGAATTCACCAGCAATGAATTCGCAAAAGACTTGGAATACACCAAGAACGAAAAATTGAAGGTTTATTGACACGAAATAAGACACATAACTGAACCCTTAAGGTGCGGTTAAATCGGAAAACATAAAACCTAATTAAGAAAGGAAAACTAAACCTAATTAGGAAAGGAAAACTAAAAATATAATTATCAGCCGCTAAAAGATAAATATGCTGATTTGGCCAGCCAAACGAGCCCGGAAGGATTAAAAAGGCCATACATCACGGCGCTAGCCGTGAGTTGCGTTCGGTGGCCCGTTTCCACTCGAAATAACGTATTATGGTGAATTTCTGGACGCTGAACGCCAAATACCGATGTTGCCGATTTTGCCCTTCTTGCGCGACATTAGCTCTTCAATCTGCACCGCGATCTGTCCTGCATCAGAAATGGCGCAAAAAGGGGTGCAACACGAGGACTTCCCAGGAGGTCACCCATCCTAGTACTACTCTCGCCCAAGCACGCTTAACTGCGAAGTTCTGATGGGATCCGATGCATTAGTGCTGGTATGATCGCACCCGTCATACAATGAGCAGAACGTAACATGATGCTTCTCGGTGATTAGTCGGTGTTATATATATATACATATTATATAAACGATCGATAATTATAAAATATAATAATAAAAAAAGATAAAACAGAACAGTGGACGTTTGTCTTTCGCCTCGAAAAGAAGTAACAAAGGCCAAACAATAAGTGGAAAAAACAAAATCGTGTTCGAAAAGAAATGGCGCGAAAAGGGGTGCAACACGAGGACTTCCAATGAGGTCACCCATCCTAGTACTACTCTCGCCGAAGCACGCTTAACTGCGGAGTTCTGATGGGATCCGGTGCATTTGTGCTGGTATGATCGCACCCGTCATATAATGCGCAGAACATAACATGATGCTTCTCAAGGATCAGTCGGTGTTATATATGTATTTATATATATATATGTAAACGATCGATAATTATAAAAGTATATTAATAAATAAAAAAAAGATAAAATAGAACGGTGGACGTTTGGCTTTCGCCTGAAAACGAAGTAACAAAGGCCAAACAATAAGCGGGTAAAACAAAATCGTGTTTATAAGGACTTGATCGAAAAGAAATTGGCGCGGCGTGACAAATAGGATAGATGAATTCACCAGCAATGAATTCGCAAAAGACTTGGAATACACCAAGAACGAAAAATTGAAGGTTTATTGACACGAAATAAGACACATAAACTAACCCTTAAGGTGCGGTTAAATCGGAAAACATAAAACCTAATTAAGAAAGGAAAACTAAACCTAATTAGGAAAGGAAAACTAAAAAGATAATTATCAGCCGCTAAAAGATAAATATGCTGATTTGGCCAGCCAAACGAGCCCGGAAGGATTAAAAAGGCCATACATCACGGCGCTAGCCGCGTGTTGCGTTCGGTGGCCCGTTTCCACTCGAAATAACGTATTATGGTGAATTTCTGGACGCTGAACGCCAAATACCGATGTTGCCGATTTTGCCCTTCTTGCGCGACATTAGCTCTTCAATCTGCACCGCGATCTGTCCTGCATCAGAAATGGCGCAAAAAGGGGTGCAACACGAGGACTTCCCAGGAGGTCACCCATCCTAGTACTACTCTCGCCCAAGCACGCTTAACTGCGAAGTTCTGATGGGATCCGGTGCATTAGTGCTGGTATGATCGCACCCGTCATACAATGAGCAGAACGTAACATGATGCTTCTCGGTGATTAGTCGGTGTTATATATATATATATACATATTATATAAACGATCGATAATTATAAAATATAATAATAAAAAAAGATAAAACAGAACAGTGGACGTTTGTCTTTCGCCTCGAAAAGAAGTAACAAAGGCCAAACAATAAGTGGAAAAAACAAAATCGTGTTCGAAAAGAAATGGCGCGAAAAGGGGTGCAACACGAGGACTTCCCATGAGGTCACCCATCCTAGTACTACTCTCGCCCAAGCACGCTTAACTGCGGAGTTCTGATGGGATCCGGTGCATTAGTGCTGGTATGATCGCACCCGTCATATAATGCGCAGAACATAACATGATGCTTCTCAAGGATCAGTCGGTGTTATATATGTATTTATATATATATGTAAACGATCGATAATTATAAAAGTATATTAATAAATAAAAAAAAGATAAAATAGAACGGTGGACGTTTGGCTTTCGCCCGAAAACGAAGTAACAAAGGCCAAACAATAAGCGGATAAAACAAAATCGTGTTTATAAGGACTTGATCGAAAAGAAATTGGCGCGGCGTGACAAATAGGATAGATGAATTCACCAGCAATGAATTCGCAAAAGACTTGGAATACACCAAGAACGAAAAATTGAAGGTTTATTGACACGAAATAAGACACATAACTGAACCCTTAAGGTGCGGTTAAATCGGAAAACATAAAACCTAATTAAGAAAGGAAAACTAAACCTAATTAGGAAAGGAAAACTAAAAAGATAATTATCAGCCGCTAAAAGATAAATATGCTGATTTGGCCAGCCAAACGAGCCCGGAAGGATTAAAAAGGCCATACATCACGGCGCTAGCCGTGAGTTGCGTTCGGTGGCCCGTTTCCACTCGAAATAACGTATTATGGTGAATTTCTGGACGCTGAACGCCAAATACCGATGTTGCCGATTTTGCCCTTCTTGCGCGACATTAGCTCTTCAATCTGCACCGCGATCTGTCCTGCATCAGAAATGGCGCAAAAAGGGGTGCAACACGAGGACTTCCCAGGAGGTCACCCATCCTAGTACTACTCTCGCCCAAGCACGCTTAACTGCGAAGTTCTGATGGGATCCGATGCATTAGTGCTGGTATGATCGCACCCGTCATACAATGAGCAGAACGTAACATGATGCTTCTCGGTGATTAGTCGGTGTTATATATATATACATATTATATAAACGATCGATAATTATAAAATATAATATTAAAAAAAGATAAAACAGAACAGTGGACGTTTGTCTTTCGCCTCGAAAAGAAGTAACAAAGGCCAAACAATAAGTGGAAAAAACAAAATCGTGTTCGAAAAGAAATGGCGCGAAAAGGGGTGCAACACGAGGACTTCCCAGGAGGTCACCCATCCTAGTACTACTCTCGCCGAAGCACGCTTAACTGCGGAGTTCTGATGGGATCCGGTGCATTTGTGCTGGTATGATCGCACCCGTCATATAATGCGCAGAACATAACATGATGCTTCTCAAGGATCAGTCGGTGTTATATATGTATTTATATATATATATGTAAACGATCGATAATTATAAAAGTATATTAATAAATAAAAAAAAGATAAAATAGAACGGTGGACGTTTGGCTTTCGCCTGAAAACGAAGTAACAAAGGCCAAACAATAAGCGGGTAAAACAAAATCGTGTTTATAAGGACTTGATCGAAAAGAAATTGGCGCGGCGTGACAAATAGGATAGATGAATTCACCAGCAATGAATTCGCAAAAGACTTGGAATACACCAAGAACGAAAAATTGAAGGTTTATTGACACGAAATAAGACACATAAACTAACCCTTAAGGTGCGGTTAAATCGGAAAACATAAAACCTAATTAAGAAAGGAAAACTAAACCTAATTAGGAAAGGAAAACTAAAAAGATAATTATCAGCCGCTAAAAGATAAATATGCTGATTTGGCCAGCCAAACGAGCCCGGAAGGATTAAAAAGGCCATACATCACGGCGCTAGCCGCGTGTTGCGTTCGGTGGCCCGTTTCCACTCGAAATAACGTATTATGGTGAATTTCTGGACGCTGAACGCCAAATACCGATGTTGCCGATTTTGCCCTTCTTGCGCGACATTAGCTCTTCAATCTGCACCGCGATCTGTCCTGCATCAGAAATGGCGCAAAAAGGGGTGCAACACGAGGACTTCCCAGGAGGTCACCCATCCTAGTACTACTCTCGCCCAAGCACGCTTAACTGCGAAGTTCTGATGGGATCCGGTGCATTAGTGCTGGTATGATCGCACCCGTCATACAATGAGCAGAACGTAACATGATGCTTCTCGGTGATTAGTCGGTGTTATATATATATATACATATTATATAAACGATCGATAATTATAAAATATAATAATAAAAAAAGATAAAACAGAACAGTGGACGTTTGTCTTTCGCCTCGAAAAGAAGTAACAAAGGCCAAACAATAAGTGGAAAAAACAAAATCGTGTTCGAAAAGAAATGGCGCGAAAAGGGGTGCAACACGAGGACTTCCCATGAGGTCACCCATCCTAGTACTACTCTCGCCCAAGCACGCTTAACTGCGGAGTTCTGATGGGATCCGGTGCATTAGTGCTGGTATGATCGCACCCGTCATATAATGCGCAGAACATAACATGATGCTTCTCAAGGATCAGTCGGTGTTATATATGTATTTATATATATATGTAAACGATCGATAATTATAAAAGTATATTAATAAATAAAAAAAAGATAAAATAGAACGGTGGACGTTTGGCTTTCGCCTGAAAACGAAGTAACAAAGGCCAAACAATAAGCGGATAAAACAAAATCGTGTTTATAAGGACTTGATCGAAAAGAAATTGGCGCGGCGTGACAAATAGGATAGATGAATTCACCAGCAATGAATTCGCAAAAGACTTGGAATACACCAAGAACGAAAAATTGAAGGTTTATTGACACGAAATAAGACACATAACTGAACCCTTAAGGTGCGGTTAAATCGGAAAACATAAAACCTAATTAAGAAAGGAAAACTAAACCTAATTAGGAAAGGAAAACTAAAAAGATAATTATCAGCCGCTAAAAGATAAATATGCTGATTTGGCCAGCCAAACGAGCCCGGAAGGATTAAAAAGGCCATACATCACGGCGCTAGCCGTGAGTTGCGTTCGGTGGCCCGTTTCCACTCGAAATAACGTATTATGGTGAATTTCTGGACGCTGAACGCCAAATACCGATGTTGCCGATTTTGCCCTTCTTGCGCGACATTAGCTCTTCAATCTGCACCGCGATCTGTCCTGCATCAGAAATTGCGCAAAAAGGGGTGCAACACGAGGACTTCCCAGGAGGTCACCCATCCTAGTACTACTCTCGCCCAAGCACGCTTAACTGCGAAGTTCTGATGGGATCCGATGCATTAGTGCTGGTATGATCGCACCCGTCATACAATGAGCAGAACGTAACATGATGCTTCTCGGTGATTAGTCGGTGTTATATATATATACATATTATATAAACGATCGATAATTATAAAATATAATAATAAAAAAAGATAAAACAGAACAGTGGACGTTTGTCTTTCGCCTCGAAAAGAAGTTACAAAGGCCAAACAATAAGTGGAAAAAACAAAATCGTGTTCGAAAAGAAATGGCGCGAAAAGGGGTGCAACACGAGGACTTCCCAGGAGGTCACCCATCCTAGTACTACTCTCGCCGAAGCACGCTTAACTGCGGAGTTCTGATGGGATCCGGTGCATTTGTGCTGGTATGATCGCACCCGTCATATAATGCGCAGAACATAACATGATGCTTCTCAAGGATCAGTCGGTGTTATATATGTATTTATATATATATATGTAAACGATCGATAATTATAAAAGTATATTAATAAATAAAAAAAAGATAAAATAGAACGGTGGACGTTTGGCTTTCGCCTGAAAACGAAGTAACAAAGGCCAAACAATAAGCGGGTAAAACAAAATCGTGTTTATAAGGACTTGATCGAAAAGAAATTGGCGCGGCGTGACAAATAGGATAGATGAATTCACCAGCAATGAATTCGCAAAAGACTTGGAATACACCAAGAACGAAAAATTGAAGGTTTATTGACACGAAATAAGACACATAAACTAACCCTTAAGGTGCGGTTAAATCGGAAAACATAAAACCTAATTAAGAAAGGAAAACTAAACCTAATTAGGAAAGGAAAACTAAAAAGATTATTATCAGCCGCTAAAAGATAAATATGCTGATTTGGCCAGCCAAACGAGCCCGGAAGGATTAAAAAGGCCATACATCACGGCGCTAGCCGTGTGTTGCGTTCGGTGGCCCGTTTCCACTCGAAATAACGTATTATGGTGAATTTCTGGACGCTGAACGCCAAATACCGATGTTGCCGATTTTGCCCTTCTTGCGCGACATTAGCTCTTCAATCTGCACCGCGATCTGTCCTGCATCAGAAATGGCGCAAAAAGGGGTGCAACACGAGGACTTCCCAGGAGGTCACCCATCCTAGTACTACTCTCGCCCAAGCACGCTTAACTGCGAAGTTCTGATGGGATCCGGTGCATTAGTGCTGGTATGATCGCACCCGTCATACAATGAGCAGAACGTAACATGATGCTTCTCGGTGATTAGTCGGTGTTATATATATATATATACATATTATATAAACGATCGATAATTATAAAATATAATAATAAAAAAAGATAAAACAGAACAGTGGACGTTTGTCTTTCGCCTCGAAAAGAAGTAACAAAGGCCAAACAATAAGTGGAAAAAACAAAATCGTGTTCGAAAAGAAATGGCGCGAAAAGGGGTGCAACACGAGGACTTCCCATGAGGTCACCCATCCTAGTACTACTCTCGCCCAAGCACGCTTAACTGCGGAGTTCTGATGGGATCCGGTGCATTAGTGCTGGTATGATCGCACCCGTCATATAATGCGCAGAACATAACATGATGCTTCTCAAGGATCAGTCGGTGTTATATATGTATTTATATATATATGTAAACGATCGATAATTATAAAAGTATATTAATAAATAAAAAAAAGATAAAATAGAACGGTGGACGTTTGGCTTTCGCCTGAAAACGAAGTAACAAAGGCCAAACAATAAGCGGATAAAACAAAATCGTGTTTATAAGGACTTGATCGAAAAGAAATTGGCGCGGCGTGACAAATAGGATAGATGAATTCACCAGCAATGAATTCGCAAAAGACTTGGAATACACCAAGAACGAAAAATTGAAGGTTTATTGACACGAAATAAGACACATAACTGAACCCTTAAGGTGCGGTTAAATCGGAAAACATAAAACCTAATTAAGAAAGGAAAACTAAACCTAATTAGGAAAGGAAAACTAAAAAGATAATTATCAGCCGCTAAAAGATAAATATGCTGATTTGGCCAGCCAAGCGAGCCCGGAAGGATTAAAAAGGCCATACATCACGGCGCTAGCCGTGAGTTGCGTTCGGTGGCCCGTTTCCACTCGAAATAACGTATTATGGTGAATTTCTGGACGCTGAACGCCAAATACCGATGTTGCCGATTTTGCCCTTCTTGCGCGACATTAGCTCTTCAATCTGCACCGCGATCTGTCCTGCATCAGAAATTGCGCAAAAAGGGGTGCAACACGAGGACTTCCCAGGAGGTCACCCATCCTAGTACTACTCTCGCCCAAGCACGCTTAACTGCGAAGTTCTGATGGGATCCGATGCATTAGTGCTGGTATGATCGCACCCGTCATACAATGAGCAGAACGTAACATGATGCTTCTCGGTGATTAGTCGGTGTTATATATATATACATATTATATAAACGATCGATAATTATAAAATATAATAATAAAAAAAGATAAAACAGAACAGTGGACGTTTGTCTTTCGCCTCGAAAAGAAGTAACAAAGGCCAAACAATAAGTGGAAAAAACAAAATCGTGTTCGAAAAGAAATGGCGCGAAAAGGGGTGCAACACGAGGACTTCCCAGGAGGTCACCCATCCTAGTACTACTCTCGCCGAAGCACGCTTAACTGCGGAGTTCTGATGGGATCCGGTGCATTTGTGCTGGTATGATCGCACCCGTCATATAATGCGCAGAACATAACATGATGCTTCTCAAGGATCAGTCGGTGTTATATATGTATTTATATATATATATGTAAACGATCGATAATTATAAAAGTATATTAATAAATAAAAAAAAGATAAAATAGAACGGTGGACGTTTGGCTTTCGCCTGAAAACGAAGTAACAAAGGCCAAACAATAAGCGGGTAAAACAAAATCGTGTTTATAAGGACTTGATCGAAAAGAAATTGGCGCGGCGTGACAAATAGGATAGATGAATTCACCAGCAATGAATTCGCAAAAGACTTGGAATACACCAAGAACGAAAAATTGAAGGTTTATTGACACGAAATAAGACACATAAACTAACCCTTAAGGTGCGGTTAAATCGGAAAACATAAAACCTAATTAAGAAAGGAAAACTAAACCTAATTAGGAAAGGAAAACTAAAAAGATAATTATCAGCCGCTAAAAGATAAATATGCTGATTTGGCCAGCCAAACGAGCCCGGAAGGATTAAAAAGGCCATAAATCACGGCGCTAGCCGTGTGTTGCGTTCGGTGGCCCGTTTCCACTCGAAATAACGTATTATGGTGAATTTCTGGACGCTGAACGCCAAATACCGATGTTGCCGATTTTGCCCTTCTTGCGCGACATTAGCTCTTCAATCTGCACCGCGATCTGTCCTGCATCAGAAATGGCGCAAAAAGGGGTGCAACACGAGGACTTCCCAGGAGGTCACCCATCCTAGTACTACTCTCGCCCAAGCACGCTTAACTGCGAAGTTCTGATGGGATCCGGTGCATTAGTGCTGGTATGATCGCACCCGTCATACAATGAGCAGAACGTAACATGATGCTTCTCGGTGATTAGTCGGTGTTATATATATATATATACATATTATATAAACGATCGATAATTATAAAATATAATAATAAAAAAAGATAAAACAGAACAGTGGACGTTTGTCTTTCGCCTCGAAAAGAAGTAATAAAGGCCAAACAATAAGTGGAAAAAACAAAATCGTGTTCGAAAAGAAATGGCGCGAAAAGGGGTGCAACACGAGGACTTCCCATGAGGTCACCCATCCTAGTACTACTCTCGCCCAAGCACGCTTAACTGCGGAGTTCTGATGGGATCCGGTGCATTAGTGCTGGTATGATCGCACCCGTCATATAATGCGCAGAACATAACATGATGCTTCTCAAGGATCAGTCGGTGTTATATATGTATTTATATATATATGTAAACGATCGATAATTATAAAAGTATATTAATAAATAAAAAAAAGATAAAATAGAACGGTGGACGTTTGGCTTTCGCCTGAAAACGAAGTAACAAAGGCCAAACAATAAGCGGATAAAACAAAATCGTGTTTATAAGGACTTGATCGAAAAGAAATTGGCGCGGCGTGACAAATAGGATAGATGAATTCACCAGCAATGAATTCGCAAAAGACTTGGAATACACCAAGAACGAAAAATTGAAGGTTTATTGACACGAAATAAGACACATAACTGAACCCTTAAGGTGCGGTTAAATCGGAAAACATAAAACCTAATTAAGAAAGGAAAACTAAACCTAATTAGGTTAAGGAAAACTAAAAAGATAATTATCAGCCGCTAAAAGATATATATGCTGATTTGGCCAGTCAAACGAGCCCGGAAGGATTAAAAAGGCCATACATCACGGCGCTAGCCGTGAGTTGCGTTCGGTGGCCCGTTTCCACTCGAAATAACGTATTATGGTGAATTTCTGGACGCTGAACGCCAAATACCGATGTTGCCGATTTTGCCCTTCTTGCGCGACATTAGCTCTTCAATCTGCACCGCGATCTGTCCTGCATCAGAAATTGCGCAAAAAGGGGTGCAACACGAGGACTTCCCAGGAGGTCACCCATCCTAGTACTACTCTCGCCCAAGCACGCTTAACTGCGAAGTTCTGATGGGATCCGATGCATTAGTGCTGGTATGATCGCACCCGTCATACAATGAGCAGAACGTAACATGATGCTTCTCGGTGATTAGTCGGTGTTATATATATATACATATTATATAAACGATCGATAATTATAAAATATAATAATAAAAAAAGATAAAACAGAACAGTGGACGTTTGTCTTTCGCCTCGAAAAGAAGTAACAAAGGCCAAACAATAAGTGGAAAAAACAAAATCGTGTTCGAAAAGAAATGGCGCGAAAAGGGGTGCAACACGAGGACTTCCCAGGAGGTCACCCATCCTAGTACTACTCTCGCCGAAGCACGCTTAACTGCGGAGTTCTGATGGGATCCGGTGCATTTGTGCTGGTATGATCGCACCCGTCATATAATGCGCAGAACATAACATGATGCTTCTCAAGGATCAGTCGGTGTTATATATGTATTTATATATATATATGTAAACGATCGATAATTATAAAAGTATATTAATAAATAAAAAAAAGATAAAATAGAACGGTGGACGTTTGGCTTTCGCCTGAAAACGAAGTAACAAAGGCCAAACAATAAGCGGGTAAAACAAAATCGTGTTTATAAGGACTTGATCGAAAAGAAATTGGCGCGGCGTGACAAATAGGATAGATGAATTCACCAGCAATGAATTCGCAAAAGACTTGGAATACACCAAGAACGAAAAATTGAAGGTTTATTGACACGAAATAAGACACATAAACTAACCCTTAAGGTGCGGTTAAATCGGAAAACATAAAACCTAATTAAGAAAGGAAAACTAAACCTAATTAGGAAAGGAAAACTAAAAAGATAATTATCAGCCGCTAAAAGATAAATATGCTGATTTGGCCAGCCAAACGAGCCCGGAAGGATTAAAAAGGCCATACATCACGGCGCTAGCCGTGTGTTGCGTTCGGTGGCCCGTTTCCACTCGAAATAACGTATTATGGTGAATTTCTGGACGCTGAACGCCAAATACCGATGTTGCCGATTTTGCCCTTCTTGCGCGACATTAGCTCTTCAATCTGCACCGCGATCTGTCCTGCATCAGAAATGGCGCAAAAAGGGGTGCAACACGAGGACTTCCCAGGAGGTCACCCATCCTAGTACTACTCTCGCCCAAGCACGCTTAACTGCGAAGTTCTGATGGGATCCGGTGCATTAGTGCTGGTATGATCGCACACGTCATACAATGAGCAGAACGTAACATGATGCTTCTCGGTGATTAGTCGGTGTTATATATATATATATACATATTATATAAACGATCGATAATTATAAAATATAATAATAAAAAAAGATAAAACAGAACAGTGGACGTTTGTCTTTCGCCTCGAAAAGAAGTAACAAAGGCCAAACAATAAGTGGAAAAAACAAAATCGTGTTCGAAAAGAAATGGCGCGAAAAGGGGTGCAACACGAGGACTTCCCATGAGGTCACCCATCCTAGTACTACTCTCGCCCAAGCACGCTTAACTGCGGAGTTCTGATGGGATCCGGTGCATTAGTGCTGGTATGATCGCACCCGTCATATAATGCGCAGAACATAACATGATGCTTCTCAAGGATCAGTCGGTGTTATATATGTATTTATATATATATGTAAACGATCGATAATTATAAAAGTATATTAATAAATAAAAAAAAGATAAAATAGAACGGTGGACGTTTGGCTTTCGCCTGAAAACGTAGTAACAAAGGCCAAACAATAAGCGGATAAAACAAAATCGTGTTTATAAGGACTTGATCGAAAAGAAATTGGCGCGGCGTGACAAATAGGATAGATGAATTCACCAGCAATGAATTCGCAAAAGACTTGGAATACACCAAGAACGAAAAATTGAAGGTTTATTGACACGAAATAAGACACATAACTGAACCCTTAAGGTGCGGTTAAATCGGAAAACATAAAACCTAATTAAGAAAGGAAAACTAAACCTAATTAGGAAAGGAAAACTAAAAAGATAATTATCAGCCGCTAAAAGATAAATATGCTGATTTGGCCAGCCAAACGAGCCCGGAAGGATTAAAAAGGCCATACATCACGGCGCTAGCCGTGAGTTGCGTTCGGTGGCCCGTTTCCACTCGAAATAACTTATTATGGTGAATTTCTGGACGCTGAACGCCAAATACCGATGTTGCCGATTTTGCCCTTCTTGCGCGACATTAGCTCTTCAATCTGCACCGCGATCTGTCCTGCATCAGAAATGGCGCAAAAAGGGGTGCAACACGAGGACTTCCCAGGAGGTCACCCATCCTAGTACTACTCTCACCCAAGCACGCTTAACTGCGAAGTTCTGATGGGATCCGATGCATTAGTGCTGGTATGATCGCACCCGTCATACAATGAGCAGAACGTAACATGATGCTTCTCGGTGATTAGTCGGTGTTATATATATATACATATTATATAAACGATCGATAATTATAAAATATAATAATAAAAAAAGATAAATCAGAACAGTGGACGTTTGTCTTTCGCCTCGAAAAGAAGTAACAAAGGCCAAACAATAAGTGGAAAAAACAAAATCGTGTTCGAAAAGAAATGGCGCGAAAAGGGGTGCAACACGAGGACTTCCCAGGAGGCCACCCATCCTAGTACTACTCTCGCCGAAGCACGCTTAACTGCGGAGTTCTGATGGGATCCGGTGCATTTGTGCTGGTATGATCGCACCCGTCATATAATGCGCAGAACATAACATGATGCTTCTCAAGGATCAGTCGGTGTTATATATGTATTTATATATATATGTAAACGATCGATAATTATAAAAGTATATTAATAAATAAAAAAAAGATAAAATAGAACGGTGGACGTTTGGCTTTCGCCTGAAAACGAAGTAAAAAAGGCCAAACAATAAGCGGATAAAACAAAATCGTGTTTATAAGGACTTGATCGAAAAGAAATTGGCGCGGCGTGACAAATAGGATAGATGAATTCACCAGCAATGAATTCGCAAAAGACTTGGAATACACCAAGAACGAAAAATTGAAGGTTTATTGACACGAAATAAGACACATAACTGAACCCTTAAGGTGCGGTTAAATCGGAAAACATAAAACCTAATTAAGAAAGGAAAACTAAACCTAATTAGGAAAGGAAAACTAAAAAGATAATTATCAGCCGCTAAAAGATAAATATGCTGATTTGGCCAGCCAAACGAGCCCGGAAGGATTAAAAAGGCCATACATCACGGCGCTAGCCGTGAGTTGCGTTCGGTGGCCCGTTTCCACTCGAAATAACGTATTATGGTGAATTTCTGGACGCTGAACGCCAAATACCGATGTTGCCGATTTTGCCCTTCTTGCGCGACATTAGCTCTTCAATCTGCATCGCGATCTGTCCTGCATCAGAAATGGCGCAAAAAGGGGTGCAACACGAGGACTTCCCAGGAGGTCACCCATCCTAGTACTACTCTTGCCCAAGCACGCTTAACTGCGAAGTTCTGATGGGATCCGATGCATTAGTGCTGGTATGATCGCACCCGTCATACAATGAGCAGAACGTAACATGATGCTTCTCGGTGATTAGTCGGTGTTATATATATATACATATTATATAAACGATCGATAATTATAAAATGTAATAATAAAAAAAGATAAAACAGAACAGTGGACGTTTGTCTTTCGCCTCGAAAAGAAGTAACAATGGCCAAACAATAAGTGGAAAAAACAAAATCGTGTTCGAAAAGAAATGGCGCGAAAAGGGGTGCAACACGAGGACTTCCCAGGAGGTCACCCGTCCTAGTACTACTCTCGCCGAAGCACGCTTAACTGCGGAGTTCTGATGGGATCCGGTGCATTTGTGCTGGTATGATCGCACCCGTCATATAATGCGCAGAAGATAACATGATGCTTCTCAAGGATCAGTCGGTGTTATATATGTATTTATATATATATGTAAACGATCGATAATTATAAAAGTATATTAATAAATAAAAAAAAGATAAAATAGAACGGTGGACGTTTGGCTTTCGCCTGAAAACGAAGTAACAAAGGCCAAACAATAAGCGGATAAAACAAAATCGTGTTTATAAGGACTTGATCAAAAAGAAATTGGCGCGGCGTGACAAATAGGATAGACGAATTCACCAGCAATGAATTCGCAAAAGACTTGGAATACACCAAGAACGAAAAATTGAAGGTTTATTGACACGAAATAAGACACATAACTGAACCCTTAAGGTGCGGTTAAATCGGAAAACATAAAACCTAATTAAGAAAGGAAAACTAAACCTAATTAGGAAAGGAAAACTAAAAAGATAATTATCAGCCGCTAAAAGATAAATATGCTGATTTGGCCAGCCAAACGAGCCCGGAAGGATTAAAAAGGCCATACATCACGGCACTAGCCGTGAGTTGCGTTCGGTGGCCCGTTTCCACTCGAAATAACGTATTATGGTGAATTTCTGGACGCTGAACGCCAAATACCGATGTTGCCGATTTTGCCCTTCTTGCGCGACATTAGCTCTTCAATCTGCACCGCGATCTGTCCAGCATCAGAAATGGCGCAAAAAGGGGTGCAACACGAGGACTTCCCAGGAGGTCACCCATCCTAGTACTACTCTCGCCCAAGCACGCTTAACTGCGAAGTTCTGATGGGATCCGGTGCATTAGTGCTGGTATGATCGCACCCGTCATACAATGAGCAGAACATAACATGATGCTTCTCGGTGATTAGTCGGTGTTATATATATATATACATATTATATAAACGATCGATAATTATAAAATATAATAATAAAAAAAAGATATAACAGAACAGTGGACGTTTGTCTTTCGCCTCGAAAAGAAGTAACAAAGGCCAAACAATAAGTGGAAAAAACAAAATCGTGTTCGAAAAGAAATGGCGCGAAAAGGGGTGCAACACGAGAACTTCCCAGGAGGTCACCCATCCTAGTACTACTCTCGCCCAAGAACGCTTAACTGCGGAGTTTTGATGGGATCAGGTGCATTAGTGCTGGTATGATCGCACCCGTCATATAATGCGTAGAACATAACATGATGCTTCTCAAGGATCAGTCGGTGTTATATATGTATTTATATATATATGTAAACGATCGATAATTATAAAAGTATATTAATAAATAAAAAAAGATAAAATAGAACGGTGGACGTTTGGCTTTCGCCTGAGAACGAAGTAACAAAGGCCAAACAATAAGCGGATAAAACAAAATCGTGTTTATAAGGACTTGATCGAAAAGAAATTGGCGCGGCGTGACAAATAGGATAGATGAATTCACCAGCAATGAATTCGCAAAAGACTTGGAATACACCAAGAACGAAAAATTGAAGGTTTATTGACACGAAATAAGACACATAACTGAACCCTTAAGGTGCGGTTAAATCGGAAAACATAAAACCTAATTAAGAAAGGAAAACTAAACCTAATTAGGAAAGGAAAACTAAAAAGATAATTATCAGCCGCTAAAAGATAAATATGCTGATTTGGCCAGCCAAACGAACCCGGAAGGATTAAAAAGGCCATACATCACGGCGCTAGCCGTGTGATGCGTTCGGTGGCCCGTTTCCACTCGAAATAACGTATTATGGTGAATTTCTGGACGCTGAACGCCAAATACCGATGTTGCCGATTTTGCCCTTCTTGCGCGACATTAGCTCTTCAATCTGCACCGCGATCTGTCCTGCATCAGAAATGGCGCAAAAAGGGGTGCAACACGAGGACTTCCCAGGAGGTCACCCATCCTAGTACTACTCTCGCCCAAGCACGCTTAACTGCGAAGTTCTGATGGGATCCGGTGCATTAGTGATGGTATGATCGCACCCGTCATACAATGAGCAGAACGTAACATGATGCTTCTCGGTGATTAGTCGGTGTTATATATATATATATATACATATTATATAAACGATCGATAATTATAAAATATAATAATAAAAAAAGATAAAACAGAACAGTGGACGTTTGTCTTTCGCCTCGAAAAGAAGTAACAAAGGCCAAACAATAAGTGGAAAAAACAAAATCGTGTTCGAAAAGAAATGGCGCGAAAAGGGGTGCAACACGAGGACTTCCCATGAGGTCACCCTACCTAGTACTACTCTCGCCCAAGCACGCTTAACTGCGGAGTTCTGATGGGATCCGGTGCATTAGTGCTGGTATGATCGCACCCGTCATATAATGCGCAGAACATAACATGATGCTTCTCAAGGATCAGTCGGTGTTATATATGTATTTATATATATATGTAAACGATCGATAATTATAAAAGTATATTAATAAATAAAAAAAAGATAAAATAGAACGGTGGACGTTTGGCTTTCGCCTGAAAACGAAGTAACAAAGGCCAAACAATAAGCGGATAAAACAAAATCGTGTTTATAAGGACTTGATCAAAAAGAAATTGGCGCGGCGTGACAAATAGGATAGATGAATTCACCAGCAATGAATTCGCAAAAGACTTGGAATACACCAAGAACGAAAAATTGAAGGTTTATTGACACGAAATAAGACACATAACTGAACCCTTAAGGTGCGGTTAAATCGGAAAACATAAAACCTAATTAAGAAAGGAAAACTAAACCTAATTAGGAAAGGAAAACTAAAAAGATAATTATCAGCCGCTAAAAGATAAATATGCTGATTTGGCCAGCCAAACGAGCCCGGAAGGATTAAAAAGGCCATACATCACGGCACTAGCCGTGAGTTGCGTTCGGTGGCCCATTTCCACTCGAAATAACGTATTATGGTGAATTTCTGGACGCTGAACGCCAAATACCGATGTTGCCGATTTTGCCCTTCTTGCGCGACATTAGCTCTTCAATCTGCACCGCGATCTGTCCTGCATCAGAAATGGCGCAAAAAGGGGTGCAACACGAGGACTTCCCAGGAGGTCACCCATCCTAGTACTACTCTCGCCCAAGCACGCTTAACTGCGAAGTTCTGATGGGATCCGATGCATTAGTGCTGGTATGATCGCACCCGTCATACAATGAGCAGAACGTAACATGATGCTTCTCGGTGATTAGTCGGTGTTATATATATATACATATTATATAAACGATCGATAATTATAAAATATAATAATAAAAAAAGATAAAACAGAACAGTGGACGTTTGTCTTTCGCCTCGAAAAGAAGTAACAAAGGCCAAACAATAAGTGGAAAAAACAAAATCGTGTTCGAAAAGAAATGGCGCGAAAAGGGGTGCAACACGAGGACTTCCCAGGAGGTCACCCATCCTAGTACTACTCTCGCCGAAGCACGCTTAACTGCGGAGTTCAGATGGGATCCGGTGCATTTGTGCTGGTATGATCGCACCCGTCATATAATGCGCAGAACATAACATGATGCTTCTCAAGGATCAGTCGGTGTTATATATGTATTTATATATATATGTAAACGATCGATAATTATAAAAGTATATTAATAAATAAAAAAAAGATAAAATAGAACGGTGGACGTTTGGCTTTCGCCTGAAAACGAAGTAACAAAGGCCAAACAATAAGCGGATAAAACAAAATCGTGTTTATAAGGACTTGATCGAAAAGAAATTGGCGCGGCGTGACAAATAGGATAGATGAATTCACCAGCAATGAATTCGCAAAAGACTTGGAATACACCAAGAACGAAAAATTGAAGGTTTATTGACACGAAATAAGACACATAACTGAACCCTTAAGGTGCGGTTAAATCGGAAAACATAAAACCTAATTAAGAAAGGAAAACTAAACCTAATTAGGAAAGGAAAACTAAAAAGATAATTATCAGCCGCTAAAAGATAAATATGCTGATTTGGCCAGCCAAACGAGCCCGGAAGGATTAAAAAGGCCATACATCACGGCGCTAGCCGTGAGTTGCGTTCGGAGGCCCGTTTCCACTCGAAATAACGTATTATGGTGAATTTCTGGACGCTGAACGCCAAATACCGATGTTGCCGATTTTGCCCTTCTTGCGCGACATTAGCTCTTCAATCTGCACCGCGATCTGTCCTGCATCATAAATGGCGCAAAAAGGGGTGCAACACGAGGACTTCCCAGGAGGTCACCCATCCTAGTACTACTCTCGCCCAAGCACGCTTAACTGCGAAGTTCTGATGGGATCCGATGCATTAGTGCTGGTATGATCGCACCCGTCATACAATGAGCAGAACGTAACATGATGCTTCTCGGTGATTAGTCGGTGTTATATATATATACATATTATATAAACGATCGATAATTATAAAATATAATAATAAAAAAAGATAAAACAGAACAGTGGACGTTTGTCTTTCGCCTCGAAAAGAAGTAACAAAGGCCAAACAATAAGTGGAAAAAACAAAATCGTGTTCGAAAAGAAATGGCGCGAAAAGGGGTGCAACACGAGGACTTCCCAGGAGGTCACCCATCCTAGTACTACTCTCGCCGAAGCACGCTTAACTGCGGAGTTCTGATGGGATCCGGTGCATTTGTGCTGGTATGATCGCACCCGTCATATAATGCGCAGAACATAACATGATGCTTCTCAAGGATCAGTCGGTGTTATATATGTATTTATATATATATGTAAACGATCGATAATTATAAAAGTATATTAATAAATAAAAAAAAGATAAAATAGAACGGTGGACGTTTGGCTTTCGCCTGAAAACGAAGTAACAAAGGCCAAACAATAAGCGGATAAAACAAAATCGTGTTTATAAGGACTTGATCGAAAAGAAATTGGCGCGGCGTGACAAATAGGATAGATGAATTCACCAGCAATGAATTCGCAAAAGACTTGGAATACACCAAGAACGAAAAATTGAAGGTTTATTGACACGAAATAAGACACATAACTGAACCCTTAAGGTGCGGTTAAATCGGAAAACATAAAACCTAATTAAGAAAGGAAAACTAAACCTAATTAGGAAAGGAAAACTAAAAAGATAATTATCAGCCGCTAAAAGATAAATATGCTGATTTGGCAAGCCAAACGAGCCCGGAAGGATTAAAAAGGCCATACATCACGGCACTAGCCGTGAGTTGCGTTCGGTGGCCCGTTTCCACTCGAAATAACGTATTATGGTGAATTTCTGGACGCTGAACGCCAAATACCGATGTTGCCGATTTTGCCCTACTTGCGCGACATTGGCTCTACAATCTGCACCGCGATCTGTCCTGCATCAGAAATGGCGCAAAAAGGGGTGCAACACGAGGACTTCCCAGGAGGTCACCCATCCTAGTACTACTCTCGCCCAAGCACGCTTAACTGCGAAGTTCTGATGGGATCCGATGCATTAGTGCTGGTATGATCGCACCCGTCATACAATGAGCAGAACGTAACATGATGCTTCTCGGTGATTAGTCGGTGTTATATATATATACATATTATATAAACGATCGATAATTATAAAATATAATAATAAAAAAAGATAAAACAGAACAGTGGACGTTTGTCTTTCGCCTCGAAAAGAAGTAACAAAGGCCAAACAATAAGTGGAAAAAACAAAATCGTGTTCGAAAAGAAATGGCGCGAAAAGGGGTGCAACACGAGGACTTCCCAGGAGGTCACCCATCCTAGTACTACTCTCGCCGAAGCATGCTTAACTGGGGAGTTCTGATGGGATCCGGTGCATTTGTGCTGGTATGATCGCACCCGTCATATAATGCGCAGAACATAACATGATGCTTCTCAAGGATCAGTCGGTGTTATATATGTATTTATATATATATGTAAACGATCGATAATTATAAAAGTATATTAATAAATAAAAAAAAGATAAAATAGAACGGTGGACGTTTGGCTTTCGCCTGAAAACGAAGTAACAAAGGCCAAACAATAAGCGGATAAAACAAAATCGTGTTTATAAGGACTTGATCGAAAAGAAATTGGCGCGGCGTGACAAATAGGATAGAAGAATTCACCAGCAATGAATTCGCAAAAGACTTGGAATACACCAAGAACGAAAAATTGAAGGTTTATTGACACGAAATAAGACACATAACTGAACCCTTAAGGTGCGGTTAAATCGGAAAACATAAAACCTAATTAAGAAAGGAAAACTAAACCTAATTAGGAAAGGAAAACTAAAAAGATAATTATCAGCCGCTAAAAGATAAATATGCTGATTTGGCCAGCCAAACGAGCCCGGAAGGATTAAAAAGGCCATACATCACGGCACAAGCCGTGAGTTGCGTTCGGTTCCCCGTTTCCACTCGAAATAACGTATTATGGTGAATTTCTGGACGCTGAACGCCAAATACCGATGTTGCCGATTTTGCCCTTCTTGCGCGACATTAGCTCTTCAATCTGCACCGCGATCTGTCCTGCATCAGAAATGGCGCATAAAGGGGTGCAACACGAGGACTTCCCAGGAGGTCACCCATCCTAGTACTACTCTCGCCCAAGCACGCTTAACTGCGAAGTTCTGATGGGATCCGGTGCATTAGTGCTGGTATGATCGCACCCGTCATACAATGAGCAGAACGTAACATGATGCTTCTCGGTGATTAGTCGGTGTTATATATATATATATACATATTATATAAACGATCGATAATTATAAAATATAATAATAAAAAAAGATAAAACAGAACAGTGGACGTTTGTCTTTCGCCTCGAAAAGAATAACAAAGGCCAAACAATAAGTGGAAAAAACAAAATCGTGTTCGAAAAGAAATGGCGCGAAAAGGGGTGCAACACGAGGACTTCCCATGAGGTCACCCTTCCTAGTACTACTCTCGCCCAAGCACGCTTAACTGCGGAGTTCTGATGGGATCCGGTGCATTAGTTCTGGTATGATCGCACCCGTCATATAATGCGCAGAACATAACATGATGCTTCTCAAGGATCAGTCGGTGTTATATATGTACTTATATATATATATGTAAACGATCGATAATTATAAAAGTATATTAATAAATAAAAAAAGATAAAATAGAACGGTGGACGTTTGGCTTTCGCCTGAAAACGAAGTAACAAAGGCCAAACAATAAGCGGATAAAACAAAATCGTGTTTATAAGGACTTGATCGAAAAGAAATTGGCGCGGCGTGACAAATAGGATAGATGAATTCACCAGCAATGAATTCGCAAAAGACTTGGAATACACCAAGAACGAAAAATTGAAGGTTTATTGACACGAAATAAGACACATAACTGAACCCTTAAGGTGCGGTTAAATCGGAAAACATAAAACCTAATTAAGAAAGGAAAACTAAACCTAATTAGGAAAGGAAAACTAAAAAGATAATTATCAGCCGCTAAAAGATAAATATGCTGATTTGGCCAGCCAAACGAGCCCGGAAGGATTAAAAAGGCCATACATCACGGCGCAAGCCGTGAGTTGCGTTCGGTGGCCCGTTTCCACTCGAAATAACGTATTATGGTGAATTTCTGGACGCTGAACGCCAAATACCGATGTTGCCGATTTTGCCCTTCTTGCGCGACATTAGCTCTCCAATCTGCACCGCGATCTGTCCTGCATCAGAAATGGCGCAAAAAGGGGTGCAACACGAGGACTTCCCAGGAGGTCACCCATCCTAGTACTACTCTCGCCCAAGCACGCTTAACTGCGAAGTTCTGATGGGATCCGGTGCATTAGTGCTGGTATGATCGCACCCGTCATACAATGAGCAGAACGTAACATGATGCTTCTCGGTGATTAGTCGGTGTTATATATATATATATACATATTATATAAACGATCGATAATTATAAAATATAATAATAAAAAAAGATAAAACAGAACAGTGGACGTTTGTCTTTCGCCTCGAAAAGACTAACAAAGGCCAAACAATAAGTGGAAAAAACAAAATCGTGTTCGAAAAGAAATGGCGCGAAAAGGGGTGCAACACGAGGACTTCCCATGAGGTCACCCATCCTAGTACTACTCTCGCCCAAGCACGCTTAACTGCGGAGTTCTGATGGGATCCGGTGCATTAGTGCTGGTATGATCGCACCCGTCATATAATGCGCAGAACATAACATGATGCTTCTCAAGGATCAGTCGGTGTTATATATGTATTTATATATATATGTAAACGATCGATAATTATAAAAGTATATTAATAAATAAAAAAAAGATAAAATAGAACGGTGGACGTTTGGCTTACGCCTGAAAACGAAGTAACAAAGGCCAAACAATAAGCGGATAAAACAAAATCGTGTTTATAAGGACTTGATCGAAAAGAAATTGGCGCGGCGTGACAAATAGGATAGATGAATTCACCAGCAATGAATTCGCAAAAGACTTGGAATACACCAAGAACGAAAAATTGAAGGTTTATTGACACGAAATAAGACACATAACTGAACCCTTAAGGTGCGGTTAAATCGGAAAACATAAAACCTAATTAAGAAAGGAAAACTAAACCTAATTAGGAAAGGAAAACTAAAAAGATAATTATCAGCCGCTAAAAGATAAATATGCTGATTTGGCTAGCCAAACGAGCCCGGAAGGATTAAAAAGGCCATACATCACGGCGCTAGCCGTGAGTTGCGTTCGGTGGCCCGTTTCCACTCGAAATAACGTATTATGGTGAATTTCTGGACGCTGAACGCCAAATACCGATGTTGCCGATTTTGCCCTTCTTGCGCGACATTAGCTCTTCAATCTGCACCGCGATCTGTCCTGCATCAGAAATGGCGCAAAAAGGGGTGCAACACGAGGACTTCCCAGGAGGTCACCCATCCTAGTACTACTCTCGCCCAAGCACGCTTAACTGCGAAGTTCTGATGGGATCCGATGCATTAGTGCTGGTATGATCGCACCCGTCATACAATGAGCAGAACGTAACATGATGCTTCTCGGTGATTAGTCGGTGTTATATATATATACATATTATATAAACGATCGATAATTATAAAATATAATAATAAAAAAAGATAAAACAGAACAGTGGACGTTTGTCTTTCGCCTCGAAAAGAAGTAACAAAGGCCAAACAATAAGTGGAAAAAACAAAATCGTGTTCGAAAAGAAATGGCGCGAAAAGGGGTGCAACACGAGGACTTCCCAGGAGGCCACCCATCCTAGTACTACTCTCGCCGAAGCACGCTTAACTGCGGAGTTCTGATGGGATCCGGTGCATTTGTGCTGGTATGATCGCACCCGTCATATAATGCGCAGAACATAACATGATGCTTCTCAAGGATCAGTCGGTGTTATATATGTATTTATATATATATGTAAACGATCAATAATTATAAAAGTATATTAATAAATAAAAAAAGATAAAATAGAACGGTGGACGTTTGGCTTTCGCCTGAAAACGAAGTAACAAAGGCCAAACAATAAGCGGATAAAACAAAATCGTGTTTATAAGGACTTGATCGAAAAGAAATTGGCGCGGCATGACAAATAGGATAGATGAATTCACCAGCAATGAATTCGCAAAAGACTTGGAATACACCAAGAACAAAAAATTGAAGGTTTATTGACACGAAATAAGACACATAACTGAACCCTTAAGGTGCGGTTAAATGGGAAAACATAAAACCTAATTAAGAAAGGAAAACTAAACCTAATTAGGAAAGGAAAACTAAAAAGATAATTATCAGCCGCTAAAAGATAAATATGCTGATTTGGCCAGCCAAACGAGCCCGGAAGGATTAAAAAGGCCATACATCACGGCGCTAGCCGTGAGTTGCGTTCGGTGGCCCGTTTCCACTCGAAATAACGTATTATGGTGAATTTCTGGACGCTGAACGCCAAATACCGATGTTGCCGATTTTGCCCTTCTTGCGCGACATTAGCTCTTCAATCTGCACCGCGATCTGTCCTGCATCAGAAATGGCGCAAAAAGGGGTGCAACATGAGGACTTCCCAGGAGGTCACCCATCCTAGTACTACTCTCGCCCAAGCACGCTTAACTGCGAAGTTCTGATGGGATCCGATGCATTAGTGCTGGTATGATCGCACCCGTCATACAATGAGCAGAACGTAACATGATGCTTCTCGGTGATTAGTCGGTGTTATATATATATACATATTATATAAACGATCGATAATTATAAAATATAATAATAAAAAAAGATAAAACAGAACAGTGGACGTTTGTCTTTCGCCTCGAAAAGAAGTAACAAAGGCCAAACAATAAGTGGAAAAAACAAAATCGTGTTCGAAAAGAAATGGCGCGAAAAGGGGTGCAACACGAGGACTTCCCAGGAGGTCACCCATCCTAGTACTACTCTCGCCGAAGCACGCTTAACTGCGGAGTTCTGATGGGATCCGGTGCATTTGTGCGGGTATGATCGCACCCGTCATATAATGCGCAGAACATAACATGATGCTTCTCAAGGATCAGTCGGTGTTATATATGTATTTATATATATATGTAAACGATCGATAATTATAAAAGTATATTAATAAATAAAAAAAGATAAAATAGAACTGTGGACGTTTGGCTTTCGCCTGAAAACGAAGTAACAAAGGCCAAACAATAAGCGGATAAAACAAAATCGTGTTTATAAGGACTTGATCGAAAAGAAATTGGCGCGGCGTGACAAATAGGATAGATGAATTCACCAGCAATGAATTCGCAAAAGACTTGGAATACACCAAGAACGAAAAATTGAAGGTTTATTGACACGAAATAAGACACATAACTGAACCCTTAAGGTGCGGTTAAATCGGAAAACATAAAACCTAATTAAGAAAGGAAAACTAAACCTAATTAGGAAAGGAAAACTAAAAAGATAATTATCAGCCGCTAAAAGATAAATATGCTGATTTGGCCAGCCAAACGAGCCCGGAAGGATTAAAAAGGCCATACATCACGGCGCTAGTCGTGAGTTGCGTTCGGTGGCCCGTTTCCACTCGAAATAACGTATTATGGTGAATTTCTGGACGCTGAACGCCAAATACCGATGTTGCCGATTTTGCCCTTCTTGCGCGACATTAGCTCTACAATCTGCACCGCGATCTGTCCTGCATCAGAAATGGCGCAAAAAGGGGTGGAACACGAGGACTTCCCAGGAGGTCACCCATCCTAGTACTACTCTCGCCCAAGCACGCTTAACTACGAAGTTCTGATGGGATCCGATGCATTAGTGCTGGTATGATCGCACCCGTCATACAATGAGCAGAACGTAACATGATGCTTCTCGGTGATTAGTCGGTGATATATATATATACATATTATATAAACGATCGATAATTATAAAATATAATAATAAAAAAAGATAAAACAGAACAGTGGACGTTTGTCTTTCGCCTCGAAAAGAAGTAACAAAGGCCAAACAATAAGTGGAAAAAACAAAATCGTGTTCGAAAAGAAATGGCGCGAAAAGGGGTGCAACACGAGGACTTCCCAGGAGGTCACCCATCCTAGTACTACTCTCGCCGAAGCATGTTTAACTGGGGAGTTCTGATGGGATCCGGTGCATTTGTGCTGGTATGATCGCACCCGTCATATAATGCGCAGAACATAACATGATGCTTCTCAAGGATCAGTCGGTGTTATATATGTATTTATATATATATGTAAACGATCGATAATTATAAAAGTATATTAATAAATAAAAAAAAGATAAAATAGAACGGTGGACGTTTGGCTTTCGCCTGAAAACGAAGTAACAAAGGCCAAACAATAAGCGGATAAAACAAAATCGTGTTTATAAGGACTTGATCGAAAAGAAATTGGCGCGGCGTGACAAATAGGATAGATGAATTCACCAGCAATGAATTCGCAAAAGACTTGGAATACACCAAGAACGAAAAATTGAAGGTTTATTGACACGAAATAAGACACATAACTGAACCCTTAAGGTGCGGTTAAATCGGAAAACATAAAACCTAATTAAGAAAGGAAAACTAAACCTAATTAGGAAAGGAAAACTAAAAAGATAATTATCAGCCGCTAAAAGATAAATATGCTGATTTGGCCAGCCAAACGAGCCCGGAAGGATTAAAAAGGCCATAGATCACGGCGCAAGCCGTGAGTTGCGTTCGGTGGCCCGTTTCCACTCGAAATAACGTATTATGGTGAATTTCTGGACGCTGAACGCCAAATACCGATGTTGCCGATTTTGCCCTTCTTGCGCGACATTAGCTCTTCAATCTGCACCGCGATCTGTCCTGCATCAGAAATGGCGCAAAAAAGGGTGCAACACGAGGACTTCCCAGGAGGTCACCCATCCTAGTACTACTCTCGCCCAAGCACGCTTAACTGCGAAGTTCTGATGGGATCCGGTGCATTAGTGCTGGTATGATCGCACCCGTCATACAATGAGCAGAACGTAACATGATGCTTCTCGGTGATTAGTCGGTGTTATATATATATATATATACATATTATATAAACGATCGATAATTATAAAATATAATAATAAAAAAAGATAAAACAGAACAGTGGACGTTTGTCTTTCGCCTCGAAAAGACTAACAAAGGCCAAACAATAAGTGGAAAAAACAAAATCGTGTTCGAAAAGAAATGGCGCGAAAAGGGGTGCAACACGAGGACTTCCCATGAGGTCACCCATCCTAGTACTACTCTCGCCCAAGCACGCTTAACTGCGGAGTTCTGATGGGATCCGGTGCATTAGTGCTGGTATGATCGCACCCGTCATATAATGCGCAGAACATAACATGATGCTTCTCAAGGATCAGTCGGTGTTATATATGTATTTATATATATATGTAAACGATCGATAATTATAAAAGTATATTAATAAATAAAAAAAAGATAAAATAGAACGGTGGACGTTTGGCTTTCGCCTGAAAACGAAGTAACAAAGGCCAAACAATAAGCGGATAAAACAAAATCGTGTTTATAAGGACTTGATCGAAAAGAAATTGGCGCGGCGTGACAAATAGGATAGATGAATTCACCAGCAATGAATTCGCAAAAGACTTGGAATACACCAAGAACGAAAAATTGAAGGTTTATAGACACGAAATAAGACACATAACTGAACCCTTAAGGTGCGGTTAAATCGGAAAACATAAAACCTAATTAAGAAAGGAAAACTAAACCTAATTAGGAAAGGAAAACTAAAAAGATAATTATCAGCCGCTAAAAGATAAATATGCTGATTTGGCCAGCCAAACGAGCCCGGAAGGATTAAAAAGGCCATACATCACGGCGCTAGCCGTGAGTTGCGTTCGGTGGCCCGTTTCCACTCGAAATAACGTATTATGGTGAATTTCTGGACGCTGAACGCCAAATACCGATGTTGCCGATTTTGCCCTTCTTGCGCGACATTAGCTCTTCAATCTGCACCGCGATCTGTCCTGCATCAGAAATGGCGCAAAAAGGGGTGCAACACGAGGACTTCCCAGGAGGTCACCCATCCTAGTACTACTCTCGCCCAAGCACGCTTAACTGCGAAGTTCTGATGGGATCCGATGCATTAGTGCTGGTATGATCGCACCCGTCATACAATGAGCAGAACGTAACATGATGCTTCTCGGTGATTAGTCGGTGTTATATATATATACATATTATATAAACGATCGATAATTATAAAATATAATAATAAAAAAAGATAAAACAGAACAGTGGACGTTTGTCTTTCGCCTCGAAAAGAAGTAACAAAGGCCAAACAATAAGTGGAAAAAACAAAATCGTGTTCGAAAAGAAATGGCGCGAAAAGGGGTGCAACACGAGGACTTCCCAGGAGGCCACCCATCCTAGTACTACTCTCGCCGAAGCACGCTTAACTGCGGAGTTCTGATGGGATCCGGTGCATTTGTGCTGGTATGATCGCACCCGTCATATAATGCGCAGAACATAACATGATGCTTCTCAAGGATCAGTCGGTGTTATATATGTATTTATATATATATGTAAACGATCGATAATTATAAAAGTATATTAATAAATAAAAAAAAGATAAAATAGAACGGTGGACGTTTGGCTTTCGCCTGAAAACGAAGTAACAAAGGCCAAACAATAAGCGGATAAAACAAAATCGTGTTTATAAGGACTTGATCGAAAAGAAATTGGCGCGGCGTGACAAATAGGATAGATGAATTCACCAGCAATGAATTCGCAAAAGACTTGGAATACACCAAGAACGAAAAATTGAAGGTTTATTGACACGAAATAAGACACATAACTGAACCCTTAAGGTGCGGTTAAATCGGAAAACATAAAACCTAATTAAGAAAGGAAAACTAAACCTAATTAGGAAAGGAAAACTAAAAAGATAATTATCAGCCGCTAAAAGATAAATATGCTGATTTGGCCAGCCAAACGAGCCCGGAAGGATTAAAAAGGCCATACATCACGGCGCTAGCCGTGAGTTGCGTTCGGTGGCCCGTTTCCACTCGAAATAACGTATTATGGTGAATTTCTGGACGCTGAACGCCAAATACCGATGTTGCCGATTTTGCCCTTCTTGCGCGACATTAGCTCTTCAATCTGCATCGCGATCTGTCCTGCATCAGAAATGGCGCAAAAAGGGGTGCAACACGAGGACTTCCCAGGAGGTCACCCATCCTAGTACTACTCTCGCCCAAGCACGCTTAACTGCGAAGTTCTGATGGGATCCGATGCATTAGTGCTGGTATGATCGCACCCGTCATACAATGAGCAGAACGTAACATGATGCTTCTCGGTGATTAGTCGGTGTTATATATATATATATACATATTATATAAACGATCGATAATTATAAAATATAATAATAAAAAAAGATAAAACAGAACAGTGGACGTTTGTCTTTCGCCTCGAAAAGAAGTAACAAAGGCCAAACAATAAGTGGAAAAAACAAAATCGTGTTCGAAAAGAAATGGCGCGAAAAGGGGTGCAACACGAGGACTTCCCATGAGGTCACCCATCCTAGTACTACTCTCGCCCAAGCACGCTTAACTGCGGAGTTCTGATGGGATCCGGTGCATTAGTGCTGGTATGATCGCACCCGTCATATAATGCGCAGAACATAACATGATGCTTCTCAAAGATCAGTCGGTGTTATATATGTATTTATATATATATGTAAACGATCGATAATTATAAAAGTATATTAATAAATAAAAAAAAGATAAAATAGAACGGTGGACGTTTGGCTTTCGCCTGAAAACGAAGTAACAAAGGCCAAACAATAAGCGGATAAAACAAAATCGTGTTTATAAGGACTTGATCGAAAAGAAATTGGCGCGGCGTGACAAATAGGATAGATGAATTCACCAGCAATGAATTCGCAAAAGACTTGGAATACACCAAGAACGAAAAATTGAAGGTTTATTGACACGAAATAAGACACATAACTGAACCCTTAAGGTGCGGTTAAATCGGAAAACATAAAACCTAATTAAGAAAGGAAAACTAAACCTAATTAGGAAAGGAAAACTAAAAAGATAATTATCAGCCGCTAAAAGATAAATATGCTGATTTGGCCAGCCAAACGAGCCCGGAAGGATTAAAAAGGCCATACATCACGGCGCTAGCCGTGAGTTGCATTCGGTGGCCCGTTTCCACTCGAAATAACGTATTATGGTGAATTTCTGGACGCTGAACGCCAAATACCGATGTTGCCGATTTTGCCCTTCTTGCGCGACATTAGCTCTTCAATCTGCACCGCGATCTGTCCTGCATCAGAAATGGCGCAAAAAGGGGTGCAACACGAGGACTTCCCAGGAGGTCACCCATCCTAGTACTACTCTCGCCCAAGCACGCTTAACTGCGAAGTTCTGATGGGATCCGATGCATTAGTGCTGGTATGATCGCACCCGTCATACAATGAGCAGAACGTAACATGATGCTTCTCGGTGATTAGTCGGTGTTATATATATATATACATATTATATAAACGATCGATAATTATAAAATATAATAATAAAAAAAGATAAAACAGAACAGTGGACGTTTGTCTTTCGCCTCGAAAAGAAGTAACAAAGGCCAAACAATAAGTGGAAAAAACAAAATCGTGTTCGAAAAGAAATGGCGCGAAAAGGGGTGCAACACGAGGACTTCCCAGGAGGTCACCCATCCTAGTACTACTCTCGCCGAAGCACGCTTAACTGCGGAGTTCTGATGGGATCCGGTGCATTTGTGCTGGTATGATCGCACCCGTCATATAATGCGCAGAACATAACATGATGCTTCTCAAGGATCTGTCGGTGTTATATATGTATTTATATATATATGTAAACGATCGATAATTATAAAAGTATATTAATAAATAAAAAAAAGATAAAATAGAACGGTGGACGTTTGGCTTTCGCCTGAAAACGAAGTAACAAAGGCCAAACAATAAGCGGATAAAACAAAATCGTGTTTATAAGGACTTGATCGAAAAGAAATTGGCGCGGCGTGACAAATAGGATAGATGAATTCACCAGCAATGAATTCGCAAAAGACTTGGAATACACCAAGAACGAAAAATTGAAGGTTTATTGACACGAAATAAGACACATAACTGAACCCTTAAGGTGCGGTTAAATCGGAAAACATAAAACCTAATTAAGAAAGGAAAACTAAACCTAATTAGGAAAGGAAAACTAAAAAGATAATTATCAGCCGCTAAAAGATAAATATGCTGATTTGGCCAGCCAAACGAGCCCGGAAGGATTAAAAAGGCCATACATCACGGCGCTAGCCGTGAGTTGCGTTCGGTGGCCCGTTTCCACTCGAAATAACGTATTATGGTGAATTTCTGGACGCTGAACGCCAAATACCGATGTTGCCGATTTTGCCCTTCTTGCGCGACATTAGCTCTTCAATCTGCATCGCGATCTGTCCTGCATCAGAAATGGCGCAAAAAGGGGTGCAACACGAGGACTTCCCAGGAGGTCACCCATCCTAGTACTACTCTCGCCCAAGCACGCTTAACTGCGAAGTTCTGATGGGATCCGATGCATTAGTGCTGGTATGATCGCACCCGTCATACAATGAGCAGAACGTAACATGATGCTTCTCGGTGATTAGTCGGTGTTATATATATATATATACATATTATATAAACGATCGATAATTATAAAATATAATAATAAAAAAAGATAAAACAGAACAGTGGACGTTTGTCTTTCGCCTCGAAAAGAAGTAACAAAGGCCAAACAATAAGTGGAAAAAACAAAATCGTGTTCGAAAAGAAATGGAGCGAAAAGGGGTGCAACACGAGGACTTCCCATGAGGTCACCCATCCTAGTACTACTCTCGCCCAAGCACGCTTAACTGCGAAGTTCTGATGGGATCCGGTGCATTAGTGCTGGTATGATCGCACCCGTCATATAATGCGCAGAACATAACATGATGCTTGTCAAGGATCAGTCGGTGTTATATATGTATTTATATATATATGTAAACGATCGATAATTATAAAAGTATATTAATAAATAAAAAAAAGATAAAATAGAACGGTGGACGTTTGGCTTTCGCCTGAAAACGAAGTAACAAAGGCCAAACAATAAGCGGATAAAACAAAATCGTGTTTATAAGGACTTGATCGAAAAGAAATTGGCGCGGCGTGACAAATAGGATAGATGAATTCACCAGCAATGAATTCGCAAAAGACTTGGAATACACCAAGAACGAAAAATTGAAGGTTTATTGACACGAAATAAGACACATAACTGAACCCTTAAGGTGCGGTTAAATCGGAAAACATAAAACCTAATTAAGAAAGGAAAACTAAACCTAATTAGGAAAGGAAAACTAAAAAGATAATTATCAGCGGCTAAAAGATAAATATGCTGATTTGGCCAGCCAAACGAGCCCGGAAGGATTAAAAAGGCCATACATCATGGCGCAAGACGTGAGTTGCGTTCGGTGGCCCGTTTCCACTCGAAATAACGTATTATGGTGAATTTCTGGACGCTGAACGCCAAATACCGATGTTGCCGATTTTGCCCTTCTTGCGCGACATTAGCTCTTCAATCTGCACCGCGATCTGTCCTGCATCAGAAATGGCGCAAAAAGGGGTGCAACACGAGGACTTCCCAGGAGGTCACCCATCCTAGTACTACTCTCGCCCAAGCACGCTTAACTGCGAAGTTCTAATGGGATCCGGTGCATTAGTGCTGGTATGATCGCACCCGTCATACAATGAGCAGAACGTAACATGATGCTTCTCGGTGATTAGTCGGTGTTATATATATATATATATACATATTATATAAACGATCGATAATTATAAAATATAATAATAAAAAAAGATAAAACAGAACAGTGGACGTTTGTCTTTCGCCTCGAAAAGAAGTAACAAAGGCCAAACAATAAGTGGAAAAAACAAAATCGTGTTCGAAAAGAAATGGCGCGAAAAGGGGTGCAACATGAGGAGTTCCCATGAGGTCACCCATCCTAGTACTACTCTCGCCCAAGCACGCTTAACTGCGGAGTTCTGATGGGATCCGGTGCATTAGTGCTGGTATGATCGCACCCGTCATATAATGCGCAGAACATAACATGATGCTTCTCAAGGATCAGTCGGTGTTATATATGTATTTATATATATATGTAAACGATCGATAATTATAAAAGTATATTAATAAATAAAAAAAGATAAAATAGAACGGTGGACGTTTGGCTTTCGCCTGAAAACGAAGTAACAAAGGCCAAACAATAAGCGGATAAAACAAAATCGTGTTTATAAGGACTTGATCGAAAAGAAATTGGCGCGGCGTGACAAATAGGATAGATGAATTCACCAGCAATGAATTCGCAAAAGACTTGGAATACACCAAGAACGAAAAATTGAAGGTTTATTGACACGAAATAAGACACATAACTGAACCCTTAAGGTGCGGTTAAATCGGAAAACATAAAACCTAATTAAGAAAGGAAAACTAAACCTAATTAGGAAAGGAAAACTAAAAAGATAATTATCAGCCGCTAAAAGATAAATATGCTGATTTGGCCAGCCAAACGAGCCCGGAAGGATTAAAAAGGCCATACATCACGGCGCTAGCCGTGAGTTGCGTTCGGTGGCCCGTTTCCACTCGAAATAACGTATTATGGTGAATTTCTGGACGCTGAACGCCAAATACCGATGTTGCCGATTTTGCCCTTCTTGCGCGACATTAGCTCTTCAATCTGCACCGCGATCTGTCCTGCATCAGAAATGGCGCAAAAAGGGGTGCAACACGAGGACTTCCCAGGAGGTCACCCATCCTAGTACTACTCTCGCCCAAGCACGCTTAACTGCGAAGTTCTGATGGGATCCGATGCATTAGTGCTGGTATGATCGCACCCGTCATACAATGAGCAGAACGTAACATGATGCTTCTCGGTGATTAGTCGGTGTTATATATATATACATATTATATAAACGATCGATAATTATAAAATATAATAATAAAAAAAGATAAAACAGAACAGTGGACGTTTGTCTTTCGCCTCGAAAAGAAGTAACAAAGGCCAAACAATAAGTGGAAAAAACAAAATCGTGTTCGAAAAGAAATGGCGCGAAAAGGGGTGCAACACGAGGACTTCCCAGGAGGTCACCCATCCTAGTACTACTCTCGCCGAAGCACGCTTAACTGCGGAGTTCTGATGGGATCCGGTGCATTTGTGCTGGTATGATCGCACCCGTCATATAATGCGCAGAACATAACATGATGCTTCTCAAGGATCAGTCGGTGTTATATATGTATTTATATATATATGTAAACGATCGATAATTATAAAAGTATATTAATAAATAAAAAAAAGATAAAATAGAACGGTGGACGTTTGGCTTTCGCCTGAAAACGAAGTAACAAAGGCCAAACAATAAGCGGATAAAACAAAATCGTGTTTATAAGGACTTGATCGAAAAGAAATTGGCGCGGCGTGACAAATAGGATAGATGAATTCACCAGCAATGAATTCGCAAAAGACTTGGAATACACCAAGAACGAAAAATTGAAGGTTTATTGACACGAAATAAGACACATAACTGAACCCTTAAGGTGCGGTTAAATCGGAAAACATAAAACCTAATTAAGAAAGGAAAACTAAACCTAATTAGGAAAGGAAAACTAAAAAGATAATTATCAGCCGCTAAAAGATAAATATGCTGATTTGGCCAGCCAAACGAGCCCGGAAGGATTAAAAAGGCCATACATCACGGCGCTAGCCGTGAGTTGCGTTCGGTGGCCCGTTTCCACTCGAAATAACGTATTATGGTGAATTTCTGGACGCTGAACGCCAAATACCGATGTTGCCGATTTTGCCCTTCTTGCGCGACATTAGCTCTTCAATCTGCACCGCGATCTGTCCTGCATCAGAAATGGCGCAAAAAGGGGTGCAACACGAGGACTTCCCAGGAGGTCACCCATCCTAGTACTACTCTCGCCCAAGCACGCTTAACTGCGAAGTTCTGATGGGATCCGATGCATTAGTGCTGGTATGATCGCACCCGTCATACAATGAGCAGAACGTAACATGATGCTTCTCGGTGATTAGTCGGTGTTATATATATATACATATTATATAAACGATCGATAATTATAAAATATAATAATAAAAAAAGATAAAACAGAACAGTGGACGTTTGTCTTTCGCCTCGAAAAGAAGTAACAAAGGCCAAACAATAAGTGGAAAAAACAAAATCGTGTTCGAAAAGAAATGGCGCGAAAAGGGGTGCAACACGAGGACTTCCCAGGAGGTCACCCATCCTAGTACTACTCTCGCCGAAGCACGCTTAACTGGGGAGTTCTGATGGGATCCGGTGCATTTGTGCTGGTATGATCGCACCCGTCATATAATGCGCAGAACATAACATGATGCTTCTCAAGGATCAGTCGGTGTTATATATGTATTTATATATATATGTAAACGATCGATAATTATAAAAGTATATTAATAAATAAAAAAAAGATAAAATAGAACGGTGGACGTTTGGCTTTCGCCTGAAAACGAAGTAACAAAGGCCAAACAATAAGCGGATAAAACAAAATCGTGTTTATAAGGACTTGATCGAAAAGAAATTGGCGCGGCGTGACAAATAGGATAGATGAATTCACCTGCAATGAATTCGCAAAAGACTTGGAATACACCAAGAACGAAAAATTGAAGGTTTATTGACACGAAATAAGACACATAACTGAACCCTTAAGGTGCGGTTAAATCGGAAAACATAAAACCTAATTAAGAAAGGAAAACTAAACCTAATTAGGAAAGGAAAACTAAAAAGATAATTATCAGCCGCTAAAAGATAAATATGCTGATTTGGCCAGCCAAACGAGCCCGGAAGGATTAAAAAGGCCATACATCACGGCGCTAGCCGTGAGTTGCGTTCGGTGGCCCGTTTCCACTCGAAATAACGTATTATGGTGAATTTCTGGACGCTGAACGCCAAATACCGATGTTGCCGATTTTGCCCTTCTTGCGCGACATTAGCTCTTCAATCTGCACCGCGATCTGTCCTGCATCAGAAATGGCGCAAAAAGGGGTGCAACACGAGGACTTCCCAGGAGGTCACCCATCCTAGTACTACTCTCGCCCAAGCACGCTTAACTGCGAAGTTCTGATGGGATCCGATGCATTAGTGCTGGTATGATCGCACCCGTCATACAATGAGCAGAACGTAACATGATGCTTCTCGGTGATTAGTCGGTGTTATATATATATACATATTATATAAACGATCGATAATTATAAAATATAATAATAAAAAAAGATAAAACAGAACAGTGGACGTTTGTCTTTCGCCTCGAAAAGAAGTAACAAAGGCCAAACAATAAGTGGAAAAAACAAAATCGTGTTCGAAAAGAAATGGCGCGAAAAGGGGTGCAACACGAGGACTTCCCAGGAGGTCACCCATCCTAGTACTACTCTCGCCGAAGCACGCTTAACTGCGGAGTTCTGATGGGATCCGGTGCATTTGTGCTGGTATGATCGCACCCGTCATATAATGCGCAGAACATAACATGATGCTTCTCAAGGATCAGTCGGTGTTATATATGTATTTATATATATATGTAAACGATCGATAATTATAAAAGTATATTAATAAATAAAAAAAAGATAAAATAGAACGGTGGACGTTTGGCTTTCGCCTGAAAACGAAGTAACAAAGGCCAAACAATAAGCGGATAAAACAAAATCGTGTTTATAAGGACTTGATCGAAAAGAAATTGGCGCGGCGTGACAAATAGGATAGATGAATTCACCAGCAATGAATTCGCAAAAGACTTGGAATACACCAAGAACGAAAAATTGAAGGTTTATTGACACGAAATAAGACACATAACTGAACCCTTAAGGTGCGGTTAAATCGGAAAACATAAAACCTAATTAAGAAAGGAAAACTAAACCTAATTAGGAAAGGAAAACTAAAAAGATAATTATCAGCCGCTAAAAGATAAATATGCTGATTTGGCCAGCCAAACGAGCTCGGAAGGATTAAAAAGGCCATACATCACGGCGCTAGCCGTGAGTTGCGTTCGGTGGCCCGTTTCCACTCGAAATAACGTATTATGGTGAATTTCTGGACGCTGAACGCCAAATACCGATGTTGCCCATTTTGCCCTTCTTGCGCGACATTAGCTCTTCAATCTGCACCGCGATCTGTCCTGCATCAGAAATGGCGCAAAAAGGGGTGCAACACGAGGACTTCCCAGGAGGTCACCCATCCTAGTACTACTCTCGCCCAAGCACGCTTAACTGCGAAGTTCTGATGGGATCCGATGCATTAGTGCTGGTATGATCGCACCCGTCATACAATGAGCAGAACGTAACATGATGCTTCTCGGTGATTAGTCGGTGTTATATATATATACATATTATATAAACGATCGATAATTATAAAATATAATAATAAAAAAAGATAAAACAGAACAGTGGACGTTTGTCTTTCGCCTCGAAAAGAAGTAACAAAGGCCAAACAATAAGTGGAAAAAACAAAATCGTGTTCGAAAAGAAATGGCGCGAAAAGGGGTGCAACACGAGGACTTCCCAGGAGGTCACCCATCCTAGTACTACTCTCGCCGAAGCACGCTTAACTGGGGAGTTCTGATGGGATCCGGTGCATTTGTGCTGGTATGATCGCACCCGTCATACAATGCGCAGAACATAACATGATGCTTCTCAAGGATCAGTCGGTGTTATATATGTATTTATATATATATGTAAACGATCGATAATTATAAAAGTATATTAATAAATAAAAAAAAGATAAAATAGAACGGTGGACGTTTGGCTTTCGCCTGAAAACGAAGTAACAAAGGCCAAACAATAAGCGGATAAAACAAAATCGTGTTTATAAGGACTTGATCGAAAAGAAATTGGCGCGGCGTGACAAATAGGATAGATGAATTCACCTGCAATGAATTCGCAAAAGACTTGGAATACACCAAGAACGAAAAATTGAAGGTTTATTGACACGAAATAAGACACATAACTGAACCCTTAAGGTGCGGTTAAATCGGAAAACATAAAACCTAATTAAGAAAGGAAAACTAAACCTAATTACGAAAGGAAAACTAAAAAGATAATTATCAGCCGCTAAAAGATAAATATGCTGATTTGGCCAGCCAAACGAGCCCGGAAGGATTAAAAAGGCCATACATCACGGCGCAAGCAGTGAGTTGCGTTCGGTGGCCCGTTTCCACTCGAAATAACGTATTATGGTGAATTTCTGGACGCTGAACGCCAAATACCGATGTTGCCGATTTTGCCCTTCTTGCGCGACATTAGCTCTTCAATCTGCACCGCGATCTGTCCTGCATCAGAAATGGCGCAAAAAGGGGTGCAACACGAGGACTTCCCAGGAGGTCACCCATCCTAGTACTACTCTCGCCCAAGCACGCTTAACTGCGAAGTTCTGATGGGATCCGGTGCATTAGTGCTGGTATGATCGCACCCGTCATACAATGAGCAGAACGTAACATGATGCTTCTCGGTGATTAGTCGGTGTTATATATATATATATATACATATTATATAAACGATCGATAATTATAAAATATAATAATAAAAAAAGATAAAACAGAACAGTGGACGTTTGTCTTTCGCCTCGAAAAGAAGTAACAAAGGCCAAACAATAAGTGGAAAAAACAAAATCGTGTTCGAAAAGAAATGGCGCGAAAAGGGGTGCAACACGAGGACTTCCCAGGAGGTCACCCATCCTAGTACTACTCTCGCCGAAGCACGCTTAACTGCGGAGTTCTGATGGGATCCGGTGCATTTGTGCTGGTATGATCGCACCCGTCATATAATGCGCAGAACATAACATGATGCTTCTCAAGGATCAGTCGGTGTTATATATGTATTTATATATATATGTAAACGATCGATAATTATAAAAGTATATTAATAAATAAAAAAAAGATAAAATAGAACGGTGGACGTTTGGCTTTCGCCTGAAAACGAAGTAACAAAGGCCAAACAATAAGCGGATAAAACAAAATCGTGTTTATAAGGACTTGATCGAAAAGAAATTGGCGCGGCGTGACAAATAGGATAGATGAATTCACCAGCAATGAATTCGCAAAAGACTTGGAATACACCAAGAACGAAAAATTGAAGGTTTATTGACACGAAATAAGACACATAACTGAACCCTTAAGGTGCGGTTAAATCGGAAAACATAAAACCTAATTAAGAAAGGAAAACTAAACCTAATTAGGAAAGGAAAACTAAAAAGATAATTATCAGCCGCTAAAAGATAAATATGCTGATTTGGCCAGCCAAACGAGCTCGGAAGGATTAAAAAGGCCATACATCACGGCGCTAGCCGTGAGTTGCGTTCGGTGGCCCGTTTCCACTCGAAATAACGTATTATGGTGAATTTCTGGACGCTGAACGCCAAATACCGATGTTGCCCATTTTGCCCTTCTTGCGCGACATTAGCTCTTCAATCTGCACCGCGATCTGTCCTGCATCAGAAATGGCGCAAAAAGGGGTGCAACACGAGGACTTCCCAGGAGGTCACCCATCCTAGTACTACTCTCGCCCAAGCACGCTTAACTGCGAAGTTCTGATGGGATCCGATGCATTAGTGCTGGTATGATCGCACCCGTCATACAATGAGCAGAACGTAACATGATGCTTCTCGGTGATTAGTCGGTGTTATATATATATACATATTATATAAACGATCGATAATTATAAAATATAATAATAAAAAAAGATAAAACAGAACAGTGGACGTTTGTCTTTCGCCTCGAAAAGAAGTAACAAAGGCCAAACAATAAGTGGAAAAAACAAAATCGTGTTCGAAAAGAAATGGCGCGAAAAGGGGTGCAACACGAGGACTTCCCAGGAGGTCACCCATCCTAGTACTACTCTCGCCGAAGCACGCTTAACTGGGGAGTTCTGATGGGATCCGGTGCATTTGTGCTGGTATGATCGCACCCGTCATACAATGCGCAGAACATAACATGATGCTTCTCAAGGATCAGTCGGTGTTATATATGTATTTATATATATATGTAAACGATCGATAATTATAAAAGTATATTAATAAATAAAAAAAAGATAAAATAGAACGGTGGACGTTTGGCTTTCGCCTGAAAACGAAGTAACAAAGGCCAAACAATAAGCGGATAAAACAAAATCGTGTTTATAAGGACTTGATCGAAAAGAAATTGGCGCGGCGTGACAAATAGGATAGATGAATTCACCTGCAATGAATTCGCAAAAGACTTGGAATACACCAAGAACGAAAAATTGAAGGTTTATTGACACGAAATAAGACACATAACTGAACCCTTAAGGTGCGGTTAAATCGGAAAACATAAAACCTAATTAAGAAAGGAAAACTAAACCTAATTACGAAAGGAAAACTAAAAAGATAATTATCAGCCGCTAAAAGATAAATATGCTGATTTGGCCAGCCAAACGAGCCCGGAAGGATTAAAAAGGCCATACATCACGGCGCAAGCAGTGAGTTGCGTTCGGTGGCCCGTTTCCACTCGAAATAACGTATTATGGTGAATTTCTGGACGCTGAACGCCAAATACCGATGTTGCCGATTTTGCCCTTCTTGCGCGACATTAGCTCTTCAATCTGCACCGCGATCTGTCCTGCATCAGAAATGGCGCAAAAAGGGGTGCAACACGAGGACTTCCCAGGAGGTCACCCATCCTAGTACTACTCTCGCCCAAGCACGCTTAACTGCGAAGTTCTGATGGGATCCGGTGCATTAGTGCTGGTATGATCGCACCCGTCATACAATGAGCAGAACGTAACATGATGCTTCTCGGTGATTAGTCGGTGTTATATATATATATATATACATATTATATAAACGATCGATAATTATAAAATATAATAATAAAAAAAGATAAAACAGAACAGTGGACGTTTGTCTTTCGCCTCGAAAAGAAGTAACAAAGGCCAAACAATAAGTGGAAAAAACAAAATCGTGTTCGAAAAGAAATGGCGCGAAAAGGGGTGCAACACGAGAACTTCCCAGGAGGTCACCCATCCTAGTACTACTCTCGCCGAAGCACGCTTAACTGGGGAGTTCTGATGGGATCCGGTGCATTTGTGCTGGTATGATCGCACCCGTCATATAATGCGCAGAACATAACATGATGCTTCTCAAGGATCAGTCGGTGTTATATATGTATTTATATATATATGTAAACGATCGATAATTATAAAAGTATATTAATAAATAAATAAAAGATAAAATAGAACGGTGGACGTTTGGCTTTCGCCTGAAAACGAAGTAACAAAGGCCAAACAATAAGCGGATAAAACAAAATCGTGTTTATAAGGACTTGATCGAAAAGAAATTGGCGCGGCGTGACAAATAGGATAGATGAATTCACCTGCAATGAATTCGCAAAAGACTTGGAATACACCAAGAACGAAAAATTGAAGGTTTATTGACACGAAATAAGACACATAACTGAACCCTTAAGGTGCGGTTAAATCGGAAAACATAAAACCTAATTAAGAAAGGAAAACTAAACCTAATTAGGAAAGGAAAATTAAAAAGATAATTATCAGCGGCTAAAAGATAAATATGCTGATTTGGCCAGCCAAACGAGCCCGGAAGGATTAAAAAGGCCATACATCACGGCGCAAGACGTGCGTTGCGTTCGGTGGCCCGTTTCCACTCGAAATAACGTATTATGGTGAATTTCTGGACGCTGAACGCCAAATACCGATGTTGCCGATTTTGCCCTTCTTGCGCGACATTAGCTCTTCAATCTGCACCGCGATCTGTCCTGCATCAGAAATGGCGCAAAAAGGGGTGCAACACGAGGACTTCCCAGGAGGTCACCCATCCTAGTACTACTCTCGCCCAAGCACGCTTAACTGCGAAGTTCTGATGGGATCCGGTGCATTAGTGCTGGTATGATCGCACCCGTCATACAATGAGCAGAACGTAACATGATGCTTCTCGGTGATTAGTCGGTGTTATATATATATATATATATATATACATATTATATAAACGATCGATAATTATAAAATATAATAATAAAAAAAGATAAAACAGAACAGTGGACGTTTGTCTTTCGCCTCGAAAAGAAGTAACAAAGGCCAAACAATAAGTGGAAAAAACAAAATCGTGTTCGAAAAGAAATGGCGCGAAAAGGGGTGCAACACGAGAAATTCCCAGGAGGTCACCCATCCTAGTACTACTCTCGCCCAAGCACGCTTAACTGCGGAGTTCTGATGGGATCCGGTGCATTAGTGCTGGTATGATCGCACCCGTCATATAATGCGCAGAACATAACATGATGCTTCTCAAGGATCAGTCGGTGTTATATATGTATTTATATATATATGTAAACGATCGATAATTATAAAAGTATATTAATAAATAAAAAAAAGATAAAATAGAACGGTGGACGTTTGGCTTTCGCCTGAAAACGAAGTAACAAAGGCCAAACAATAAGCGGATAAAACAAAATCGTGTTTATAAGGACTTGATCAAAAAGAAATTGGCGCGGCGTGACAAATAGGATAGATGAATTCACCAGCAATGAATTCGCAAAAGACTTGGAATACACCAAGAACGAAAAATTGAAGGTTTATTGACACGAAATAAGACACATAACTGAACCCTTAAGGTGCGGTTAAATCGGAAAACATAAAACATAATTAAGAAAGGAAAACTAAACCTAATTAGGAAAGGAAAACTAAAAAGATAATTATCAGCCGCTAAAAGATAAATATGCTGATTTGGCCAGCCAAACGAGCCCGGAAGGATTAAAAAGGCCATACATCACGGCGCTAGCCGTGAGTTGCGTTCGGTGGCCCGTTTCCACTCGAAATAACGTATTATGGTGAATTTCTGGACGCTGAACGCCAAATACCGATGTTGCCGATTTTGCCCTTCTTGCGCGACATTAGCTCTTCAATCTGCACCGCGATCTGTCCTGCATCAGAAATGGCGCAAAAAGGGGTGCAACACGAGGACTTCCCAGGAGGTCACCCATCCTAGTACTACTCTCGCCCAAGCACGCTTAACTGCGAAGTTCTGATGGGATCCGGTGCATTAGTGCTGGTATGATCCCACCCGTCATACAATGAGCAGAACGTAACATGATGCTTCTCGGTGATTAGTCGGTGTTATATATATATACATATTATATAAACGATCGATAATTATAAAATATAATAATAAAAAAAGATAAAACAGAACAGTGGACGTTTGTCTTTCGCCTCGAAAAGAAGTAACAAAGGCCAAACAATAAGTGGAAAAAACAAAATCGTGTTCGAAAAGAAATGGCGCGAAAAGGGGTGCAACACGAGGACTTCCCAGGAGGTCACCCATCCTAGTACTACTCTCGCCCAAGCACGCTTAACTGCGGAGTTCTGATGGGATCCGGTGCATTTGTGCTGGTATGATCGCACCCATCATATAATGCGCAGAACATAACATGATGCTTCTCAAAGATCAGTCGGTGTTATATATGTATTTATATATATATGTAAACGATCGATAATTATAAAAGTATATTAATAAATAAAAAAAGATAAAATAGAACGGTGGACGTTTGGCTTTCGCCTGAAAACGAAGTAACAAAGGCCAAACAATAAGCGGATAAAACAAAATCGTGTTTATAAGGACTTGATCGAAAAGAAATTGGCGCGGCGTGACAAATAGGATAGATGAATTCACCAGCAATGAATTCGCAAAAGACTTGGAATACACCAAGAACGAAAAATTGAAGGTTTATTGACACGAAATAAGACACATAACTGAACCCTTAAGGTGCGGTTAAATCGGAAAACATAAAACCTAATTAAGAAAGGAAAACTAAACCTAATTAGGAAAGGAAAACTAAAAAGATAATTATCAGCCGCTAAAAGATAAATATGCTGATTTGGCCAGCCAAACGAGCCCGGAAGGATTAAAAAGGCCATACATCACGGCGCATGCAGTGAGTTGCGTTCGGTGGCCCGTTTCCACTCGAAATAACGTATTATGGTGAATTTCTGGACGCTGAACGCCAAATACCGATGTTGCCGATTTTGCCCTTCTTGCGCGACATTAGCTCTTCAATCTGCACCGCGATCTGTCCTGCATCAGAAATGGCGCAAAAAGGGGTGCAACACGAGGACTTCCCAGGAGGTCACCCATCCTAGTACTACTCTCGCCCAAGCACGCTTAACTGCGAAGTTCTGATGGGATCCGGTGCATTAGTGCTGGTATGATCGCACCCGTCATACAATGAGCAGAACGTAACATGATGCTTCTCGGTGATTAGTCGGTGTTATATATATATACATATTATATAAACGATCGATAATTATAAAATATAATAATAAAAAAAGATAAAACAGAACAGTGGACGTTTGTCTTTCGCCTCGAAAAGAAGTAACAAAGGCCAAACAATAAGTGGAAAAAACAAAATCGTGTTCGAAAAGAAATGGCGCGAAAAGGGGTGCAACACGAGGACTTCCCATGAGGTCACCCATCCTAGTACTACTCTCGCCCAAGCACGCTTAACTGCGGAGTTCTGATGGGATCCGGTGCATTAGTGCTGGTATGATCGCACCCGTCATATAATGCGCAGAACATAACATGATGCTTCTCAAGGATCAGTCGGTGTTATATATGTATTTATATATATATGTAAACGATCGATAATTATAAAAGTATATTAATAAATAAAAAAAAGATAAAATAGAACGGTGGACGTTTGGCTTTCGCCTGAAAACGAAGTAACAAAGGCCAAACAATAAGCGGATAAAACAAAATCGTGTTTATAAGGACTTGATCAAAAAGAAATTGGCGCGGCGTGACAAATAGGATAGATGAATTCACCAGCAATGAATTCGCAAAAGACTTGGAATACACCAAGAACGAAAAATTGAAGGTTTATTGACACGAAATAAGACACATAACTGAACCCTTAAGGTGCGGTTAAATCGGAAAACATAAAACATAATTAAGAAAGGAAAACTAAACCTAATTAGGAAAGGAAAACTAAAAAGATAATTATCAGCCGCTAAAAGATAAATATGCTGATTTGGCCAGCCAAACGAGCCCGGAAGGATTAAAAAGGCCATACATCACGGCGCTAGCCGTGAGTTGCGTTCGGTGGCCCGTTTCCACTCGAAATAACGTATTATGGTGAATTTCTGGACGCTGAACGCCAAATACCGATGTTGCCGATTTTGCCATTCTTGCGCGACATTAGCTCTTCAATCTGCACCGCGATCTGTCCTGCATCAGAAATGGCGCAAAAAGGGGTGCAACACGAGGACTTCCCAGGAGGTCACCCATCCTAGTACTACTCTCGCCCAAGCACGCTTAACTGCGAAGTTCTGATGGGATCCGGTGCATTAGTGCTGGTATGATCGCACCCGTCATACAATGAGCAGAACGTAACATGATGCTTCTCGGTGATTAGTCGGTGTTATATATATACATATTATATAAACGATCGATAATTATAAAATATAATAATAAAAAAAGATAAAACAGAACAGTGGACGTTTGTCTTTCGCCTCGAAAAGAAGTAACAAAGGCCAAACAATAAGTGGAAAAAACAAAATCGTGTTCGAAAAGAAATGGCGCGAAAAGGGGTGCAACACGAGGACTTCCCAGGAGGTCACCCATCCTAATACTACTCTCGCCCAAGCACGCTTAACTACGGAGTTCTGATGGGATCCGGTGCATTTGTGCTGGTATGATCGCACCCGTCATATAATGCGCAGAACATAACATGATGCTTCTCAAGGATCAGTCGGTGTTATATATGTATTTATATATATATGTAAACGATCGATAATTATAAAAGTATATTAATAAATAAAAAAAGATAAAATAGAACGGTGGACGTTTGGCTTTCGCCTGAAAACAAAGTAACAAAGGCCAAACAATAAGCGGATAAAACAAAATCGTGTTTACAAGGACTTGATCGAAAAGAAATTGGCGCGGCGTGACAAATAGGATAGATGAATTCACCAGCAATGAATTCGCAAAAGACTTGGAATACACCAAGAACGAAAAATTGAAGGTTTATTGACACGAAATAAGACACATAACTGAACCCTTAAGGTGCGGTTAAATCGGAAAACATAAAACCTAATTAAGAAAGGAAAACTAAACCTAATTAGGAAAGGAAAACTAAAAAGATAATTATCTGCCGCTAAAAGATAAATATGCTGATTTGGCCAGCCAAACGAGCCCGGAAGGATTAAAAAGGCCATACATCACGGCGCATGCAGTGAGTTGCGTTCGGTGGCCCGTTTCCACTCGAAATAACGTATTATGATGAATTTCTGGACGCTGAACGCCAAATACCGATGTTGCCGATTTTGCCCTTCTTGCGCGACATTAGCTCTTCAATCTGCACCGCGATCTGTCCTGCATCAGAAATGGCGCAAAAAGGGGTGCAACACGAGGACTTCCCAGGAGGTCACCCATCCTAGTACTACTCTCGCCCAAGCACGCTTAACTGCGAAGTTCTGATGGGATCCGGTGCATTAGTGCTGGTATGATCGCACCCGTCATACAATGAGCAGAACGTAACATGATGCATCTCGGTGATTAGTCGGTGTTATATATATATATATATACATATTATATAAACGATCGATAATTATAAAATATAATAATAAAAAAAGATAAAACAGAACAGTGGACGTTTGTCTTTCGCCTCGAAAAGAAGTAACAAAGGCCAAACAATAAGTGGAAAAAACAAAATCGTGTTCGAAAAGAAATGGCGCGAAAAGGGGTGCAACACGAAGACTTCCCATGAGGTCACCCATCCTAGTACTACTCTCGCCCAAGCACGCTTAACTGCGGAGTTCTGATGGGATCCGGTGCATTAGTGCTGGTATGATCGCACCCGTCATATAATGCGCAGAACATAACATGATGCTTCTCAAGGATCAGTCGGTGTGATATATGTATTTATATATATATGTAAACGATCGATAATTATAAAAGTATATTAATAAATAAAAAAAAGATAAAATAGAACGGTGGACGTTTGGCTTTCGCCTGAAAACGAAGTAACAAAGGCCAAACAATAAGCGGATAAAACAAAATCGTGTTTATAAGGACTTGATCAAAAAGAAATTGGCGCGGCGTGACAAATAGGATAGATGAATTCACCAGCAATGAATTCGCAAAAGACTTGGAATACACCAAGAACGAAAAATTGAAGGTTTATTGACACGAAATAAGACACATAACTGAACCCTTAAGGTGCGGTTAAATCGGAAAACATAAAACATAATTAAGAAAGGAAAACTAAACCTAATTTGGAAAGGAAAACTAAAAAGATAATTATCAGCCGCTAAAAGATAAATATGCTGATTTGGCCAGCCAAACGAGCCCGGAAGGATTAAAAAGGCCATACATCACGGCGCTAGCCGTGAGTTGCGTTCGGTGGCCCGTTTCCACTCGAAATAACGTATTATGGTGAATTTCTGGACGCTGAACGCCAAATACCGATGTTGCCGATTTTGCCCTTCTTGCGCGACATTAGCTCTTCAATCTGCACCGCGATCTGTCCTGCATCAGAAATGGCGCAAAAAGGGGTGCAACACGAGGACTTCCCAGGAGGTCACCCATCCTAGTACTACTCTCGCCCAAGCACGCTTAACTGCGAAGTTCTGATGGGATCCGGTGCATTAGTGCTGGTATGATCGCACCCGTCATACAATGAGCAGAACGTAACATGATGCTTCTCGGTGATTAGTCGGTGTTATATATATATACATATTATATAAACGATCGATAATTATAAAATATAATATTAAAAAAAGATAAAACAGAACAGTGGACGTTTGTCTTTCGCCTCGAAAAGAAGTAACAAAGGCCAAACAATAAGTGGAAAAAACAAAATCGTGTTCGAAAAGAAATGGCGCGAAAAGGGGTGCAACACGAGGACTTCCCAGGAGGTCACCCATCCTAGTACTACTCTCGCCCAAGCACGCTTAACTGCGGAGTTCTGATGGGATCCGGTGCATTTGTGCTGGTATGATCGCACCCGTCATATAATGCGCAGAACATAACATGATGCTTCTCAAGGATCAGTCGGTGTTATATATGTATTTATATATATATGTAAACGATCGATAATTATAAAAGTATATTAATAAATAAAAAAAGATAAAATAGAACGGTGGACGTTTGGCTTTCGCCTGAAAACGAAGTAACAAAGGCCAAACAATAAGCGGATAAAACAAAATCGTGTTTATAAGGACTTGATCAAAAAGAAATTGGCGCGGCGTGACAAATAGGATAGATGAATTCACCAGCAATGAATTCCCAAAAGACTTGGAATACACCAAGAACGAAAAATTGAAGGTTTATTGACACGAAATAAGACACATAACTGAACCCTTAAGGTGCGGTTAAATCGGAAAACATAAAACCTAATTAAGAAAGGAAAACTAAACCTAATTAGGAAAGGAAAACTAAAAAGATAATTATCAGCCGCTAAAAGATAAATATGCTGATTTGGCCAGCCAAACGAGCCCGGAAGGATTAAAAAGGCCATACATCACGGCGCATGCAGTGAGTTGCGTTCGGTGGCCCGTTTCCACTCGAAATAACGTATTATGGTGAATTTCTGGACGCTGAACGCCAAATACCGATGTTGCCGATTTTGCCCTTCTTGCGCGACATTAGCTCTTCAATCTGCACCGCGATCTGTCCTGCATCAGAAATGGCGCAAAAAGGGGTGCAACACGAGGACTTCCCAGGAGGTCACCCATCCTAGTACTACTCTCGCCCAAGCACACTTAACTGCGGAGTTCTGATGGGATCCGGTGCATTTGTGCTGGTATGATCGCACCCGTCATATAATGCGCAGAACATAACATGATGCTTCTCAAGGATCAGTCGGTGTTATATATGTATTTATATATATATGTAAACGATCGATAATTATAAAAGTATATTAATAAATAAAAAAAGATAAAATAGAACGGTGGACGTTTGGCTTTCGGCTGAAAACGAAGTAACAAAGGCCAAACAATAAGCGGATAAAACAAAATCGTGTTTATAAGGACTTGATCAAAAAGAAATTGGCGCGGCGTGACAAATAGGATAGATGAATTCACCAGCAATGAATTCGCAAAAGACTTGGAATACACCAAGAACGAAAAATTGAAGGTTTATTGACACGAAATAAGACACATAACTGAACCCTTAAGGTGCGGTTAAATCGGAAAACATAAAACCTAATTAAGAAAGGAAAACTAAACCTAATTAGGAAAGGAAAATTAAAAAGATAATTATCAGCGGCTAAAAGATAAATATGCTGATTTGGCCAGCCAAACGAGCCCGGAAGGATTAAAAAGGCCATACATCACGGCGCAAGACGTGCGTTGCGTTCGGTGGCCCGTTTCCACTCGAAATAACGTATTATGGTGAATTTCTGGACGCTGAACGCCAAATACCGATGTTGCCGATTTTGCCCTTCTTGCGCGACATTAGCTCTTCAATCTGCACCGCGATCTGTCCTGCATCAGAAATGGCGCAAAAAGGGGTGCAACACGAGGACTTCCCAGGAGGTCACCCATCCTAGTACTACTCTCGCCCAAGCACGCTTAACTGCGAAGTTCTGATGGGATCCGGTGCATTAGTGCTGGTATGATCGCACCCGTCATACAATGAGCAGAACGTAACATGATGCTTCTCGGTGATTAGTCGGTGTTATATATATATATATATATATACATATTATATAAACGATCGATAATTATAAAATATAATAATAAAAAAAGATAAAACAGAACAGTGGACGTTTGTCTTTCGCCTCGAAAAGAAGTAACAAAGGCCAAACAATAAGTGGAAAAAACAAAATCGTGTTCGAAAAGAAATGGCGCGAAAAGGGGTGCAACACGAGAAATTCCCAGGAGGTCACCCATCCTAGTACTACTCTCGCCCAAGCACGCTTAACTGCGGAGTTCTGATGGGATCCGGTGCATTAGTGCTGGTATGATCGCACCCATCATATAATGCGCAGAACATAACATGATGCTTCTCAAGGATCAGTCGGTGTTATATATGTATTTATATATATATGTAAACGATCGATAATTATAAAAGTATATTAATAAATAAAAAAAAGATAAAATAGAACGGTGGACGTTTGGCTTTCGCCTGAAAACGAAGTAACAAAGGCCAAACAATAAGCGGATAAAACAAAATCGTGTTTATAAGGACTTGATCAAAAAGAAATTGGCGCGGCGTGACAAATAGGATAGATGAATTCACCAGCAATGAATTCGCAAAAGACTTGGAATACACCAAGAACGAAAAATTGAAGGTTTATTGACACGAAATAAGACACATAACTGAACCCTTAAGGTGCGGTTAAATCGGAAAACATAAAACATAATTAAGAAAGGAAAACTAAACCTAATTAGGAAAGGAAAACTAAAAAGATAATTATCAGCCGCTAAAAGATAAATATGCTGATTTGGCCAGCCAAACGAGCCCGGAAGGATTAAAAAGGCCATACATCACGGCGCTAGCCGTGAGTTGCGTTCGGTGGCCCGTTTCCACTCGAAATAACGTATTATGGTGAATTTCTGGACGCTGAACGCCAAATACCGATGTTGCCGATTTAGCCCTTCTTGCGCGACATTAGCTCTTCAATCTGCACCGCGATCTGTCCTGCATCAGAAATGGCGCAAAAAGGGGTGCAACACGAGGACTTCCCAGGAGGTCACCCATCCTAGTACTACTCTCGCCCAAGCACGCTTAACTGCGAAGTTCTGATGGGATCCGGTGCATTAGTGCTGGTATGATCCCACCCGTCATACAATGAGCAGAACGTAACATGATGCTTCTCGGTGATTAGTCGGTGTTATATATATATACATATTATATAAACGATCGATAATTATAAAATATAATAATAAAAAAAGATAAAACAGAACAGTGGACGTTTGTCTTTCGCCTCGAAAAGAAGTAACAAAGGCCAAACAATAAGTGGAAAAAACAAAATCGTGTTCGAAAAGAAATGGCGCGAAAAGGGGTGCAACACGAGGACTTCCCAGGAGGTCACCCATCCTAGTACTACTCTCGCCCAAGCACGCTTAACTGCGGAGTTCTGATGGGATCCGGTGCATTTGTGCTGGTATGATCGCACCCGTCATATAATGCGCAGAACATAACATGATGCTTCTCAAAGATCAGTCGGTGTTATATATGTATTTATATATATATGTAAACGATCGATAATTATAAAAGTATATTAATAAATAAAAAAAGATAAAATAGAACGGTGGACGTTTGGCTTTCGCCTGAAAACGAAGTAACAAAGGCCAAACAATAAGCGGATAAAACAAAATCGTGTTTATAAGGACTTGATCGAAAAGAAATTGGCGCGGCGTGACAAATAGGATAGATGAATTCACCAGCAATGAATTCGCAAAAGACTTGGAATACACCAAGAACGAAAAATTGAAGGTTTATTGACACGAAATAAGACACATAACTGAACCCTTAAGGTGCGGTTAAATCGGAAAACATAAAACCTAATTAAGAAAGGAAAACTAAACCTAATTAGGAAAGGAAAACTAAAAAGATAATTATCAGCCGCTAAAAGATAAATATGCTGATTTGGCCAGCCAAACGAGCCCGGAAGGATTAAAAAGGCCATACATCACGGCGCATGCAGTGAGTTGCGTTCGGTGGCCCGTTTCCACTCGAAATAACGTATTATGGTGAATTTCTGGACGCTGAACGCCAAATACCGATGTTGCCGATTTTGCCCTTCTTGCGCGACATTAGCTCTTCAATCTGCACCGCGATCTGTCCTGCATCAGAAATGGCGCAAAAAGGGGTGCAACACGAGGACTTCCCAGGAGGTCACCCATCCTAGTACTACTCTCGCCCAAGCACGCTTAACTGCGAAGTTCTGATGGGATCCGGTGCATTAGTGCTGGTATGATCGCACCCGTCATACAATGAGCAGAACGTAACATGATGCTTCTCGGTGATTAGTCGGTGTTATATATATATACATATTATATAAACGATCGATAATTATAAAATATAATAATAAAAAAAGATAAAACAGAACAGTGGACGTTTGTCTTTCGCCTCGAAAAGAAGTAACAAAGGCCAAACAATAAGTGGAAAAAACAAAATCGTGTTCGAAAAGAAATGGCGCGAAAAGGGGTGCAACACGAGGACTTCCCATGAGGTCACCCATCCTAGTACTACTCTCGCCCAAGCACGCTTAACTGCGGAGTTCTGATGGGATCCGGTGCATTAGTGCTGGTATGATCGCACCCGTCATATAATGCGCAGAACATAACATGATGCTTCTCAGGGATCAGTCGGTGTTATATATGTATTTATATATATATGTAAACGATCGATAATTATAAAAGTATATTAATAAATAAAAAAAAGATAAAATAGAACGGTGGACGTTTGGCTTTCGCCTGAAAACGAAGTAACAAAGGCCAAACAATAAGCGGATAAAACAAAATCGTGTTTATAAGGACTTGATCAAAAAGAAATTGGCGCGGCGTGACAAATAGGATAGATGAATTCACCAGCAATGAATTCGCAAAAGACTTGGAATACACCAAGAACGAAAAATTGAAGGTTTATTGACACGAAATAAGACACATAACTGAACCCTTAAGGTGCGGTTAAATCGGAAAACATAAAACATAATTAAGAAAGGAAAACTAAACCTAATTAGGAAAGGAAAACTAAAAAGATAATTATCAGCCGCTAAAAGATAAATATGCTGATTTGGCCAGCCAAACGAGCCCGGAAGGATTAAAAAGGCCATACATCACGGCGCTAGCCGTGAGTTGCGTTCGGTGGCCCGTTTCCACTCGAAATAACGTATTATGGTGAATTTCTGGACGGTGAACGCCAAATACCGATGTTGCCGATTTTGCCATTCTTGCGCGACATTAGCTCTTCAATCTGCACCGCGATCTGTCCTGCATCAGAAATGGCGCAAAAAGGGGTGCAACACGAGGACTTCCCAGGAGGTCACCCATCCTAGTACTACTCTCGCCCAAGCACGCTTAACTGCGAAGTTCTGATGGGATCCGGTGCATTAGTGCTGGTATGATCGCACCCGTCATACAATGAGCAGAACGTAACATGATGCTTCTCGGTGATTAGTCGGTGTTATATATATACATATTATATAAACGATCGATAATTATAAAATATAATAATAAAAAAAGATAAAACAGAACAGTGGACGTTTGTCTTTCGCCTCGAAAAGAAGTAACAAAGGCCAAACAATAAGTGGAAAAAACAAAATCGTGTTCGAAAAGAAATGGCGCGAAAAGGGGTGCAACACGAGGACTTCCCAGGAGGTCACCCATCCTAGTACTACTCTCGCCCAAGCACGCTTAACTACGGAGTTCTGATGGGATCCGGTGCATTTGTGCTGGTATGATCGCACCCGTCATATAATGCGCAGAACATAACATGATGCTTCTCAAGGATCAGTCGGTGTTATATATGTATTTATATATATATGTAAACGATCGATAATTATAAAAGTATATTAATAAATAAAAAAAGATAAAATAGAACGGTGGACGTTTGGCTTTCGCCTGAAAACAAAGTAACAAAGGCCAAACAATAAGCGGATAAAACAAAATCGTGTTTACAAGGACTTGATCGAAAAGAAATTGGCGCGGCGTGACAAATAGGATAGACGAATTCACCAGCAATGAATTCGCAAAAGACTTGGAATACACCAAGAACGAAAAATTGAAGGTTTATTGACACGAAATAAGACACATAACTGAACCCTTAAGGTGCGGTTAAATCGGAAAACATAAAACCTAATTAAGAAAGGAAAACTAAACCTAATTAGGAAAGGAAAACTAAAAAGATAATTATCAGCCGCTAAAAGATAAATATGCTGATTTGGCCAGCCAAACGAGCCCGGAAGGATTAAAAAGGCCATACATCACGGCGCATGCAGTGAGTTGCGTTCGGTGGCCCGTTTCCACTCGAAATAACGTATTATGATGAATTTCTGGACGCTGAACGCCAAATACCGATGTTGCCGATTTTGCCCTTCTTGCGCGACATTAGCTCTTCAATCTGCACCGCGATCTGTCCTGCATCAGAAATGGCGCAAAAAGGGGTGCAACACGAGGACTTCCCAGGAGGTCACCCATCCTAGTACTACTCTCGCCCAAGCACGCTTAACTGCGAAGTTCTGATGGGATCCGGTGCATTAGTGCTGGTATGATCGCACCCGTCATACAATGAGCAGAACGTAACATGATGCATCTCGGTGATTAGTCGGTGTTATATATATATATATATACATATTATATAAACGATCGATAATTATAAAATATAATAATAAAAAAAGATAAAACAGAACAGTGGACGTTTGTCTTTCGCCTCGAAAAGAAGTAACAAAGGCCAAACAATAAGTGGAAAAAACAAAATCGTGTTCGAAAAGAAATGGCGCGAAAAGGGGTGCAACACGAGGACTTCCCATGAGGTCACCCATCCTAGTACTACTCTCGCCCAAGCACGCTTAACTGCGGAGTTCTGATGTGATCCGGTGCATTAGTGCTGGTATGATCGCACCCGTCATATAATGCGCAGAACATAACATGATGCTTCTCAAGGATCAGTCGGTGTGATATATGTATTTATATATATATGTAAACGATCGATAATTATAAAAGTATATTAATAAATAAAAAAAGATAAAATAGAACGGTGGACGTTTGGCTTTCGCCTGAAAACGAAGTAACAAAGGCCAAACAATAAGCGGATAAAACAAAATCGTGTTTATAAGGACTTGATCAAAAAGAAATTGGCGCGGCGTGACAAATAGGATAGATGAATTCACCAGCAATGAATTCGCAAAAGACTTGGAATACACCAAGAACGAAAAATTGAAGGTTTATTGACACGAAATAAGACACATAACTGAACCCTTAAGGTGCGGTTAAATCGGAAAACATAAAACATAATTAAGAAAGGAAAACTAAACCTAATTTGGAAAGGAAAACTAAAAAGATAATTATCAGCCGCTAAAAGATAAATATGCTGATTTGGCCAGCCAAACGAGCCCGGAAGGATTAAAAAGGCCATACATCACGGCGCTAGCCGTGAGTTGCGTTCGGTGGCCCGTTTCCACTCGAAATAACGTATTATGGTGAATTTCTGGACGCTGAACGCCAAATACCGATGTTGCCGATTGCCCTTCTTGCGCGACATTAGCTCTTCAATCTGCACCGCGATCTGTCCTGCATCAGAAATGGCGCAAAAAGGGGTGCAACACGAGGACTTCCCAGGAGGTCACCCATCCTAGTACTACTCTCGCCCAAGCACGCTTAACTGCGAAGTTCTGATGGGATCCGGTGCATTAGTGCTGGTATGATCGCACCCGTCATACAATGAGCAGAACGTAACATGATGCTTCTCGGTGATTAGTCGGTGTTATATATATATACATATTATATAAACGATCGATAATTATAAAATATAATATTAAAAAAAGATAAAACAGAACAGTGGACGTTTGTCTTTCGCCTCGAAAAGAAGTAACAAAGGCCAAACAATAAGTGGAAAAAACAAAATCGTGTTCGAAAAGAAATGGCGCGAAAAGGGGTGCAACACGAGGACTTCCCAGGAGGTCACCCATCCTAGTACTACTCTCGCCCAAGCACGCTTAACTGCGGAGTTCTGATGGGATCCGGTGCATTTGTGCTGGTATGATCGCACCCGTCATATAATGCGCAGAACATAACATGATGCTTCTCAAGGATCAGTCGGTGTTATATATGTATTTATATATATATGTAAACGATCGATAATTATAAAAGTATATTAATAAATAAAAAAAGATAAAATAGAACGGTGGACGTTTGGCTTTCGCCTGAAAACGAAGTAACAAAGGCCAAACAATAAGCGGATAAAACAAAATCGTGTTTATAAGGACTTGATCAAAAAGAAATTGGCGCGGCGTGACAAATAGGATAGATGAATTCACCAGCAATGAATTCCCAAAAGACTTTGAATACACCAAGAACGAAAAATTGAAGGTTTATTGACACGAAATAAGACACATAACTGAACCCTTAAGGTGCGGTTAAATCGGAAAACATAAAACCTAATTAAGAAAGGAAAACTAAACCTAATTAGGAAAGGAAAACTAAAAAGATAATTATCAGCCGCTAAAAGATAAATATGCTGATTTGGCCAGCCAAACGAGCCCGGAAGGATTAAAAAGGCCATACATCACGGCGCATGCAGTGAGTTGCGTTCGGTGGCCCGTTTCCACTCGAAATAATGTATTATGGTGAATTTCTGGACGCTGAACGCCAAATACCGATGTTGCCGATTTTGCCCTTCTTGCGCGACATTAGCTCTTCAATCTGCACCGCGATCTGTCCTGCATCAGAAATGGCGCAAAAAGGGGTGCAACACGAGGACTTCCCAGGAGGTCACCCATCCTAGTACTACTCTCGCCCAAGCACACTTAACTGCGGAGTTCTGATGGGATCCGGTGCATTTGTGCTGGTATGATCGCACCCGTCATATAATGCGCAGAACATAACATGATGCTTCTCAAGGATCAGTCGGTGTTATATATGTATTTATATATATATGTAAACGATCGATAATTATAAAAGTATATTAATAAATAAAAAAAGATAAAATAGAACGGTGGACGTTTGGCTTTCGGCTGAAAACGAAGTAACAAAGGCCAAACAATAAGCGGATAAAACAAAATCGTGTTTATAAGGACTTGATCAAAAAGAAATTGGCGCGGCGTGACAAATAGGATAGATGAATTCACCAGCAATGAATTCGCAAAAGACTTGGAATACACCAAGAACGAAAAATTGAAGGTTTATTGACACGAAATAAGACACATAACTGAACCCTTAAGGTGCGGTTAAATCGGAAAACATAAAACCTAATTAAGAAAGGAAAACTAAACCTAATTAGGAAAGGAAAACTAAAAAGATAATTATCAGCCGCTAAAAGATAAATATGCTGATTTGGCCAGCCAAACGAGCCCGGAAGGATTAAAAAGGCCATACATCACGGCGCATGCAGTGAGTTGCGTTCGGTGGCCCGTTTCCACTCGAAATAACGTATTATGGTGAATTTCTGGACGCTGAACGCCAAATACCGATGTTGCCGATTTTGCCCTTCTTGCGCGACATTAGCTCTTCAATCTGCAACGCGATCTGTCCTGCATCAGAAATGGCGCAAAAAGGGGTGCAACACGAGGACTTCCCAGGAGGTCACCCATCCTAGTACTACTCTCGCCCAAGCACGCTTAACTGCGAAGTTCTGATGGGATCCGGTGCATTAGTGCTGGTATGATCGCACCCGTCATACAATGAGCAGAACGTAACATGATGCTTCTCGGTGATTAGTCGGTGTTATATATATATATATATATACATATTATATAAACGATCGATAATTATAAAATATAATAATAAAAAAAGATAAAACAGAACAGTGGACGTTTGTCTTTCGCCTCGAAAAGAAGTAACAAAGGCCAAACAATAAGTGGAAAAAACAAAATCGTGTTCGAAAAGAAATGGCGCGAAAAGGGGTGCAACACGAGGACTTCCCATGAGGTCACCCATCCTAGTACTACTCTCGCCCAAGCACGCTTAACTGCGGAGTTCTGATGGGATCCGGTGCATTAGTGCTGGTATGATCGCACCCGTCATATAATGCGCAGAACATAACATGATGCTTCTCAAGGATCAGTCGGTGTTATATATGTATTTATATATATATGTAAACGATCGATAATTATAAAAGTATATTAATAAATAAAAAAAAGATAAAATAGAACGGTGGACGTTTGGCTTTCGCCTGAAAACGAAGTAACAAAGGCCAAACAATAAGCGGATAAAACAAAATCGTGTTTATAAGGACTTGATCGAAAAGAAATTGGCGCGGCGTGACAAATAGGATAGATGAATTCACCAGCAATGAATTCGCAAAAGACTTGGAATACACCAAGAACGAAAAATTGAAGGTTTATTGACACGAAATAAGACACATAACTGAACCCTTAAGGTGCGGTTAAATCGGAAAACATAAAACCTAATTAAGAAAGGAAAACTAAACCTAATTAGGAAAGGAAAACTAAAAAGATAATTATCAGCCGCTAAAAGATAAATATGCTGATTTGGCCAGCCAAACGAGCCCGGAAGGATTAAAAAGGCCATACATCACGGCGCATGCAGTGAGTTGCGTTCGGTGGCCCGTTTCCACTCGAAATAACGTATTATGGTGAATTTCTGGACGCTGAACGCCAAATACCGAAGTTGCCTATTTTGCCCTTCTTGCGCGACATTAGCTCTTCAATCTGCACCGCGATCTGTCCTGCATCAGAAATGGCGCAAAAAGGGGTGCAACACGAGGACTTCCCAGGAGGTCACCCATCCTAGTACTACTCTCGCCCAAGCACGCTTAACTGCGAAGTTCTGATGGGATCCGGTGCATTAGTGCTGGTATGATCGCACCCGTCATACAATGAGCAGAACGTAACATGATGCTTCTCGGTGATTAGTCGGTGTTATATATATATATATACATATTATATAAACGATCGATAATTATAAAATATAATAATAAAAAAAGATAAAACAGAACAGTGGACGTTTGTCTTTCGCCTCGAAAAGAAGTAACAAAGGCCAAACAATAAGTGGAAAAAACAAAATCGTGTTCGAAAAGAAATGGCGCGAAAAGGGGTGCAACACGAGGACTTCCCATGAGGTCACCCATCCTAGTACTACTCTCGCCCAAGCACGCTTAACTGCGGAGTTCTGATGGGATCCGGTGCATTAGTGCTGGTATGATCGCACCCGTCATATAATGCGCAGAACATAACATGATGCTTCTCAAGGATCAGTCGGTGTTATATATGTATTTATATATATATGTAAACGATCGATAATTATAAAAGTATATTAATAAATAAAAAAAAGATAAAATAGAACGGTGGACGTTTGGCTTTCGCCTGAAAACGAAGTAACAAAGGCCAAACAATAAGCGGATAAAACAAAATCGTGTTTATAAGGACTTGATCGAAAAGAAATTGGCGCGGCGTGACAAATAGGATAGATGAATTCACCAGCAATGAATTCGCAAAAGACTTGGAATACACCAAGAACGAAAAATTGAAGGTTTATTGACACGAAATAAGACACATAACTGAACCCTTAAGGTGCGGTTAAATCGGAAAACATAAAACCTAATTAAGACAGGAAAACTAAACCTAATTAGGAAAGGAAAACTAAAAAGATAATTATCAGCCGCTAAAAGATAAATATGCTGATTTGGCCAGCCAAACGAGCCCGGAAGGATTAAAAAGGCCATACATCACGGCGCATGCAGTGAGTTGCGTTCGGTGGCCCGTTTCCACTCGAAATAACGTATTATGGTGAATTTCTGGACGCTGAACGCCAAATACCGATGTTGCCGATTTTGCCCTTCTTACGCGACATTAGCTCTTCAATCTGCACCGCGATCTGTCCAGCATCAGAAATGGCGCAAAAAGGGGTGCAACACGAGGACTTCCCAGGAGGTCACCCATCCTAGTACTACTCTCGCCCAAGCACGCTTAACTGCGAAGTTCTGATGGGATCCGGTGCATTAGTGCTGGTATGATCGCACCCGTCATACAATGAGCAGAACGTAACATGATGCTTCTCGGTGATTAGTCGGTGTTATATATATATATATACATATTATATAAACGATCGATAATTATAAAATATAATAATAAAAAAAGATAAAACAGAACAGTGGACGTTTGTCTTTCGCCTCGAAAAGAAGTAACAAAGGCCAAACAATAAGTGGAAAAAACAAAATCGTGTTCGAAAAGAAATGGCGCGAAAAGGGGTGCAACACGAGGACTTCCCATGAGGTCACCCATCCTAGTACTACTCTCGCCCAAGCACGCTTAACTGCGGAGTTCTGATGGGATCCGGTGCATTAGTGCTGGTATGATCGCACCCGTCATATAATGCGCAGAACATAACATGATGCTTCTCAAGGATCAGTCGGTGTTATATATGTATTTATATATATATGTAAACGATCGATAATTATAAAAGTATATTAATAAATAAAAAAAGATAAAATAGAAAGGTGGACGTTTGGCTTTCGCTTGAAAACGAAGTAACAAAGGCCAAACAATAAGCGGATAAAACAAAATCGTGTTTATAAGGACTTGATCGAAAACGAATTGGCGCGGCGTGACAAATAGGATAGATGAATTCACCAGCAATGAATTCGCAAAAGACTTGGAATACACCAAGAACGAAAAATTGAAGATTTATTGACACGAAATAAGACACATAACTGAACCCTTAAGGTGCGGTTAAATCGGAAAACATAAAACCTAATTAAGAAAGGAAAACTAAACCTAATTAGGAAAGGAAAACTAAAAAGATAATTATCAGCCGCTAAAAGATAAATATGCTGATTTGGCCAGCCAAACGAGCCCGGAAGGATTAAAAAGGCCATACATCACGGCGCATGTAGTGAGTTGCGTTCGGTGGCCCGTTTCCACTCGAAATAACGTATTATGGTGAATTTCTGGACGCTGAACGCCAAATACCGATGTTGCCGATTTTGCCCTTCTTGCGCGACATTAGCTCTTCAATCTGCACCGCGATCTGTCCTGCATCAGAAATGGCGCAAAAAGGGGTGCAACACGAGGACTTCCCAGGAGGTCACCCATCCTAGTACTACTCTCGCCCAAGCACGCTTAACTGCGAAGTTCTGATGGGATCCGGTGCATTAGTGCTGGTATGATCGCACCCGTCATACAATGAGCAGAACGTAACATGATGCTTCTCGGTGATTAGTCGGTGTTATATATATATATATACATATTATATAAACGATCGATAATTATAAAATATAATAATAAAAAAAGATAAAACAGAACAGTGGACGTTTGTCTTTCGCCTCGAAAAGAAGTAACAAAGGCCAAACAATAAGTGGAAAAAACAAAATCGTGTTCGAAAAGAAATGGCGCGAAAAGGGGTGCAACACGAGGACTTCCCAGGAGGTCACCCATCCTAGTACTACTCTCGCCCAAGCACGCTTAACAGCGGAGTTCTGATGGGATCCGGTGCATTAGTGCTGGTATGATCGCACCCGTCATATAATGCGCAGAACATAACATGATGCTTCTCAAGGATCAGTCGGTGTTATATATGTATTTATATATATATATGTAAACGATCGATAATTATAAAAGTATATTAATAAATAAAAAAAGATAAAATAGAACGGTGGACGTTTGGCTTTCGCCTGAAAACGAAGTAACAAAGGCCAAACAATAAGCGGATAAAACAAAATCGTGTTTATAAGGACTTGATCGAAAACGAATTGGCGCGGCGTGACAAATAGGATAGATGAATTCACCAGCAATGAATTCGCAAAAGACTTGGAATACACCAAGAACGAAAAATTGAAGGTTTATTGACACGAAATAAGACACATAACTGAACCCTTAAGGTGCGGTTAAATCGGAAAACATAAAACCTAATTAAGAAAGGAAAACTAAACCTAATTAGGAAAGGAAAACTAAAAAGATAATTATCAGCCGCTAAAAGATAAATATGCTGATTTGGCCAGCCAAACGAGCCCGGAAGGATTAAAAAGGCCATACATCACGGCGCATGTAGTGAGTTGCGTTCGGTGGCCCGTTTCCACTCGAAATAACGTATTATGGTGAATTTCTGGACGCTGAACGCCAAATACCGATGTTGCCGATTTTGCCCTTCTTGCGCGACATTAGCTCTTCAATCTGCACCGCGATCTGTCCTGCATCAGAAATGGCGCAAAAAGGGGTGCAACACGAGGACTTCCCAGGAGGTCACCCATCCTAGTACTACTCTCGCCCAAGCACGCTTAACTGCTAAGTTCTGATGGGATCCGGTGCATTAGTGCTGGTATGATCGCACCCGTCATACAATGAGCAGAACGTAACATGATGCTTCTCGGTGATTAGTCGGTGTTATATATATATATATACATATTATATAAACGATCGATAATTATAAAATATAATAATAAAAAAAGATAAAACAGAACAGTGGACGTTTGTCTTTCGCCTCGAAAAGAAGTAACAAAGGCCAAACAATAAGTGGAAAAAACAAAATCGTGTTCGAAAAGAAATGGCGCGAAAAGGGGTGCAACACGAGGACTTCCCAGGAGGTCACCCATCCTAGTACTACTCTCGCCCAAGCACGCTTAACTGCGGAGTTCTGATGGGATCCGGTGCATTAGTGCTGGTATGATCGCACCCGTCATATAATGCGCAGAACATAACATGATGCTTCTCAAGGATCAGTCGGTGTTATATATGTATTTATATATATATATGTAAACGATCGATAATTATAAAAGTATATTAATAAATAAAAAAAGATAAAATAGAACGGTGGACGTTTGGCTTTCGCCTGAAAACGAAGTAACAAAGGCCAAACAATAAGCGGATAAAACAAAATCGTGTTTATAAGGACTTGATCGAAAAGAAATTGGCGAGGCGTGACAAATAGGATAGATGAATTCACCAGCAATGAATTCGCAAAAGACTTGGAATACACCAAGAACGAAAAATTGAAGGTTTATTAACACGAAATAAGACACATAACTGAACCCTTAAGGTGCGGTTAAATCGGAAAACATAAAACCTAATTAAGAAAGGAAAACTAAACCTAATTAGGAAAGGAAAACTAAAAAGATAATTATCAGCCGCTAAAAGATAAATATGCTGATTTGGCCAGCCAAACGAGCCCGGAAGGATTAAAAAGGCCATACATCACGGCACAAGCAGTGAGTTGCGTTCGGTGGCCCGTTTCCACTCGAAATAACGTATTATGGTGAATTTCTGGACGCTGAACGCCAAATACCGATGTTGCCGATTTTGCCCTTCTTGCGCGACATTAGCTCTTCAATCTGCACCGCGATCTGTCCTGCATCAGAAATGGCGCAAAAAGGGGTGCAACACGAGGACTTCCCAGGAGGTCACCCATCCTAGTACTACTCTCGCCCAAGCACGCTTAACTGCGAAGTTCTGATGGGATCCGGTGCATTAGTGCTGGTATGATCGCACCCGTCATACAATGAGCAGAACGTAACATGATGCTTCTCGGTGATTAGTCGGTGTTATATATATATATATATACATATTATATAAACGATCGATAATTATAAAATATAATAATAAAAAAAGATAAAACAGAACAGTGGACGTTTGTCTTTCGCCTCGAAAAGAAGTAACAAAGGCCAAACAATAAGTGGAAAAAACAAAATCGTGTTCGAAAAGAAATGGCGCGAAAAGGGGTGCAACACGAGGACTTCCCATGAGGTCACCCATCCTAGTACTACTCTCGCCCAAGCACGCTTAACTGCGGAGTTCTGATGGGATCCGGTGCATTAGTGCTGGTATGATCGCACCCGTCATATAATGCGCAGAACATAACATGATGCTTCTCAAGGATCAGTCGGTGTTATATATGTATTTATATATATATATATATAAACGATCGATAATTATAAAAGTATATTAATAAATAAATAAAGATAAAATAGAACGGTGGACGTTTGGCTTTCGCCTGAAAACGAAGTAACAAAGGCCAAACAATAAGCGGATAAAACAAAATCGTGTTTATAAGGACTTGATCGAAAAGAAATTGGCGCGGCGTGACAAATAGGATAGATGAATTCACCAGCAATGAATTCACAAAAGACTTGGAATACACCAAGAACGAAAAATTGAAGGTTTATTGACACGAAATAAGACACATAACTGAACCCTTAAGGTGCGGTTAAATCGGAAAACATAAAACCTAATTAAGAAAGGAAAACTAAACCTAATTAGGAAAGGAAAACTAAAAAGATAATTATCAGCGGCTAAAAGATAAATATGCTGATTTGGCCAGCCAAACGAGTCCGGAAGGATTAAAAAGGCCATACATCACGGCGGAAGCAGTGAGTTGCGTTCGGTGGCCCGTTTCCACTCGAAATAACGTATTATGGTGAATTTCTGGACGCTGAACGCCAAATACCGATGTTGCCGATTTTGCCCTTCTTGCGCGACATTAGCTCTTCAATCTGCACCGCGATCTGTCCTGCATCAGAAATGGCGCAAAAAGGGGTGCAACACGAGGACTTCCCAGGAGGTCACCCATCCTAGTACTACTCCCGCCCAAGCACGCTTAACTGCGGAGTTCTGATGGGATCCGGTGCATTAGTGCTGGTATGATCGCACCCGTCATACAATGAGCAGAACGTAACATGATGCTTCTCGGTGATTAGTCGGTGTTATATATATATATATATACATATTATATAAACGATCGATAATTATAAAATATAATAATAATAAAAAGATAAAACAGAACAGTGGACGTTTGTCTTTCGCCTCGAAAAGAAGTAACAAAGGCCAAACAATAAGTGGATAAAACAAAATCGTGTTCGAAAAGAAATGGCGCAAAAAGGGGTGCAACACGAGGACTTCCCAGGAGGTCACCCATCCTAGTACTACTCTCGCCCAAGCACGCTTAACTGCGAAGTTCTGATGGGATCCGGTGCATTAGTGCTGGTATGATCGCACCCGTCATATATTGCGTAGAACATAACATGATCCTTCTCAAGGATCAGTCGGTGTTATATATGTATTTATATATATATATATATAAACGATCGATAATTATAAAAGTATATTAATAAATAAATAAAGATAAAATAGAACGGTGGACGTTTGGCTTTCGCCTGAAAACGAAGTAACAAAGGCCAAACAATAAGCGGATAAAACAAAATCGTGTTTATAAGGACTTGATCGAAAAGAAATTGGCGCGGCGTGACAAATAGGATAGATGAATTCACCAGCAATGAATTCGCAAAAGACTTGGAATACACCAAGAACGAAAAATTGAAGGTTTATTGACACGAAATAAGACACATAACTGAACCCTTAAGGTGCGGTTAAATCGAAAAACATAAAACCTAATTAAGAAAGGAAAACTAAACCTAATTAGGAAAGGAAAACTAAAAATATAATTATCAGCCGCTAAAAGATAAATATGCTGATTTGGCCAGCCAAACGAGCCCGGAAGGATTAAAAAGGCCATACATCACGGCGCATGCAGTGAGTTGCGTTCGGTGGCCCGTTTCCACTCGAAATAACGTATTATGGTGAATTTCTGGACGCTGAACGCCAAATACCGATGTTGCCGATTTTGCCCTTCTTGCGCGACATTAGCTCTTCAATCTGCACCGCGATCTGTCCTGCATCAGAAATGGCGCAAAAAGGGGTGCAACACGAGGACTTCCCAGGAGGTCACCCATCCTAGTACTACTCTCGCCCAAGCACGCTTAACTGCGAAGTTCTGATGGGATCCGGTGCATTAGTGCTGGTATGATCGCACCCGTCATACAATGAGCAGAACGTAACATGATGCTTCTCGGTGATTAGTCGGTGTTATATATATATATATACATATTATATAAACGATCGATAATTATAA